>JASAUF010000411.1:8002500-8390000 GCA_030180095.1 Magnolia changhungtana | reverse complement strand
GATTTCGCAAGGTCTGTAACATGTAACAAAGCGGAAGGGTTGGATCAGGCTTCAAATATCACTTCGCTGGGACCGATGAAAATTACCCAAATCATATGAAGAGGTTAGATAACTAAATATAGGCCCAATCATGTGAATGGCCTGAAAAATCAAATAGTGGCCCGATCATATAAATGATATTCCATAAATGAAAATCAACCCAAATATATATATGATTGGTTTAGATCAGTGAAAATCAACACAAATATATCATAAATTGGATTACTAAACCATCATCCTTCGAATATAACTTGGCTTGAATCAATGAAATGGCCAGAAGCAGCATTTGAGGGTTTGGATCATTAAACATAGGCCAAATCATATGAGTGGCTTGGAAGATCAAATAGGGCTCAATCAAACGAATGGTTTGGATCAATGAAAATCAGCCCAAATATATATAATGATTGGTTTAGATCATTGAAAATCAACCCATATAATGAACTTTTAATAGCCTTGAATAAGGGCCCCGCAATATAGAAGTAGTGATCACTGTGAACCAACTCAATCAAATAAAAGATATGGATCAACTTAGGATATCGATTACCTTCAATCACTAAAAATAGAGTCAATCATATGATGAGTCCGGATCACTAAAAGTGGCTTAAATCATATTATGCTTTCTGATAAATGGATATGAGCCCAATCATGTGAACAGTAGTTTGGATCCACTAAAATGGCCCAATCATGTCATAGATTTGAATAACTAGAAATAGGCCAAATCATATGAACAATTTAGATCATCATAAGTAGACCTAACCATATTAATTGTTTGTATCACTAATATGGGTCAGCCATATGAACAGACAGAATTGGAGAAAATGAGCCCAATCATATCAATGGTTTGGATCATTCAAATTGAAGAAAATGAGCGGAATCATATTAAGGTTTGGATCATTGAAAACAAGCCCAATTGTATAAATGATTTGGAATACAAAAAAGGGCGCTATCATAAGACCACAAGGATCACTAAAAATTAACTCAATCATATAAACAGTTTAGATCATTGAATACAGTACCCTATCCTATGAATGGGTTGGATCCCTGAAAACAGGCCAATTGCAGTTGACCTATGCACCAAATGTCTCAAACAAGAAAAGATTGCAAGTCTAAACTTAGTAGCTAACGAATTGACTATTAAGAAGGGAAATACCTCAACAGTCTGCATTCAATGGCAAAAGGTCAAAATATACCATGAAAAAATTCCTCCACCCATGACAATTTTTAGTGGATGTCGACTCCAACAAGCATTGTAAAACATCAACAGATTTGATTGTTGGACATAGATCTTGGCATCCAACAAGCATTGTACAACATCCTAATTTAAACACCTGACCGAGAAAACTCTATCAGCATTTGAAGTTGTGTAGCCAAAAAGGATTCTTGTAACTGACTCTAATTACCTGGGATAAGGCTTAGATGTTGATTTGAAGTTATGTAGCCATAAAAAAAACCTTCAAATAAGACCCTTGTATTCTTACATGGGCACAGACAAATTGATTCTTCAATGGCTAGAGCTAGTTACCAATTATTTCCAATGCCCATACAGAGATCAATGCAGGTTCTGTAATCGACCACTCAGCCAATCAAAGGTCACCAATGTCTCTTGGCATCAGGCCCTGCACCCATACAAGTGAGACCCATGGCTCAGTTATACATACCGTGGATCACGCTCTGTCGATCACCGTGGATGGAGCCACAAAAATTGCCCAAATGTGACAATGCTAAGCCTTTGAATGGTGGCCATTAAATGGACAATCAAGAAAATAGTACGGCAAACATTCATACTTGAAAGATTGAATGCTAGGATCTTCCACTCTGGGTTTTTTTTTTAATTTTATTTTAATGATTGGGACAATACAACCAACGTTTTAAAATCATCAAAATGTGGGGCCCACAGCTCTGAACTCAAGACTCAGAAAAATAATACACATAAGGCAGAGAATCATACAGTCCCTCTCTTCTCATAAACATCCAAAATTCATGCCCTACTATCAACATCTATTTAGTTCGATCGCATTTCCCAGCATTTAAAATAAAATAAAATAAAATCAAAAAAAGATAGAGAGAAAATCAAAACCTTAGAAACAGAACTTCACAGCAATTCAACCATCAAAATCTGTGAAAGTACTGAGACACAGCAGATCGAAGAAACGAACCTGAAACCGACACATCGGTGACGGCATCCTGAGATGGAACCACAAACATCAACGACGGAGATGCCGCCGGTTTTCCAGACCCCATCTCTACTCGCATGCTCGAATCCAGAAGCCAGCAATCGAGATCTGAAGGCAAGGATTGGGAAACATTGGTAGGGTATTCAGGGATTCGCCCCGTCTTTCTTGTTTCGTGAAGATGCCGGAAATATCCAGAACGCCAGTTTTGGCAGGTGAGCCCTAGCGTCCTTAGACGAGAGAGAGAGAGAGAGAGAGAGAGAGAGAGAGAGAAGGTTGAGAGGGGAGGTGTGGCAGAGAACACGGACAGAGGGTCGAGAGAGAGACGTTGCTGTTTAGGGAGGCTCGGATGGAAAGAGTTCAAACAGGGAGAAAGGAAATGGAAAGTGGAATGATGGCGCGTGGGATAACGAGATAGTATCGATCCCGTTTTCTCACTTAAGCCAATAACCGCGTGACACGTGTAGCAAGAATGGAGGGAAACTCGACCGTTACATGCTCTTACTTGCGTATTACGCAATATAAGATTGGAAACCCGGAATTTGTGAGAAATCCACCCCATCCGTCCGTTTTTCCAGTACATGTTACGACGACGCGGATTTCCTTGCGAAAAGCCTTTGGCACGAAGGATTCTTGGTGGGGCCCACCTAGATTTTTTGTGAGAAATCCACTCCGTCCACCCTTTTTGAGAGATCATTTTAGGACATGATACCAAAAATGATGTTTATCCAAAACTTAAGTGGGGCACACGAGAGGAAAAAGGGGGGATTCTGTGTGAATCGTTGAAACAATCTTGGCCATAAAATTTTTGTTACAGGCAATTCTTTTTTGTATTTTTACTTCATCCCATTAGGACCCGTTTGGCCAGTCGGATTGGAAGGGATTGGATGGTAATGGAAGGGATTGGAAGTTAAATCCCGGGAATGGCCGGGCCTGCCAAACACGGTCGGTGATATGATCCCAATTCCATGGATCTTCAGACAATCCACTGAAAACACCATTATTACCTTTAAATCCCATCCAATCCACCCTAATCCGTTGAAGTTTGCCTGAGACGTGTTTGGCTGGTGGGATTGGTCCCTGGATTGGCCGGGCGTGCCAAACGGACTGGGTATAGTAATACAGGGATATATCCAATCCCATGGATCTCAAGACAATCCACTGACAACACCATCGTTACCTAGAAATCCATGCTATCCACTCTAATACCATTCAATCCCTTCCAACCCACCCGGCCAAACGGGCCCTTAGTGATGACCTTATAAACGGTTTGGATGGCATATAAACATCAAGTGGATCCCAGGAAAGTTTCAACGGTAGGAATTTCTTCCCCCAATTTTCCCTCTCATGTGACCCACTTAACTTTGGATCCACCTTATTTCTGGTCGCATATATTAAAATGAGCTTCAAAACGAACGGACAGGGTGGATCTCTCGTAAACATCTCTATTGGCCCACCCAGCATCCTTGCGCAGGAACTCCTTGCCAAAGGCTTTCGTACCGTCCGAAATGAATACGGTTGAAACCTTCCTGAATCCACCGTGACGTTTATATGCCGTCCATTTAGTTCATTACATCATTCCTACTCGATGAACTGAAAGGAAAAAAAAAAATATATATATATATATATATATATATATTATTATTATTATTATTATTATTATTATATACAGAACCTATGTGGCCTCGCGAATGTTCAAGGGTGGACATACAATCCTTATTGTTTCCTGCCTTGATGCCCACTCTAGCGGTGGATCTCCCACATATATGGCCACATATAACATGATATGATAAAACTGGTGGACAGGATGGATTTCCCACAAACATATTGGTGGACGGGGTGGAACTTCGTGACACCGGCATCCCCATGGCTGTGGGCCCACCTTGACGGTCCATCTGTCATTTTAGGGCATGGATTGCGGATCATACTGAAAAAACAAAACAAAACAAACAAACAGTGGTGATTCGAGGCCAACCATTAAAAACTTCCTAAAGCCCATTATAATGTTTATTTGCCATCCAATCGGCTTATAAGGTCCCACAGACCTGGATTAAACGACAATCACAAGATCAGCTTAATCCAAAATTATTTTCACCCACAAAAAGGTTTTAATGGTGGGCATTCAATCACGACTGTTTTCTGTGGTGTAGTCCACCTAAGATTTGGTTGTTTTCATTTTTGGATCCATCCCTTAAAATGAGTTGAAAAGATGGATGGACGTTCAAATATCCAAAAGACGGGAGTTTTGGATCAAGCTAATATTTGTGTTTTACCTTTATTCATTACAACGTGATCTTATAAACAAGTTGGATGGTAAATAAACAACATGATGGCCCGAAGAGATGACTGTCATTGTTCCACTGGTTTTTATGGTGTGTTCTACTTATTTTTTTATTGGCCTAAAATAATATGGCAGAATGGATGGACAATAGAACTTGTCATGTCAACACACTACCTAAGTACACACCAAGCAATCTGCGTCCGCTTATATTTATGCATGGCATGACGCTTGATAACAGGGCTAACAAATTGTACACATAACTCGGATAAAACAGACCAATTGCACATGCCAGTGTCTCAAAGGCATGATTCCAATATCAGATTGTTTTGCATATACTAACCTCAGGTTCACATGCACTTAGTTGTGGAAATATAATTATCAGAATATTTTCATTTTTTATTTGTAAATAATGATTACTAATTCAACACTCATAGGTACATAAATTAAGTAGTGAGGCCCATTCCACCCTTAGTCATGGTGTGGCGATGTGGCAAGATTTGATAGGTGGATCGTATGCTATCAAAGATGGGCCGAGTTTGTACTCAGACAAAAAAAATCTTTTAAAAAGATTGGGCAATCCTCAGCCCCACCCATCAAATATCACTATGTCACTATATCATCCCTAAGATAATGAGCTTCCCATCACCTAAACTGTGTCCTAGTTAAAAATATTAGTTTTTTTTTTTGTTCAAAACATCTATACACTTGTTTAATAGTTGAGATCCTACTTCGTATGTCATGTCTACAATTTTCAAGTAATTTCTAAGAACCTATGTATTATACATTAAAATCTATGACAATATCAAAGGTTTTGATGCCTCTTCTTGTCAAAACACTTGCGCGATGCAAGTTCTCATTAGGTATGTGACTTTTCGATAACGTGGATAGAGGACTTCATGCCAATGAGATCTTACCCGTCTATTAGGTGTGCCACCTTGTGTCTATTATGGGGCCAAAAACTTAGGAAGATTTAAAACCCAAGCGTACTGCTTTGCATTAGCAAGCTAAAGCTTTAGGGGGAGAAATCCACTTTGCCCATCAATTTTAACAATAAATCTACTGTCCATCAATTTTTACAGCTCACGTTAGGACATGAGGCAAAGGTGAGGCGAATCCAAAATTCTAGTGGGACACATCATAGGAAGTGGTGGAGATGGAAGCACTAACAGTTGGGATTGTCTTGACACTACAACAAAACTGTCCTTTACCAGCAGCAGTCAAAACCGCCGGTAAAGACCTAAAACACTGCCAGTAAAAGTTTTACCGGCAGTCAGGAAAGCGCCAATAAAGGCCAGCGTCAGTAAAGGATTTACCAGCAGCCAGCATCCTTTACCAGCATTTGTACGGGCCACCCCTATATTGTAAGTTTTACCGGCGGTCATGTGCTAGTATATGTGGTGGCCACTGTTTATATTTGATTAAAACCTACATTCTTTTTTTACACATAAAAAAGTTTGTACGTATTCACATGCAAAACACTGGCATAAATTGCTGCTCACAATATCCAAAAGCCTCCTGTGTCCAGATTAAATTGGGATTCAAAATTAGGAAAACTTAACCTAGACCTTACCTGTGTCCAGATCCAGATCCTCTTTGGTCCAGATTTCACCTAAAACAACCCTGACCCAACCAAATCCAGCTTATATTGAGTTGGTCTAGAACATTCCTTGACCGTGCCCAACCCATTTGCACCCCTATCAAGCACCCTATCCTTCAGTGTGTTCGATTAAATATTTCAATATGACAGCATGTGAGAGGAAGTCTACAAGAAAACCAAGCCTGCAAGAACCCAACAAAAACAGGAATCAAGACCATCAGGTCATCAATTGTCCCTGTGATGCTCGTGCCACGTGTCTGAATTGGCACACATGAAATATCTGATCTATCCATCAATCAGGGCACGTATCCAAAATCAGGCCGGTCACTCATAGACAGCTAGAGCAAAAATAACTACGTTTTTATATTCAACATACATATGTTGCCTGCCTGATTAGTGACCCAGCCAGATTAATGGACTCGATCTTGCACAATCCAAATGTTGATTGGAAGACACCAGCGAAGAAAGTTGCAGTGAAAGCCAGCTTTCTGTATGCAAGCGGATCAACAGAAGGATCTACTACTTTCTGAAGCATGGAAGACAGCAGCAGCAAAACTACCACAACCGGACCGCTGGCTATCTCCCTCAAACTCCTCATAGCAGCATAAATCAGCAATGTGAACAAAAGCACACACACATGCCCAGTTATTGGGATTAATAGCTTCATATAATGGCCTAACGATCGGATAAAAACGAGCTTTGGTGCTAAGAACAATTTCCGCATTTGGTCTCTCTAAAATCAGTTACCACCAGTCAACAAAACCTTCCCAGGTGCAGACACAACTCTGCAACAATGTACAAAAAGGAGAAAAAAAAATGTTCAAACACTAAGGTTAGCACTTAGAATTCATTGCAAAACCAGTACCATCTAAAGTTCCAAAGCAAACAACTAGAAAGCTGCTTCATTTTCCAATTTATGCCTAGAGAAAAATGACCGACTGCAATTCTAGATTCTATATTTCAATAACAGAGCTGGTGAAGATGGGAATCAAGAGATTTGGCCACAAAATGAACTTTTCATAAACCTGTCGACTAGACAGGGCCTTATCTATCCCTTCATAGTTACCACCCTGAAATTTAAGTTTTATTACTCATGAAGCCGAAACAGTAATGCACACACCAGCAAATTGCACAAGCCAATGATATAAGGAAAACTTTTGTGAATGGATGAAGCAAATTCTTCTATTGATGAAGGAAGATGGCCAAAACATTTACTGCATGTGTGCAAGATTTGTATCATGGAAAATAAATAAGATACCTTATGATGATAGGGAAATTATAATTTGACCCATGCCAATAAGAAAGGCCGAATTGCCTTTTGACCAATTTGGTCTGAATTTTAGGCCATGACCCCACGTAAAATGGGCCCACATGTTGGACAATTTAATTTCAGGTAAATGTTTGTGATGCCAATGGTTACCCACATGCATATGGCTCATCACACTCATAGTCTAGAGTATTAAATGAATAAAACTGAAATTAAAACATATATTTAAAGAACATTTAACATAAAACATATATTTAAAGTACATTTGACATAATTTCTAAACAGCATAAATATTCCAGGAGCTCAAGAAGTCTGAGATATTTATATACTATTCCCATTAGGTGGAACTATCAAAAAAAAAAAAAAAATCAACCCATACATAATACATGATAATTAGACAGGAAGAGTTTGACAGTTTTATGCATTGCCTAGTGATTTT
Source organism: Magnolia changhungtana (assembly GCA_030180095.1). Classification (NCBI taxonomy): domain Eukaryota; kingdom Viridiplantae; phylum Streptophyta; class Magnoliopsida; order Magnoliales; family Magnoliaceae; genus Magnolia; species Magnolia changhungtana. The sequence goes on along the minus strand of JASAUF010000411.1, from coordinate 8,382,206 downwards.
TTTTCTTCTTTGGAACTGGCTCTATATGGCATTGGGATTTTGAGGCTTAGAGGATATGGTGGGTTTGTTCATAGTTCCCTCATATTCATGTGAGTTTGTTTGGAAGATATTGTGATGAAAATAAGAAACCTATTAAAGAGGAGTAAGATTACAAAGTACATGCAATAGATATGTGCATACCGATACATCCATATTTATCTATTGCATACCGATATATCCAGATTTTCTTTCCAGAAAAGGTACTTATATTGCCTGCTTATGCAACTAAATCTGCAATTTAAGAAAACACAGGTCAATGTTTTAAATTCATTTTTCTGACATAATCAACACCCAAACAATACATCATCACTTGAAGTGTATATTTAGAAGCAAGGAAAGTACAATTTGGTCATTTCAGTTTATAAGTACAAATAATTGCAGTTTGTTTCAACAACACATCCAAACATTCACATCAAAAAATTGGAGAAATTAGAAATTTTACTTGTCCCAGTTGATTTCGCTATGACCAATGGATTGACTTGCAGAAGGAGGAGAATCCATGGATGACGAAATAAAATACTCCGGAGCCCTTCAAAGCAAGGAAGAATCAAGCCCCATTTTGAGAAAATCTAAACAAATGGATGGTTTGAGAGATTACTAAGATTTGCAAATGCTGGAGAAACAAGAACAAAAAGAAGGGAGGATTTTTTTAAACAAGAAGAACCCAGCCAGTGCATCAACAACCGGAAACATATTCCTACAACAACATAATCTATTCATGCACACATTAGAGCAATGCCATTGATCATTGAAACAAGCAGCAATAATCAAAGAAATATGTCCACCCCACCATGATAATTATATAAAATCTACTCTAAACATTACATTCGAAACAAAAATTTAGGCATGGAGACCAAAAAAAGGAAGAAAAACCCAATTTCTTCATCAACATATTTCAGTCTCAGCAAAACATGAGCCATGGAAAAATTTGGCATACACTTTGCAGTGCTCTTGCCATCTAACTTGGACCAAAATAAGCAGGTTTCCAGCAAAAAATTTCAAGGCCACCCACAGAAAGCAAAGTCCAAACTGTTTGGAGGCTATCATTTTTTCATCAAAATGGCTAAAAACATTATTCTGCTTATATAGATGAAATGGGTGGTGGGCTATCGGTTTTAGGTAGAATCAATTCCATCTAGTACAGACTTCAATGATAACAATGTTCTTTTTTCCACCATGCACTCATATGATATCAACCAAAAACCAGAAATTAAGAAGAACCAAGTCCTTATGCTCAATTGGATTTCATTCAAGGTCAACAAAAGAATCCTCATTCTTAGAAATCAACATATATAAAAAGAAAATCCACACTATTTTACCATCACACATTCAACCAAAAAGATTTTAAAAAAAAAAAAAAAAAAAAACTGATCCAAATATAGCTCAGCACAAAAGATTGAACAGCTCTGTTTGAGTTTCAAGTTTTTACAAGTGAAGCCCATGCTTCACCGAATCCAAATACGTGGATGTCCTCATCCTTTCATGGGAGTCACCAAATAGATGTCTAAGAAAGAAAAAAAGCAAGAGTTCAAACCATGATACCATTCACATATCTCTGTCAAGAAAGTGCGTCGTGGATGAGACATGAATTACCTTCAGTTCAGACCCATACTCCAGTCTTGAGCGTATCCCAACTATGGAATGTTCAACTCTGCATTCCCTTAAGAAGCATCCATGTGAAATTATGGAGTCCAAAATCTGCAGTAATAACAAGTAAGCACAGGTAAATATTTGTATCAAAGAGTTCAAGGCTCATCAGCAAGAATAGTAAATACACATCATACCCGGCATTTTTCTATCTTCATTGGCGGTAGAAACCTAGGAGACATGAAGATTGGCTTCAGCATATCATAAAATTGAAACTTGGGAGGCTTCACCAAACATTAGACAGCTTCAGTTTGAAAAAATTTGTCGAACTATAAAACAAAAAACTGTACACAGACAAGTAGTTCAAGGGAGATTTACCTAATCTGTGAGAGCCAATTTAGCATAAAAAAAGGACTTAATGGTCCCAATATCTTCCCAGTAGCCATTAAATAGATATGCCTGCCAAGGTATGAATGTGACAGCCTTGTTAGAGACTTCTACTTCTATGGTTTAAATGCCCAATTTTTGTTCTCAGAAAACTGAGACCAATATATGGTTCCTTTCTTTATATAAAGGCCGACTGGAACCTGATAACACACTCTTAGGCCTAGAAAGGGGCCAACAATTGCAGCAGCAGCCCCCTTGTAAACTGGCCTTTGAGAGAATCTACACTTCTTCTTTTTTTGAGAGATAATCTACAATAATACAGAGGCTTTCGAGGAATTCATTACCTGAACATTGTATTCTTCAGCAGCCATTGGAATGATCTCTGATCCAAAATCCATTAAATGTAGAATGCGATATGCTTGGAAAAAGAAAAGGGTTGTGGTGAGTAGTCCATCCTCTGCAGGAGCCACCCAATGGACTACTGAAGCTTATGAGCTTGTGTTAATGTTTAAGACTGCAGGAGCTTCAGGTTAGCTTCGGTCCCCATGTTTTATAGATCTTGTCAAATGGTCATTGATCAAGCTAAATAGGACGATAATTCCTCCTTTCCAACTTAGATTTGAGATGCTACTAGGAAAGGGAACTCTGTTCACTCCCCAAGTATAGGGTTGTGATGTAGTAATAACTCGGTAAGACCGAGGTCGAATCCCAAGGGACTGTATCTTGTACGTTATCTGAAACTAAGTAGAAATAGAACTAGAATGAGATGAAATCTAAATCGATTGTAATTTGAAGAATAATGATGAAATATTAATCTAAACTGAAAAGAAAATTCAGAGAAGGGAAACTAGGGATTCAGAGGATCCACTTGTAGAGATCAGGGAGATCTTATGCCTGTTTTACAAATTAGGAAAATTAACTGAACTGTCATTGATGTAGATTTCAAGAGATGAGAGGTATATGAATTAGAATGGATTCCATCACCAAACTATGCCCAGGAGACAAAGCAAACAACAGAATTAATCTAATTACCAACCAATCAACATGCCATGAAGGTTAGGAAGGGTACCGACATCCGACCATGCCCAGGAGACGATGGTGAACAACAGGGCTTCCTGACGTCATAAACATAAAAAGAAAAGAACATGCTCAAAGCCATTGCAGACCCACTGTAATTTCAGTCACAACAGACCATTAAAGACTGAAAACATTCCCTTAATTAAACCCAAATCAATATCAGATCAGTCTAGACAAAGGCACAAGCAAAGAGGCATCCCATCACGCTACAAGCTTCACCTCTTAGCCCTAGCTAAGAGGTTTAGCCACACATGAGTGGACTAGATCTCTAAAATAAAATAAATAAGTAAAACAGCAAAAGAAGAAAAAGACTCTTTTTCTATGTCTCTCTCTCTCCTCACGTCTGCCCCAAGCCAAACTCCAAGCTCCAGCCGTACTCCCCCCAAGATCCAAGCCAGATCTCCAGATCCTGGTTCTTCCTCCCCCCTCACGGTCTCTCTCTCTCTTTTTATAGCCTCAAAAGGAGTCGGTTGGTGAAAGCTTTCGCAGCTGCGTGCGAAAGTCCTTACGCATGCAAAAACGGAGCCTCCCAACTTCTCTGTTCCTTTGATTCTGTCCAAGATAATAACGTCTCTTGAGGCGTTATGGACAGACCCACACAATGGACGGTCCAGATTGATGAAATGATCAAGGATAATGGGCCATAACCGCCCGAAAAATCTGGGTTTCTCCGGACGCAAAACGGGACCCTGTACACGGGCGTTACGCTGAGTTCTCCGTGGGACCCACTTCGGCTATCGTTTTGGGAAATCCATGCCATCCATCGGATTCCTCTCGAAATTTTGGTCGGAGATGTATAATTTGGCCGGCCGTTCATGCGGTGGAAGCAGAGATTCTCTGTTTTCTTTCTGCTGCACAGATGCTGTTTTCCCTCCACCCGTGTACGCACACGTGGATAGAAACGTGTGGAAGCTTCATGGTTCTAATCATTCCATCGTTCCGAACCGGTTGAACGTTCAGATCATCACGGGGTCCCTGATGATGGTCCACTTGGGAAGAACCGCAAGGCTCGCTCCGTTTCGCGAAGGGATTCAAATCCGATCGGGATTTGGAAGGCGTCGCGCTGATTGAGTGGTGGGGTCCATCACTGAAGTCTGTTCGGAAATCCACACCGTCTGTTGTGTTCAGGACAAAAAACCGTCCGGGAAGGGTAAACTTTTGTAGGTTCTTGCATGTCCCATTGAATCAACTCAAGCCACCGTTCAACCTGCGTTTGACGGTGTAAATCACGTTATTGCGTGCCTTGGACAAAAAAAACACCTAGGTGAGGATCACGTTCCCCCTCTGGAGTGAATGGACGGGTCAGATTGATTATTTGAATGTTGGGTGGGGTCCACTAGAGAAATCCCATCGAGCAAGGAAAACGCTGTTTGCGTTTTCTTTTTGATTTGAGAAGAAGAGTCGGTCAGCGTTCGCTGACCGACTCCTGGATTTTTGGTGAACGCCTGGTGCACTAGTGCCCTGTGCACATGCACTGTATTCTGAGGCCCCACAGAGATGTTTGTAGAAATCTGCTCCGTCCATCCGCATTATCAGCTCATATAACGCGTTGAGATCAATTGTGAAGCATATCCAAGTAGCAGGTGGGCCTAGAATCAATGATCTATGGGCTAATTTGTTCGTTGGGCTTCTTCCACAAAGATCCAGGAGCTGAAATTTGACGTGTACGGTTCAATTGTGACCTTCAGATCTGTATGAAGTTTCGAGCCGAACGGATGGTGGGAACCCTGTGATCTTGCATTCTGGCTGACTTTCAGGCCACTTGAGCTTCAGTTTCTCGATTTTTTCGGATCTCGGCTGTGTAAAATCGTCGATCCCAATCCCCAGGAGTCCGTCCCCTGCTTTTGTGACATCAGAGTGCTAAATTCACGCTTTTAATACCCAATTTCAGTTTAAGCTCCTGATTGCATCCGGCAACAAAACACAATTAAAACCGGTCGTTAAACAGTATCATACCCGTAAATTCAGGTAATAAATAGGGTCTGATATGCAATATTTGACCCTCAACAAACTCCTGTCTTGTTAATTGTACCATCAAGATTCAAAATAGAGTTAGTATTACACGTAGCCAAAAATCATCACAACAGAAAGTTTAACCGGGCCAGCAAATTTGCAATACATGACAAACCGATTCAAAGTGCATGTGCCACTTAAAGGGCGTGGAAATTGAATCAAGATAGACTACAAGGATGAAATGGTCGAAGAAATGCCTTCAACATGGTTCAACATTTGCTTGATGGCGATATCATCCGATGTGCCACTTAATGGGCACTGCCACATTGATATAGAATCAAGATAGACTACAAGGTTTCTGTGCTAAATGAAATGTCTTCACCATAGTTTTGCATTTGCCTGATGATGATGTCATTGCATGTACCACTTAATCAGCACTGCCACATGGATAGAGAATGAAGATAGACTAGTACAATTAGTCCATGGTAGAAGAAATACCACCATAATTTACACTACATTTGGTGTTTTTACAGACTTCTCTTTTTCTTTCTTTCTTTTTCTTTTCTTCACATGATTCCACCTTAGGAAAGAAAATATCAGCTGCCTAATACCAAAGGTCCCTCATGAAGATATATAACTTCATGTAAATGACACTAAAATGAAATGATATATAAGAACTAGCTGCTAAGATAATACATACATGCATACATATATACATATACATACATATTGTACTAAGTTGCATATAAGTTAAATCAAAGGATGCATGTTGTTCAAGAAGAGCAGTGTACAACTGAATAAGTAAATCAAAGCAAGGGGACTCCACGATTACATTAAGCACCTCTTCTTCCAACTGTCTCAGAGCTTCCAAGAAAGGCAACGCCCAGGAATGGACTATTTCTTGACTGTCAGCATACTCGTCTTCAGTATTCCACTGCTGAAAACTAAGCCGTAGCAAGCTCACGGAATGGATAGCATTGAATGGATGCTTTCAGGATGTTTCCAATGCATCATTTGAAGCAGCCAATTCAACCAACTCCAATGAAAGCAGAGGTAGACGTTGTGCATCAACATTAATTTGAAGATGAGCAGTAATATCTCTCCAGCAATGCATTATACAACTCCAAATTGGATGGTTTCTTTCTTCTTCAAGTATGGTAAGAAACGAATTGAAAAAGCAGCAGTATGGGTGCAAATGAGAACTATACCATTTAAACTAGAGAGCATATGATATGAGGTTACTTGCAGTGGCCTGTTCAATTGTCCAGTTGGCAGTAAAGAGAAGCATCCTATTGGCCAGTTCCAAATCAAACTTGGTGAGACCCATGTTATTGATAACATGCTTTTTAAAAGCATTTGGAAATAGAGTATGGCATATATTCTGCACAGGAATTACCGACAGTTGGAGTTTCACGCAATCATTCAAGAAAGCCCCAGAATGACCATCAGAAATGACAGAACCTGCAGGTACCAACGGAGTCCTGGGTATCATTAAGATTTGTTTGTCAATCATTCAAGAAATTACAGAGTCCTCACTCTGATATTTCTTCCAACTACAACACAATAAAACAAATGAAACTTTTTCTTTTTCTTTTTTTTTTTTCTTTTTTTCCTTTTATTTTGATAGGTATTGAACCCAAGATAACAATGTTGAAACAAACCCTGTCTGCCATTGCGCTATGGACTCAAACACAAACAAATGAAACAATTAAAAGTCCTTATTTTCAAATTCTAATGTACTAACTTCAACTTCACCTAGACAAGCAAAGATTGATGAGGGAGAAATTTTTAAATCCAATGGTCCTCAGTTGATATGTATGACAAATTTCCATGCAATGGCTTGCAGGTGAATATTCCACTAAATGTTACCATGTATCTCTCTAAACAACAGAACAAAAAAATGCCTCACATTATTAGCTACAGAGAGAGAGAGAGAGAGAGAGAGAGAGAGAGAGAGAGAGAGAGAAGATTTTGGCAATCAAATAGTCCGGTGATGGTGTGCATGACATAATGCAATAGGTTGTAGGTGAATATTCCCAATTAAGATAATGTCTAATCTTGATACGGTTTAACAACCACACATTAGACATTTCATAAAAGAATGTACTCTTAACTTGTATCATTGCTAGATTTTGGTGGAAGTGGACACAGGGAATGGTATCCAGTGGTAAAAAAAAAGGTGTCTAGTTTCTGGTTCCAATATTAGCAAGCATCATAGAGTGATTTTTTTTTTTTCGTCCTTTTTTTTTTCTTTTCTTTTTTTCTTTTTTAACACACACACACACACCCCCCACACACTCACGCCATAGTAGAATTTCACCACCTATGGGTACTCGAACCCTTGACTAGGTGTCGAACTCCTGAGAGTCTACCACTGGAGCAAGAGTAAGGACCCTGATAGAGTGATTAGCAATTAGAGATATTGTTGGATCGCCTGATAGTGATTTCTTCCACATCCCAAGAGAAGTTAATCAAAAGGTAGACCACTTGAAAGGCCTATCTTAATTAAATTTAGTTATCATTTAGAAAACGAGTTGGTTATTTATCCAACCCCCCCCCCCCCCCCCCCCCCCCAAAAAAAAAAAAAAAAAAAAACTTCTTCTATGGTGCTCTCATGCCCAAAAGAGCATCATGCACTCTTATGGGTGAAGATAATATATGGTGTCTACCCTAACTTAGCTTCATGTTGCATACTAACTACTAACAGGTAACAAGCCAGCAACACCCATACTCTAGTGAATGACTCGCAACATTGGCATAACAGTTAACATTTGAGAAAGACAGGCCAATGTCCTTATTATGATAAAATAAAAAAAAAAACACAGAAAATGCAGCATGATGATACCTGATCGATGCATCATGTGCAATTTAAAACTAGAATCAGTCGATCATATTTTTATTCACTGTGCGATGACCAAGTCTGTTTGGAATTGCTTCTGAGGAAGGTTTGAAATCAGCTGGATCTTCAATGCCCCATTTGGGGATTGGTTTTCTTTGGGATCCTACGGAGGATTTGGAGGGAGAGGAACAATAGGATTTTCAAAGACAGTCTTCTAGCACAGTTTTTATTCACTTGCATGTGTGCTTAGAGAAACCCCACTAACACATCTGTCCATCATTTTACAGGCATGCATACATGGTTGATCATTAGAGATTAGGCTTTAGAAGAGTTTTATTAGAATTAGGATTTTTATTAGAGTTAGAATTTTACTATTTTTGGTAATTACGAATTTTAATTTTTTGTTTTCCTATATTAATGGTGTAACAGGGACACACACATTAGACAATTATCAAGCAATTTATTTTGAATTTTCTAGAATTACTTCTAGTTTCTATCTTTCCTCATGGATTCGAGGTATCTCTGTGAGTCCAGAGAATCTCCATGGATTCGGAGTAGTTATCCCCCTGAGGAAGACGGTGCTCGACCTCAAAACGTCCTTCCCTGTGTCAGTGGCACAGAACCAGATGAGTTATGGGGAGGTGGACATGAAAAGCATAGACATTTTCCATAGACAAACAGACATGGGCAAGTGCCATATATCTAATGAGCTTCTGCGTAGACAGAAGTTCAGATAGTCTTCTCACTATGCTGGTGCCAGATTGAGGCAGGGCAAGTTGCTCTTGGTTGGTAATAAAATTCTGCTTGCCTTTCAAGAAAATTAAAAAATAAAAATAAAAAAGAACTGATGCCTAGGAAGTAGGACAGAACAATGGCAATGGATAATAATGCACAACACCTTATATGCAACTTAGTTCAATATGATCACATGATATTTAGGGTACAATAAAAAAGAGTTCACAAATGCAACTTATTGGGACTCTAGTCTCCAAATAAGCATGTCACTTGTTAGTCTTATTGTGAGGATGTTGCTGGAGAAGAGAGATTTCTGGTGGATTTTTTCTATCCATAGATTGATTTAATTCTCTGCAGTTATATTTTTGCTAAAAAAGGTTGCTCCATTGTCATTATAAATTATGGCTGTAATCTCCATTGTCACCATGAATAAGAATATCTCCCATCCTCTTCTCCCGTGCACGTAGGATCGCTACACTGGCGGCCGAAGCACGTAAATCTGTGTGTAGTTTGTTCTTGTTATATTATTTCTTCTTTGCTATATGGTATCAGAGCGGAAGATCTTGTGCAGTTGTGATCTAATTCATCATTAAGGAAGAAGGAAACGTGTTGTCTCCTTTTTTCATTTTCTGCAGAATTTTTTTTGCATACTTTATCTCTCTGTTTTTGTTCTGATCCTTTCTCCTTTATCAATGGGTGAATCGGATGCAAATCCTGGTTGGAAGCTTTCATCAGTCCTCTTGAATTGTATTAACTATGTACCTTGGTCAAGGGCTGTAACCTTATCTCTTGGTGGCAAGAAAAAGTTGGGGTTCATCAATGGAACGAAAGTTTGTCCTGCATCTACTGATACAGGATATGAAGATTGGATCTCCACTGATCAACTTGTCAGATCTCGGATTCTTAATTCGATGGAACCTCATATTGCTGGAATTTTTATATTCTCTAAATCTGCAAAAGAGTTGTGGGATTCAATAGCAGATTTATATAGCAGTCAAGATAATGCCGCTCGCATTTTTGAACTTAAACTTGAGATTGCTAGAGCACAACAAGGCGAAAAAATGTTCAGCGAACATCTTGGGAATCTGAAAAGGATGTAGGACGAATTGAATATGTATCGCCCACATACTACTGATGTGAAAAATCTTCTGAAAAGAGATGAAGAAGATAAAATTTTCTCATTGCTCAGTAGCCTGAAGCCTGAATATGAAAATATCAGGAGTAATATTTTTATGGATGCTACGCTTCCTTTTTTTTCCAGTGTTTGTGCTATTATTCAACGTGAAGAAACTCGGAAGAAGACTATGAATTCTGAGCAAAAATCTTCATCTGAGAATGTTGAATCGAATGCTCTTTTGGCTGAGAAAGAAGATAGAAGAAAACCTTCTGGTAGTGAAAAGGGGAAAAATACTTATCAAAATAAGGGCAGAAAAGAGCATTACCATTGTGATCATTGTGGTAAAAATGGGCACACCAAGGATCGATGTTGAGAATTATATCCTCACCTCAAATTGAACATTGATAAGAATAAGAAGGATTATGTTGCAAAAGCCGATACATCGATCTCAATGAATCAGTTAAGTCATCTTCTTCAACAAATCAGTAAGTCCATGTCTTCTGAACAAGGTCATTCTGCCTCTACTCATGCTTCAGGTAATTTGCAAGCTTACCTCACTTCATCTTCCAAAATTAATTCTTGGATTATTGATTCTGGAGCCACTGATCATATGGCCAATAGTCTTTCATCTGTGCATAATTTTATTCCTAAGTCTGATAAGAATGATGTTTCCGTTGCTAATGGGATTACAGTTCCTGTATTAGGGAGTGGAAAAATTGACTTTTTTTCAAACAGTCCCACTTCTGATGCCCTTGTTGTTCCGTCTTTTCCAGTCCAACTCCTTTCTGTTGGGAAAATTACTAATTCTTTAAACTGTGATGCTATTTTCTCTCCTACTTCTGTCATCTTTCAGGATCGAATGTCGAAGAAGACGATTGGTGAAGGAACTTATTCACATGGATTGTACTTGCTAAATCTCACTGATAAGGCATGTTATACCAGCGGCCTGGTGGAAAGTCACATCTTACCAGGGTGTGCCAAAACGGTTACGTTTCGGCCGTATCGGCCGATACGTAACGGTAACGGTGGTGGCCGATACGCGATACGGGGTCGTATCGGCCGTTTCCATTTTTTGTACACGTATCGGCCGATACGGTCCCGTTACGGGCGTAACGACCGTTACTGACCCGTAACGGCTGTTACGGGCAAAAAAAAAAAAAAAAACGTACCTCTTTTCGGTTTTTCTTCTTCTTCTCTTTCTTCTTCTTCTTCTTCTTCTTCTTCCTCTTCTCGTGGTGAGTGCATGTTCCAGTGGGGCTGCAGCGACCTCCTCCTCCTTCTTCTTCTTCTTCTTCTTCTTCTTCTCTCTCTCTCTCTCTCTCTCTCTCTCTCTCTCTCTCTCTCTCTTTTCCCTTTTTTTCTTCTCTTCTTTCCCTCTTTTTTCTTTTCGGTTTCCCTCTCTCGCTTTTTTTTTTTTTTTTTTTTTCACGCGTCTTATAGCAAGTACGTGTCGCGCTGAGACGGGCGCTGACACTCCTCGAGCTCCGAGTTGTACGAACGGTTCAAAGAGATCAAAGTTATATGGGCTCCACAGTGATGTATTTATCACATCTACACCGTTCATCTATTTTCAGAGATCATTTTAAAGCACTACCTAAAAAATGATTTATATCCAAAGATCATCTGGACCACACCAAAAATAACAGTGGAGATAATATTTTCACCGTTAAACAATTCGCAGGGCCCACGGTAACGTTTATTTTCCATCCAATCTGATTTGATCAGACAGAGTGGGCCCCACCATGATGTATATATTTTATCCATGTCGTCCATCCATTTTGCCACGTCATTTTAGGTCAGGATTTGAAAAATTAATAATATCCAAATCTCAGGTGGACCACACCATAGGAAACAGTGGTTATAGAACGCTCACCATTAAAAATATCTTAAGGTCCACTGTAATGTTTATTTTCAATCTAACATATTAATTGGGTCACACTGACGTGGATGAAGAGAAAACACACATGTCAGCTTAATCTAAAACTTTTGTAGCCCCCAATAAATTTTTAATGGTGAACATTTAATTATTGTTATTTCTTATGGTACAGTCCACCCGAGCTTTGGATGTGCCTCATTTTTGGGCTCATGCCTTAAAATTATTTGACGAAATGGATGGACGGTGTGGATATAACACATTCATCACGGGTGGGGCCCAAAAAACTTTGACACGTGTGTTACACTTCACAATTCGAGTCCTACCTAATTCGAGCATTAAAAAATTGTACATGAGACATATATTAACTTAAAATTTAGCAATTAAATTATGGATTGCAATTGCTAACTCATGATGCCAAAATTAAATTGTTTGAATAATTTTAATTGTTAATTTGTGGACTTTTATTTTTTAAAATAGGGAATTTGGATTTTTTTTCATGATTCACTATCCAATAAATGTCCACTAATTCATAAGTGGGATAATGACAATAAATTGCATGAATTTGAGGCTGATTTGGTGTATAGATTGGTCATCCAAGTCAGCCCCAAATTGACAACGCCATCTATAAAGAACTATTGAGAGAAATGATATCAAGTTATTAAGTATATAAATTAAATATTTAAGTCAAATTCAAATTATCTGGTTCATAAATTCATCAGACAGTCCGATACAACTTCTCACCAAAGAATGGACCGTTACACCACCATAAACATGTTCCAATTTATAAATGAATGCATATTTGGAATGCTTAGAATATTCTGGATTTAATCCATATTTTTTCATATTTTTTTAGCAAAAAAAAAAAAAAAAACGCCAGTTACAGGGCCACGTTCGCCCCCGTATCGTCAATTACACCCCGTGTCAATGTAACAATTTTGGAGATCACCGTTACACCAACCGATACCGATACGGCACACCTTGCATCTTACATAAACGACTTGAACATCCTTCCAATCATGTCTTGACGAGACGTTTTCCTTCTATTTCAATTGAATCTAGTGTGTGTGATGTCTGTCAATTTTCTAAATAAACTCGTTTACCATTCGTTAGTTCTTTGTCTACGTCTGTTGAGTCTTTTGAACTGATTCATTCTGATTTATGGGGTCCTGCTCCAATTGATTCATATGATGGATATAAATATTTTGTGTTATTTATTCATGATCGATCTCATGCTACATGGTTATACTTGCTAAAATAAAAAACTGAGGTGTTATCTGTTTTCAAAGATTTTCATAATATGGTGATTACTCAATTCAATGCCAAAGTTAAGGTTTTTAGGTCTGACAATAGTACAGAATATACCAAAGGACCTTTCTCTGAATATATTCGCAGCCAAGGTATTATTCACCAAACTAGTTGTGTGGGAACACCACAACAAAATGGGGTGGCAGAGAGAAAAAAACCGGCACATTTTAGAGACCGCAAGAGCTCTCATGTTTCAAATGAATGTTCCAAAAAGATATTGGTCCCTTAGAGTTTTGACTGCAACATATTTGATTAATCGACTTCCTAGTCGAGTAATCAATTTTCAGTCACCATTGGAAGTCTTGAAGAATCGGAAGCCTGACATATCTCATTTGCGGGTATTTGGTTGTGTCTGTTATGTGCACCAACAAGCTATCCATCGTGATAAGTTGGATGCTCGATCAAATCGGTGTGCATTTTTTGGGTATTCTTCCACAAAGAAAGGGTACATATGTTACGACTTGGCATCTACAAAGATTTTTATTTCTCGTGATGTACGCTTTGTTAAATCTGAATCTTATTTCCAAGCACAAAGTGATTACAGGAATCGGTCCCAGGGGGAGTACTTGTATGATTTGGTACCGCTTCCAACAGTAACTGATGATGTCATTGCCCAAGCTATACGTCCAGAAAATGAAGCAACTCCTACAGTTGAAACAACAGTATCTCAAATAGCAACACCTCCAACTCAACGGAGATCCAGTAGAGAGACTCATCCTCCTGAAAGAATGAAAGATTTTTTTACTTACCATGCTGTTTCTTATCCCATACAGGCTTATTTGACATATGATAATGTTACTCAGTCTCATTTTACTTTCTTGAGTGCAGTATCTAGTGATCAAGAACCAAAGACTTTTCGATAAGCTAATTCCAATCCAGTTTGGAAAAATGCTATGAAAGAAGAATTGCATGCACTTGATGAGAATAAAACATGGGACATTGTTAAATTGCCTCTAGGAAAGAAAACAGTTGGGTGTCGTTGGATATATAAAATAAAATTTAAGAGCGATAGAACCGTGGAACGACATAAGGCGAGACTGGTTGCTAAAGGATTTACTCAAACTTATGGAGAAGATTATAAAGAGACATTTGCACCCGTTGCGAAGATGAACACATTTCGAGTTCTTATATCCTTGGCAGTTAATCAAGATTGGAAATTATTCCAAATGGATGTAAAAAATGCGTTCCTGCATGGTGACCTAGAAGAAGAAATTTATATGAGCGTACCACCAGGTCATATACAAGAATCTAAACTTGGTTTAGTGTGCAAACTAAAAAAGGCTATATATGGGCTTAAACAGTCACCAAGAGCTTGGTATGCTAAGCTCAATTCTGTCCTCATGATTAATGGCCTACAAAGGAGTGCTGCAGCTCCTTCTCTATTTGTTAAAAAGGGTATTTCGGGTACCATTATTGTTCTGGTGTATGTTGATGATATAGTGATTACAGGTGATAATCAAGATGAAATATCAAAGCTCAAGACTCTCTTACACAAGCAATTTGCTATCAAAGACTTGAGAGTTTTAAAGTATTTTCTTGGATTAGAAATTGCCTACTCAAAAAAGGGCATATTTCTTAATCAACGAAAATATGTGTTGGACCTGTTACAAGAAACTGAAAAATTGGGAGTAAGACCGTCAGACACTCCTACTGACAGTGGCAATTCTTGCAGTATTTGAAGGATTCTCCAGGAAGAGGTATATGGATGCGTAAAAATGGACACAGTTCCATTACTACTTATACTGATGCTGATTGGGCTGGGTGTCCAGTTGATTGAAGATCTACAACAGGGTATTGTACATTTGTTGGAGGTAACCTCGTAACATGGAAGAGTAAGAAACAGAATGTTGTTGCACGATCAAGTGCAGAAGCAGAATATCGAGCAATGGCTTCAACCACTAGTAAAGTTATTTGGCTCCGGGCTTTATTGCAGGATTTGGTTTTGGTTCATCCCAACCAACAAAAATGTTCTGTGACAATCAGGTTGCAATGCACATTGCTTCAAATCCAGTTTTTCACGAGCGGACTAAACATATTGAGGTGGATTGTCACTTCGTTCGAGAAAATGTACAAGCCAATGTTATTCGTCCTCTTTTTGTTCGTGGCGACCAACAGTTAGCGGATATTTTCACTAAGGGACTACCTGCTGCCAAGTTTCAAGAGATATTGTCCAAGTTGGGCTCTATCGATATTTTCGCACCAACTTGAGGGGGAGTGTTGGTGGAGAAGAGAGATTTCTGGTGGATTTTTTCTATCTATGGATTGATTTGATTCTCTGCAGTTATATTTTTGCTAAAAAAGGTTGCTCCATTGTCATTATAAATTATGACTGTAATCTCCATTGTCACCATGAATAAGAATATCTCCCATCCTCTTTTCCCGTGCATGTAGGATCGCTACATTGGCGGCCGAAGCACGTAAATCTGTGTGTAGTTTGTTCTTGCTATATTATTTCTTCTTTGCTATATTATGAGCTTTATCTCTACATTCTCTTGATAACATCTACATTCCGCTTCTGCCTCCAAGCAGAGATAATTAACTTTTGCACAGAATCCTGAATCTTGTGGTGAGTTTCTTGGAGGACAAGATGGTTAGGACCACATCCATGATCCGTGTGTCCAGCTTCTAATATTTTCTCCGGATCCAACAACATGCGGCAACCCTTCATTTAGAAACAGACAGGCATTTAGGATACTTTACCATATCCTGGAATCAACTGCTTTGTTGGTTGTCACTTCATAGAGCTCCTTATCTCCCAACTACTTAGGGGAGATAGCTCTGCGCCACAATGATTGTATGGTCCTTCATTAGGATTCTCCATTCTGATGCACATTGAAAAATGTGCATCACCAATACAAATCAAAACATCGTATTGGGAATCTGTATCAGGCAAAACACCACATATTGGCCAATACTTTTGGACCATTGCTACAACGACAATGATGATAATGATGATGATGATGACGATGATGATATACATAGCTTCTATAGTTTTTCATCTATGTTCTTTGTTTTCATATTTGCGTTGGTAGTTGATACTTGGAAAAGGTTACTCAGTAACACCATTAATTTTATACAAGATTTTAGTTTCTAGGTAAAATGACCAGTCGGAGCAAGCTGCAACTCAAATTCATCTCCCTTCAATTTAAAATCATTAACAGCCACGAACTCTACACCATGTCATTCTTTAGTGATTCATAGAATTCATGTACAACATCAGTAAAACAGAATTAAGTCCAATCATGGATCACTTTCTCTAGGGGGGAGTTTGGAACGTAAGTTACTTTATATAAGCTATTTTTGCCTCAAGTAGCTTAACTTGGTTTCTACTTGTCAGCCAAAAAGTGAAAAAGTATATTTGCTTTCCAACATCATATAAGTACTTATCCCTTAAGTTTGTTTGGTCCCCCCTTAATATCCACCATCCATTATGTGAGCCCAACCTTTGATGTGGACCATTCATTATGTTGGGCCCACCTTGGCCTTGTCTTCAATGTGGATCAAAGATCATATGGGGCCTACCTTCAATGTGGACCATCCACCTTGCAAGGTTGATCTTCAATGTGGGCTATCCATCATGCAGGGCCTAACTTGGATGTGGGCCATCTATCACGTCGGACATTGAATGTGGGATGTCCATCATGCGGGGGCCATCTTTAATGTGGACCATCCATCATGCATGGCCCAACTTTGAAGTGGGCGACCCATTATATAGGGCCCACTTTGGATGTGGGTCATTCATCAATATCAAGGGGTCGGGCGAAGATATTTTACTTTGTGCCTTTAAATCGCATGAGTTGCGTTCACAATTCAATGATCCAATTTATTCTATTATGGGCCCCACAGTCCATGTATTATATATATATATATATATATATATATATATATATATATATATATATATATATATATATATATATTTATATATATATATAATCCTCTGGATTTAAAGATCTATTAAAAAATTGGCATTTTACTGCTTGTATGGGATCCGTTGTGGTATTTTGATATTTTCTTTACTAAGCCTGGATTTGTTATCCAGGAGTATTGTTTGGTGGACCATACGTGTTCATTGTGTGGGCCCCACCTTCGATGGGAACATTCCATCATTTGGGGCCTCCTTTGATATGGACCATCCATCGCATGAAAAGATGAGAGAGAGAGAGAGAGAGAGGTAGAAAAGTAAAAAGTTTTTTTTTTTTAACATGCACTCACACCACCACAGTAGGATTTCACCACAATGGGTACTCGAACTCATGACCTCGTCGTGTTCAAACTCTTGAGAGTCTACCACTGAGGCATGAGTAAGGATCCCAAAAAAAAAAAAAAAAAAAAAAAAAAAAAAAAAAAAGTAAAAGCCAAAAACTTATGAGCACAAGTAACTTTCATTAGTCACATTACTTTTAATCACACTTACCAAACTAGCTTAAGGTATAAAAGTAACTCATTAACTTTTTTTTTAAGTTACTTATTGGGTAGTATACAAATGGGCCCAAAGAATCAAGTTGAATAATCTGATTTGATCTACAAATAATAGGCTTGTAACAGAAGTGGTCCAGAATAACATAAGAAGTTAGTAATCAAGCAAAAAAGAAAAAATAAAAAATTCAAGGATGCCATAAACAATCATGGAACGATAACCCATCAGCTTTTATGATGAGGATAGAGAATCAAGAACATGATGCATTATCTCTTTCATGATCATGTATAGCAATTAGCCACACATTTCAGAAGTTCATTGATATTGGTGCATCTTACTCAGCTAAAACATTTAGGGAAGTCATTCAACTCGTCTAGCTACGCAACAAAATCAAAATCAAAGCTACCCTCTTTAACAAATACATGAATTCTCACTTTGCTAATATCTATCATTTCAGAGATTGCAAAAGGACAAAAAAGCAAATGTTCATAATTAACTAAAACCAAAATCTACAAATGAAAGACTTCCAAAATAGAAAGACATACTCGATTTCAATGAAGTCCACAAACCAGATGAAGAGCTCCGCATCATATAACAAGTAAACAACCCTATCAAAACAAATCACTCTATTCAACTGCCTTCTCTATCTGGCTTTGTTCTTCTCTTCCCCCCTTTCTCCTCCTCTTCTTCAACTCCCAGCCCCCCCTCCTCCACTTGTTCGGCACAATCTCTGCCGCCCCAATGACTGCAGCGACCACGTTCTCCATAACCTTGTCCTGCCCCCATCGACACCCTCTCCACCTTCAAAGCGCAGTCCGCACCCACATGCCATCTCGATCTGTTCTTTACAATTCTTTTGCTGCAGGTCGATCGAGACAGGTAACTTCTGCTCGCTAAAGAAGAGCAGAGAGCCGAGGAGGAGGGGGACGAGCGGGGCAATGCGCTTGTCAGCGAAGAAGTCCTGCCTCAAAAAACATACCACGAGTGTGCTAAAAGGGTTGATAGGCCCATACATCAGTTCGCCAAGGCATGGGCTAGCAATGGCCAGGGTTTGGACCCGCTGGACATCCAAGACCTTAGGCCTGAGCCCTGCATGGACCTAACACAGTAGACACAAAGCTGAACCTGAAAAATTAGTTGGGTCCAGGCCTGACCTCACGGTTGGCTCAGCCTAAAATTTAATAAAATTTATATTTTACGCTTAAAATGTTGTTAATCAAGTGGACCACTCATTTACAAGGAAATAAGGGCCTGTTTGGGAGCATGGATTTGGAACCCCTGGATTCAGAAACCCTGGACTTGAAATCCTCGTATTGTGTTTGGCACCCTGGATTTATAATCAACTTTAATTCAAAAGTAGATATGCATAGTATATTTATAAGGGTTTGAATTTAATTACTAAATCAACTTTAATATCTTTAACTTGTGAACGTACCTAATGTTTGAGATAATGATCGTAATAAGCCCGCTTAAATATATATTTTGCTTGAAAATGATGAAATTCCAGGTCTCAAATGGGCCACAAGCACACGATCACGTCCAAGTGACTAACCAACGATTTTTAACCGTTGATTTACATGGACAATGTCTGGACGGCGTTGATCATCATTTTAAAGCAATTATAGTATTGCAATTGATAATATAATTATTTTGGGATATCATTGGTGGGCCATGTGTCCAATAGATTAATAGTCCAATGACACACATGTTACACATGCAACTCTTGGAAGAATTTTAAATGTAATCCAAGCTTACATTTGAATTTCAAACCCTCTTTTTGAGGTGATCCCCAATTACTCCATGGTGCCAAACGACCCATAAACATTCCATATTCAAGATAAACATCTTGGCTCTCTAACAAGGCTATCCTACCGTGAAAATGGTATCCACTAAAAATCAGCCGGTTAAATCATGAAAATGGGATGACCCTGGTGAATGTGGAGTTTTTTTTTTTTTTTTTTTTGTTTAAATATTTATTTAGTCCTGCGTCAGGGACCATTTGATCAACGAATGGATTAGGAGCATTGATGTGATTTAGTCATCTTTGTGATGAGCCGTTCATTCAATTTTTTTGATGGATTTTGCTCGAAGGACTGTCAGTAGGCTGGACCCAAGGCTGCCTTAGGGCCGGATTTTATACTTTTTTGGGCCAAGCTGTTGGGCCAGGCTTAGTCAAGGTCTAGCCCATTGACAGTCTACTTGGGCCTCGGTTCCGCCCTCGGGCATTAGTGTCACACCGGTCCTGCCTAGCCATCCAAACCAAACCCAAACAATTTCCACCCGCATATGTAGATCAATCATGTTCATACAGTATAACTCCCCAGAATCAATCATATACAATCCTAACCAGCAAATGGATGGTCGAAAGGAAAATTTGAACAGTCCAATTTAGACTAATGATGTCCAACGGTTAAGATCATCTGATTGCTGAGATTTTAGTCCTATGATCCATCCTCAATGGGCCCATGATTTGAGTGGTCTTGATGGCGGTGCGTGTATGGCACGTGGATGGTGGATCAGTAACTTGCAAAAATGACAGAAAAAGGCACATGCTCAGATGAGGATTTGTTAGGTCCTGGGGCTAATCATTCCCTGTATATAGGGTAACTGATCCAGATCGTCAATCTGATGGGACCTTCTGTGGTGGGGGATCCCAAACATTTTCCGTTTTGCAGCTTAAAGCGGACCTGATTATGTGGCTGACTTGAAAATCATCAAGATTGGAAGATCACGACCCTTCAACCAAGGCCTATGAAAAGATGGTCCATATTCAAATAAAACTTTCAAGCGGGTTCAGCTCAGGCCGAGTCTGAATTATTGGGCCGTGCACGGCTGACCACTGACCTTGACCTAGCCCAAGACTGACCCATTGAACAGACCCATTTGCCTTCTCTGGTTTTCTACATTGCATTGATTGGATCTTTTAACAAGGCCTGCATTCTCTTTGTGATTTGAACATGGTATCATGTTCTCTGGACGGTGGAGATCTTTCTCGTTGTTCCTGAACGGTGATTTGGTCACCTAAAAATCGACTAAATTTGGCCCATTTGGGCGATTTCAAGATTTTCGTCATTTTGAGGTCCACAAGCACATCAGAAATCCTGTCTATCCAGTTTTCTACGTCATAGATGAGCTACTTTGCTATTTTGTACCATGTCCCACCCACAGTATGGCCCACCAGAAATAAATATATCGTGAAGAAGCTAGTTTCTGCCATCTCCACACACGAGTACAGCAGCAACTTGGATGGGTATAGATTCAGGAATTCGTTGAGCCAACAAACTCTACATGTTGGGTCCACCCTGGTGATGTGAGTAGTTAAAATGGTGGACCTCATCATGATCAGTGGTCTTGTAATTACATGGTCGATTTATACTAACCATGTTGCTAGTACCATCTTTTCCTTGTTAGCCCTTTTCCACTTGCAAGGCACCAAACGAATGGCTCAAATCATCTGATTTAAAAATATTGGGTATGGTCCATTCCATGATGAGACCCACCAGATCAAGGCTTAGATTGTAGGCTGGTAATGTTGGGTTGAACCAAAAACATGTTTCCCTGTATTTAGGAATGTCTCTGGACCATTCAGATGAGATAGAGCTACCGAGGCATTGAGTAACAGTAGCTCCACTTAGGAATGGGCCGCCTTAATTCCCTGATGTATTGAATTTGGCAGTCTGTTAGGGCTAATTTCATAATACTAGTCATTGATTTTACGCAAACATCATGTGTTTGGCATCATTGAAAGATCAGTCAAGCCACTTAAAAAATCTCTTACGAGAGAATGAGATGGACTTTCTATAGAAAAGGATGTTTAATGCTGAAACTTAACCTATACAGTTTTCACCTTTGTTATATGGTGGGGGATCATTGAATGGTATGGATCATATAATATAGTAAGGCAGAAAGCAAGCTGTAGCATGGGTAAGGAGCCATTGCTGAAAACATTTTTGTAATATGTGGCCCACATTAATGCAATCGAAACCATTAGTCTGTGTTAAACAACTTGCTTCCCTTTCTTCTTCTTTTCGGTAGTAAATGGATGATTTTTTGAAAGGAATGTCCAATCTAGATTCAAATTGCAGGAGCCCACCAATTGGACAGTCCAGATCATCTTATCGATTTGAATTTAGGCCAAGGCACCTCATGGAAGTGCCTCTGGATCCTGTACGCGTGCTTTATGCAAGATGCATTGCATTCATGAATGAGGAAAGTGGGCTAGAATAGATTAAAGCAATGGGACCCACCCACTAACCCAGTGAGCCCCATCATTGAGGTGGGCCCACTACTACCTCCCTTTGAAATAGCAATTAGACAAGAGGAAAGGAGGGAATAAATTTTCAAACACCATTCACTGAGTAGATTGTCCGCTCATTAAAACCATGTTCGGTGAAATTTCATAAATCCAGATCCAATGAACCCAAATCCAGATTCAAGAAAAACTGAAGGGTGCGTTTGGTTGTATCAAATATCATGAAATTGCATGATTTTATCAGTCTAATTTGGTAGTCGGTGCAACCAAACGCTCCCAAATTCTTTTCTTCCTAGAGCAGGGAAGTTCAATAGAATTCAGATCTCCCAAACAAGAGAAGAAGAAAAAAGTACACAAAAAGAATAATTCATTAAAAATTTCTGTATTTGTATTCATTTGCAATGGGAGAATCAACACAATGAAAATCCAAAGAAAATAATGAGGAATCAAAATATTCAGAACCATTCATCCTACTATCTTGAGACCCATCTGCATTCCCGCCCTTTCTTTTTCTTCTGCACGCCAATTCCTCAATCGAATTAAGAACATGATCAATACTCCCATCTCGATCAGATGCATTGGATTGGCATTGCTGAAATGGCAATGAGAAAACTGATTCTGATTCAGAAGGGCTTGTGATCTCCTTCCCCTGAATCTGAGATGAATTCGAATTCTCATCTCTTTGGCCATCTCTCATCATCTTATCTAACAAAATTAGCAAAGAATCCTCTTCTTCCACTGGAGAAACAGAGGGCTCTGCTCCTCTAACATCAACCCAATCATCGCCCCAAGATGATGAATCTGGTGGCGGCCCTGTTGCCAGCTGGCGAACCCGATCAACCAGAGATGATGGGTCCAATTCCCCTTCATTGAAAGACTCTGAATCAGAACATAGAGAAGGCATTGAAGAATGCACCGACGACACCCATGGAGGAAAATCGAACGTGCTCCTCGGAGAAGAAGTGGCTTTCAAAGCTGACAACGCACCATGTCCTTCAATCATCTCCTCCACGATGAAGGGGTGATTGAGAAGCATCTCAGTCGTCCATCTGTTCGCCGGATCCCTAACGAAACACTTCCCCAAGAAATCCCTCCCTTCGTCCGACAACATCCTAGGAATCTCCGGCAATTCATCGCTGAACCCAATCCGGAACAGAACACCGCTCACATCAGCATTCTTCGCGCACCTCCACGCCGGCTTCCCGGCGATCATCTCCGACACCACACACCCTAGCGACCAGACATCCGACGGCGCTTCATACTCGCTCCGGGCCACCGACTCCGGCGCCATATACAAAGGGGTCCCACGCAAGCAGATCTTCCCATCTTCCATCTTCTCCCCGCACTTCTTCGCCAGCCCGAAATCGGCAATCTTAACCTCAGAATCAGAAGAAACGAGAATATTGCGAGGCTTAATATCGCAATGAACGTAGCCCTTCTTGTGCACGAAATCAAGCCCCTTCAGAATCGACCGCGCGTAACGCCGGACGTCAGATTCCGGCAATCTTCCGATGCCGGAGCGGGAGAGACGGTCGGCAAGGGTACCGCCGGAGACGTACTCTAGTAAGAGGTTGTAGAGTGTTTGGCCATCTTCGGTGGTGGTGTCGTCGCCGAAACAGCGGAGGATTTGGGGGCAATCTTGTAATTGTGATAAAATCACGCTCTCTATCTTGAGGGAAGACGATTGGGAGAGGAGGGTAGATTTTACGGCTATGATTGGAGGGATGTCTACCTGTGATTTGCAGAAGGGAGTAGCTAAATTCACGGTGCCGAAACTACCCCTGCCGACGATTGCGCCTCTCACCCACTTCATTGTTGCTGCTCTGCTCTTTGCTTCTGCTCCAAGCTTTCTCACTTCTCTCTCTCAAAAATCACAATAGCCTACAACTACTATCCTTTTCGTTTCTCTTTTAAATAGGATGGTTTTGGAGCACGTGGGAGGTAAGGGTATTCGCAGCTCTTTCTTATTTCGGGACGCGGATTTCCTGCGAAAGCCTTTCGCAGGAAGTTCTTGCGTTGGGAACCCAGGTGGAGCCCACCGTGATGATTTTCATAAATCCTCTCCGTCCATCCGTTTTGTGAGTTCATTTTAAGACATGAGCCCAAAAAATAACCATACCCGATTCTCAAGTGGGCCGAAAATATGAGAATTGAATTTCGACAGTTGAAATATTCGTGGGCCACAGAAGTTTTGAATCATTCTAATATTTGTTTTTTCAGTTCATCCCAGTAGGAATGACGTTTTTAACGGTATGGATGGTATGTGAACGTCACTGTAGAATTCAGGGAGGTTTCAACGGTAGGAATTTCCCTAACCACCTTTTCCTTTAGTACGGTCCACTTGAGTCGTGGATCCTGCTCAATTTTGGCCTCGTAGCTTAAAATGATCTCACAAAACGGATGGACAGAGTGGATTCCATACAAACATCACGGTGGGCCCCACCTGGGTTCCCAGGCAGGAACTTCCTGCGAAAGAAATCCGCGTTCCCCTTATTTCGCTCCGATTTCTTTCCTATTTGCCGCGTCAGCCAATGTGATCTCGACACGTGTCTGTTTGAGATTTACAGCGGATTATAGAGTGATTTACGCGGACTTTGAAGGGATAAGACTTACGCATCAGACAGCCGTGTGGGGCCACCCATATGTTCGCGTAAAATCCACTCCGTCCATCAATTTGTAAGGTTCATGTTATGTTATCACATTTCAAAAATAAGCCAGATCAAAGGCTTAAGTGGGCCACGGCACAAGAAAAGTGGGGACTGAATGACCACCATTGAAACCTTATTGGGGCCCACAGAAGTTGTTGATGAGGCTGATTTTCTCCTCCGTCTCTTCATCCATGTAACAATCACGTTATGAACGGTTTGGATGGCACATGAACATCATGGTAAACCCTGAAAAGATTTCAACGGTGGGCATACATTTCATTAGTGAATTCCTTACTATCCATATAATCACCGCTCAGGTGGGACATTTCAGCCATAATCCTAGCCGTGCATCCCACAGGGGCTCACCCACTGATCATCCATCCATAGATCCGTCCACGGCCCACTCAAGCTGCGCTTTTCAGTTCATGGTAAACAAATAAAGAGAGGATTGCTATGATCTTCCAATTCACACAATGGGCCAACCCAATTAACGGTTTAGATCAAGAAGACAGGGCCAACATTTACAGTATTAAAACCTACTAATATTTGTATAATTATAAAAATAGAAATAACCGGGAGACAAAAGAAAGGCCCGTATTTCCGGTGGTTTTCGATCCGATTTAATGGATCGTATTAATTAACTTCTTCTCTTTTCTACCTTAAACTCATCGCCAGTTTCCCAGACTGGGTAGAGCATGTGAGTGGTATATTCGTAATTTTTGAAATAGACATGGGCTTTTTCTTCTCACTGTTTTAACCGAATTCCCGTTTGCGGTTGCCATGGAAAGCGCGGGAGAGTGGAATTCTCGCGGGCAAGTGAATATCTATCCCTCCGAGGCCGGCTCCTTTGCAAATTTAGAACAGGGTTTCTTCGTGTTATTCACCTGCGTATTAAAAGTTGTTGACCTGTGTAGAAGTTTTCCACCAGCTTATGCACTTTGGCCTTGTGAGGCCCACCGTGTTGTGGGTATACCATCCAATCCGTTCATTAGGTTATTCCTACCATTATGACCGTACGACCCAAAACTAGCCGTATTCGTTCACACCATAGAAAATAATCCACAACCATCCAAAAAAGTCCAAATTCACACCGTGGTCCACATAATTGTTGGATCCGGCTGATTTTTGGCGGATTAAAACTTCATGGAAGGGGGACCCTTCTGGACGGGTTGGATTCCATGTACAAAACACGATGTGACCCATGCACAGCCCTTCTAGAATAAGCTTATTGGAAGGGAGCCGATTAGGCGCAGCCCCCGGCTCACCCAACACAGTGCCGCACTGACCGTGGGGCGTACCTTGATGTATGTATTGTATATCCACACCGTCCATCCGTTTTTTACCATATCATTCTAGGGCAGGTGCCAAAAAATTAAAGCAGATCCAAATCTCAAGTGGACCATACCATATGAAACAGTGTTAAGTGAATAGCCACCATTAAAAACTTTTTAGGGTCGCCATAATGTTTATTAGACGTCCAACGTGTTGAGAAGGTCACACATACCTGGATGAAGAGAGAAAAAAAAATACAAATATCAGCTTAATCCAGAACTTTTGTGGCCCACAAGAAATTTTAATAGTCAATCGAAACTGTTTCGTGTGGTGTGGTCTATATTAGATTTGGATCTTCTTCCTTTTTAGTATTATGGCTTAAAATAATCTAGAGAAACGGATGGACGGCGTGGATATGAAATATATACATCAAGGTGGTCCCACGGTCAGGGCCGCACCTGATCCACTCCCCCGTTCTACGAAGACTTGAAGAGGAACGAACGGCCTCATTCGCGGAGCCGGAGCCGAAAAGATCACGTTTTCCGCCTGTCAGCTGCGGTCAGCACGTGATCACGTTCTAAAAAAAAAATTAATAGAATACGACGGACGCGGGCAGTGGACCAACTACCTCTAGTAAACAGTCGTATCACGTGCTTCTGATGCGGTGGACTACCAAATCAATAACCTCTCACGGGAAATGGGGATGGCCTGACGGTCCACTTAACCAGATGATCCCACATTTTCCGGTTACTTGGAGACAAATAAATAAAAATTTACATTGAGGAGCATGTCCATCTGCGTGCACGCAGGTGGCTTTACTTGTACCTAAATCCGTACCGTTCAAGCTAGCGTTCGTACTGTAGATGGATCATAGGCCAGAAATCACACTACAAGGATGACCTTTAATGTTTGATTGGAGGCCATAAAACGGACGACTGGAATTCAATCAACAAATGATCCAATTAACTAAATGCTAGAATTCAATATGACGTTGATTCATGCCACGAATACTCTAGTATCGTACATGTATATCGATGTTCCTGTTTTGGCAGGTCATATAATGGAAAGTTATTTGATACTCTGGAGGAGGGTGATGCTTGATACACAGGAAACAACAAAATTGTACATCATGGTGCATTAACTCAATCTTTACCGCCCAATTTGTGAGTCCTCCGTAGATATAGATCTTAATGCAAATATTGCAGTGGTTGAACAATCCTGACCACTGATTCTTGGAGACTCGATTGTTGAATCAGAACCGTGGGATTGTTTTCATTCACCTGTCTAATAAAGTTCTACCAATTGGTTAGTTTACATCAGTGTAAATTTTGATTCGTGATCCATCTAGTTTGGGCCTTACAATTTGAACGGTTTAATTTTAGTTACTTATATCCGACTTCTACAATTTCTTAGCATCTGTATATCAACTATCACGCCCTGTCTGAGTATCAAAGTTTCGGTCCTATATAATAGCTTCCTTAGTGGAAATAATGGGATCCATCATGAAGCGAGGGGCCATCTGTGTAATATGTGCGTTCTCAATTGAGAAGTGTGCACTCGGGAGTATGTGTTAGGTAAGGTAACCCACCTGGCATGCAGTTGTCATACATGTACATGAGTATGGACGGTTGGGATGATGCGTCCCAATGTGGATGAGCACAGCAATTGAACGGTCTTACCAATCCCATTTATGGCATCGAATAGTTTTAGCCGATCGTTTTTCTTTTAATCGACCATATGATATGATGATCCACAATTAGTAGGTAATTTCAACCGTCCGATGATGTGGGAGCACAAATTGGACGGCTTAGATTCTCATACATGTACGCCACGTGTGCTTTGGATGGGTGCAACCTTTTTGTATAGTGGGTTTACCCTTTTAAAGTAGTTGAGTGATGACCAAGCGTGTGTTCAATCTTCTATTCCTTAAGGAAGAAAATAAGTACACAGTCAACCTAGAGAAATAAGCTAGTGGGCCAGGTGTGTGGAAATCTTTCCATGTACGTTCTTGCAATCATCTCTCTTTTGCAGCATCTTATCTGGACCGTCCATGAAGTCCAGTCTACTCTTTAGAAGATGTCCTGAAAGAATTACACTCATCAGATTATTCAAACCATAAACTCAATGCCATTCAAAAATGGATGGACAACATTGTTTGTGGAAGATAAGTCCATTCGTGTATATTTACAACCATCAGATTACTGTGAATTTTGCATAGTTATAGCAGAAGAGTGGCCTGAAATTAATGGACGGTCCAGATAGGTGACGCGGATGCCAACAAGTTCAAATGAAACTAGGTGCATTGGAGCATTTTAATACTCCTTGAACGCTGTCATTTCCTTCTAGAATATTGAATAATGATATCATTCTATAAAGTGTTTTATCCACTTTCTTAGGGGATTTGTGAAAATTATGCGAAGTAACTTCCTCCTAATCAAGGTTTTAAGACTAAGACAAGTACCATGTGACTAGTCCGAGTTAACTCAGACTCTCCTAGAGAAGATCGTGTTGGATACTGCGTCGGAACTGAAAATAAGGGGTGATTGGGTACGATTCTACTAGGAAATCCCAACTCAGCCGAGTCACATCTCCACTCAGGAGCTACTAATGAACAAGTCGCCCTAAGCAGTCAAGAACGTGAATGCTTTGGTGGGAGATTCACGGTAGTTTCGCCACGAGGTAATGGGTTCCGGCACCCATTGTGGTGAAACTGTGGTATGAGGTGTGAGTGTGTGTTAAACAAACAAAAAATAAAATAAAAATAAAAATCAATGTCTAAAGTTTCAGCCGAAACCAATGTGATAGCCTTACTAGTATCACCCGTGAACAATACAACATATTAATAACCAAGCTAAGCTCGTTAAACAATTGAGATCATAACATTTCACTACACTCCATAGCTGATGTATGTAATGGCTCGCTCTGTTAGAATTGTACATGGGTTGAACCAAGTCGAGCTTGGCACAGCTTAGCAAGGCTCGGCTAACAACTAACCCCAGCTCAAACTCAGCTCAGCTCGGTCCTCAACTAGACTGGCCAACTCAGAT
The DNA here is from genome assembly GCA_030180095.1 of Magnolia changhungtana. Taxonomy (NCBI): domain Eukaryota; kingdom Viridiplantae; phylum Streptophyta; class Magnoliopsida; order Magnoliales; family Magnoliaceae; genus Magnolia; species Magnolia changhungtana. Next base: position 8,353,652 of record JASAUF010000411.1, on the reverse strand, counting down.
CAATTTGATCAGCGTTTCGGGCTAACTCAAGTTGAATTCAGGCCTATGCGAATTTTCTTAAACATATAATGCATTTTCAATCTCCCACACTTTGAATGCAAAACAATAATAATAATTTGCAGTCATTTCATCAAACATTTAGTGGGTAGCATTAAAATTAAGACATGAGGACAGTCCTACAATGTAAATTTTTTATTTTTTTTTATAATTCATTTCTTCAATCTTTTCTCAAATACTCATTTCAAGAATACCCTCATATATATGAGTGTAGTCCAAGAAAAATACTTCGTTGAGTCATTTTATCAAATACTTAATGAGCAGCATCAAGATCAAAATAATCAAGTCACCGAGCCGATTCGATCCAAGTATATTTGAGTTGGGGTTCGAGTACTCGAGTTGTGTTGAGCTCGGGCATGGTCGAATTCTGCTCGAAATTTTTTTGAGCTATAAAAACAAGCTCGACTCGGATCAAGCTGCAGTTACCAACTATATAGCTTTTCGAGTCAAGCTTTTCCGAGTCAAGTCGAGCGAGCTAACCGAGCTAACTCGACTCGTTTACTGCTCTACACTATGTGATGGCACTCATTATGGCCACTTTTCATATAACCATTTTCATAGCATGTTGATTGCACTCTGGTTATTCACACTCTAGTTATCCAATTAGCCTTTTCCATACTACTCTTGTCCAAGTTGCCCTTTCCACAAGTCCCTCAGTTTAAGTTGAAGACATATAGTCACTCAAACACAGTACATGGTATTGACTTTGTTGGTCTGGAATTCAGTCACATGGTACACATGTGAAAGACTTTGGTGTACCAAAACTAATTAGGTCCAATTCAAACCAAAACCACCGACCATTGGCATTAAGTTAGAGTGATGCTTGGTCAAGAGCATAACCAATTGTCTATTCAGACAATTGTCGAATGCAATATCAAACGATTTGTGGAGGTTGGAGATATTCCTCTAATGAATTTTTTTTTGTCTTCGGAATCAAAAACTTTCAAAGGTGCAACAATTGTGTGACAAAGTAAAAATAAGTCAAAAGATAGATGTGAAAAAGTAAAACTTATTAATAAAACGAAATCACCAACCAAGTTGAGAGCAGAGGAGTGCTTTGTGGAGCAACGCATTAATGAGCGATGACTAAGTAATGTTGGAGTTACAATCTTATTGTTAACCTATCATATGAGTGTAGGTGGACAATTCGTAGAGCTATTGTCTTCCTTTAGATCCAGCGCGCAAGCGTTGAAGGAAGGAAATTACAGCCATTAATTAACTACGACTAAGTTGGCCCGACATGATCTCATGGACAAACGGAGTTGCTCCTAAGCTAAGGTTTTCGCAGCTATTGAGCAATAGAGAGGGCTAAGCTAAATGTCTTAGAGGACTGGATAAATAGAATTGCACTGAATTGATTGATTTTATTGGATTTGGTTTATTGATCATTAATCTTTTTCTTTGAGTCTTCTTATACTATTTATAAAAATTTTGATAAAGTCATGAGAATAACAGTTACTTATATAATGATTTTTCATGCTGCCAATTGTAAAGCAGTAGTTATGTTTACCCGAATGCGCTCTTATCTCATAAATATCCTTCTGCACATTCTTCAGTGTTGTTTGGGTTACAGGCTCTTATCTCCAGGTCACATGCGCGGCATGCTCTTTCAAAGATTTACTCATTGATAAGTTGTATTCCAAATATTAAACATGTATCATGACGATATCATATGTGCCACGTGGTCACATCTACACCATTCATGTAGACTGTCGAATCTTATCCAAAGAAATTCTAATATAATTGTTAAGAACCTCACCAATACACCCAAAGCCCGAAGATAAATGAAACGCCTCAAATTAATATCTTTAAACACTTCGGATTGTAAAACAATTGTGTTAACCTAAAACAACCTGATAGAGAGCAGCATGAGTGAATACTTTGTAACCTGATACCCGACGCACCGATACACCAGTGCAAGTAGCATGACATCAATCTTGATATAATTAAGGTTTGAGATAGCTGTAATTAATTCCTCTTAGACAAGTAATAATCCACGTATAGCTTGTAGTAAGTGTCACATATGTGCTGATTTGGGAAAATATCAGTTGGTTGGATAATGACATTTTAGTTGGTTGGATCATGACATTTGGTGCAACTCATTTTTCAATCAATAAAACAATTAAAAAAAAAAAAAAAACCATACGAGAGGCGAGAAACACACCAAAATCAAAAGATTCATTTACTTGAAGAACAAGTGAAATGAGACATGATTTTAAGAGAAAAGCTGAAGTCTGTAAGATTCGACCTGTTTCGCGTGATGTTCAAGGTGAGTAATATAAACATCTCATCATATATTTCAGTCACCACCAACTCACTCACTTCATACTCTGCTAGAGTATCACTTCACACATACATGCCTTTACTGCAATATGCTTGCATATCATGGGTCATAAGTTGAAAAACACACTAAATGGGTGCCATGAAATGGACGGTCAAAATTCAACAAAAGGATGTTCATGATTTGAGGTTTGGATCGTATGATTTGGACCGTTTGGATTAAGGCTCATGCACGTACATCTCCCTACTCTGCCAGAGTATTAAAAATAACTCCCGTTCATTGAACTTTTGAACTTTTTGGTACACACGAGCATCATGAGGCAGGTTGTACAAGTAGCATGTAAAAAGATCATGGCAAATGATAAGGTGTAGCCGAAAGAACGACGTACGTTAGAATCGTCTTCCTAAAGTATGATGCATCAATAAGAGCCGTCCATCTACCGAAGCCTACGGTGGATGTGCTATTTTTAAAAACTCACATCTATTTATACAATCCCATCCGTTATTTTTATTCACTTTCCATCAACGAATGATAACCCTCAACTACTTTTTCTTATAACCGTTCTCATGCCGACCAACAATCAAATAACTAGGATCATCTGCTGAACGTGTATTTAAAAACCCATTTCATCCACAGTACCATAAACTAAATGGACGGTCTAGATTGATACTTTTCCTGCCACTTCAGCTGTGGAAACACAGACGTACATGTTGCTGTTCTTGTAGCTGTACCACATGAAAAGGAAATATCTCCATTTACTATTTATGTTTGGACGGCCTAACTATTTTTGTCCATACATAGGTAGCCCACGTGAGTTCAAAATCCCTAACCGATGACGTCATTTTCCCTTCGATGCGTGCATACATGGAATGGACGGTCAGAATCAGATGACCAGAAGCAATGTAACATATACGTCTGCTTGACCACCTCCCAGTCATGGTCATCGTCATCATCAGAACTGGTGAGGGCCCACTTTCTAACACGTGAAAACCCGCACTAGAGGCTATAAATCAAGTAACCGAAAGCGATCGCCGGCATTTGGGGTTTGTCGCTTCTTCAAATTGCGACGTATGAAACAGATACAGCAGCTGTGGCTCAGTGGCTGTCACTCTCTTTCACATGAGACAACGTCGTTAGAGGGCTATTAAAGGCCAGAATATTTCATTAGATATTCCTTGGAGAGTTCAATTTTAGAAAATATATGAAAGTTTTTTTTTTTTTTTTTTTTTTTTTGCGGTGTGGCATGGCGTCTTGCACGCTTGAGAACAGAACACGTGTGTGATATTCAGGCCCTACATTAGTTGCACCCTCACATGCACATGCCGTGACCTGAGTATCAAGTCCAGCCGCTCATCAGGTGGGACATCACAATATTAAAATATATTGACAATGAGAAAAAATTGTCCACGCGCGAGTTCACCCTCGGCATACGTATGTGCATGTCCCCCAGCTTGTCGTCTTGGATTTCCCACAAGTATGGGGAGTTGGATTTCCTACAAGTATGTAGGATGAGTTGGCACATGTATCGGATTCGTAAATATATAATCTTTATTTTTACCGGTACTTTATATAGGCATCAAAGTCATTATTTCAGTGTTTAAACGCAATTTATCTATCATTGCCCGATGAGTTAGAACTACGAAAAATATTTGTTGACAACATTTATTCTATATAAGTGTTATAGGTTATAATGTCCTGACGTCCCACACCTCTTCGACGTGGATTGGATGTTACCTCACTTATCCCATGTTCGAGATAGGTTTAGGGCTCTAAGGAGCCATTGTAATATATTGCTTTTATTCACACCATTTATCCATTTTGCCATATCATTTAAGTTGTGAGCCCAAAAATGAGACAAATCCAAGACTTGAATGGACCACATAGTGGAGATTAAACGCTTATGGTTGAAAACATTCCAGGGGCATAAAAGTTTTAGATCAAGCTGACATTTGTGTTTTCCCTTCATCCAGGTTTTAGGACCTTATGAATAGTTAGGATGGCAAATAAGTATTATCGTGGAGTACTATGGGAAGGTTTCAACAGTGGGCGTCATTAGTACCACTGTTTCCTGTGATGTGGTCCACTTGAGCCTTGGATCTTTCTCATTTTATTAGCTCATAACCTAAAATGATATAGCAAATAAATAAACGGCATGGATAAAAGCCATACATCACAGTGACCCCTTAGAGCCCTAGCTTGTCCTAAGCTCAGAATAAGCAAGGTAGCATCCAAACCACGTCCACCTCACATGTGCACGCATTCCACCGTTCTAACAACGTGCTCATGGATAGCCTGTCATGGCAAAAATTGGCCTGAAGCCAAACAGCCCAGATGTTTCTCATATTTTCTTTTGCTACTCAAGTCTCTTTGCATTCATTATGATGGGGAAAACAGTGTACTCATGAAAAACCTGTAGAACCTCCAAAAATAGAAAATAATATGATCTTATAGTAATTGTCATTTGGTTTAGAGTAGTTTCACGTGAAAATATTAAAAGGTCAATCGTCAAAAGTTAGGTACTACTTTTAGCAGCCATGTAAATATATACTATTAGGTTAATTTTTTAAGAAATTAAAATGCACGAATTTAAATTAAAATCATGAAAATGAAAACCAATTTATGTTATTCTCAAACGAGAATAAGTAGATATATTTTACGTTGAAACAGATGAATAGTAAATGTTTGAACAATAATCAATATGGAATGTCATGCCTGTTTCAACGATGGATCACGAAAGTAATAAGAGTATTGAAACATGTCTGACTTGTTACTTGAATGAGGTGTAGATGTAGTGGCTCTCTTTGAGATAATTTATGCTTCTTGGCAAATTCTATTAATGCAGCAAATTCCAAAAAGCACTTCTCTGAGCAAAAATTAAATAATAAGGAGAAAGGATTTTTGGAGAGTGAAAGAGTGACAACTGTTCTTTAAAAAAAAAAAAAAACCATTCAGTCTAAAGGAAACATATCTCCCGTGTGAGAATCTGTCTTAGAAAAAAGTGGGTTGGACCGAAATTTGATTAGACCACAATTTAAAACTTCTACTGAAGTTCATGAAGTGTCAAATGTTTTGTAAGCACCCTTAATTCTTTTTTTCATATTTAATGTGGGACAAAACTTTCACACTACATAAGAAAAAGTAACTCTTAAGTCTTTTTTTATTTTTTTAAATTTGATGTGGGACAAAGCTTTCACACTACATAAGAAGAGGTGACACTCTTCAAATCTTTCCATGGAAATGATTTTCTTTTCAAAAAATTTCATCCATTCCAATCAGGTAGAATAGCAAATAATCCTTGGATTTTGTATGAGTATGGATATTTTCTTCTTAATTAACACAATCATGATTTATACACAAAGCGGCTGCGTAGCTGCGTATGAGACGTGTACGCAGCTACACAAGTATATCTGTATGGCTAATATCTAGATACATCTACTGTACATGTACAGTAACGTAATCCACCAAAACCAGATCTAGCAAATATCTGATAGTGGTCTGATCGGCAAGATGTCGGGGGCAACCTGTATTTTAAAAATGCATGCGGAAGGGATTGCATTTTTCTGTCTTTTTTCACCCCAAATTGCAAGCAGCGACGTTCGGGTCATACCTAAAAGCGACCTTGCTTGTTGTGTAGGCAGAAAAGCATTATTCCCACAGATTTTTGCTGCCTCCAAATTCGGCTTTATTCTTTCTAGAAAATCACCAACATGGGTATGCTTTCTTCAATTCTATCTTATTAAAAATCCATTTGGATGTACCTGAAAATGGATTTGGTTTGTCTATTCTAGTGGAATTGTTCTATACTATTTATTTGGGTGGCTTGGAGAGTGAAACTGGTTCCATTTTTCTGCTTTTTATGAATCTTGCTCTCTTTTTTTCATTTTTTTAATATCAAGCTTGATTTATATACACACATGCGTGCACACACACACAAATGACAGCGTCTTTGTCATTTTTCCTCGTTTTAGTTATACATTCCAATTTCGGTCGAAGAACTTGGTCCGCACGCAAAGGCCTACAAGTTATTGTGGGAATGAATTGCTGATGGTGAAGTTAGAGCCTATTTGGTTGGTGCTAAAGCTGAGTTCATCTGCATAAGAAAGTGTAAGAGAGAGTGAGAGCAGCCAAGAAGGTGGGAGGGTGAACCGCCCACAGGGCAGCATTCCATACTAATATATAATTATGATTAACTAAAACGAAAGGAACTGATTTTTAGGCATCTGCCAAACATGCGCTTAGTATCCAAGCCTTTTTAATATGATCTCTTTAATGCATCAACGGGGATACCGTTGCGGGAATGACTTATTAGAAACTAATTAGAGTTGCAGCGGATCATTGGATCAATGGAATTGTAGATATGGAATAGATGGTCCATATCTGATTATTGATTTGCTCCATCCGTTATTGCTGGTGGAGTGCGTACTTAGTTACTTTTCTAGTGGCATAGATGAGGTGTACCACTGACTCAGATATAAAAATGCATTTGGTTTTCAGAATCGGAGTCACCACTAGTTAAATAAAGCTTAAGATCTAAAGGTTAACTAGAATTGTAGAACGCAAGATTTTTTAAATCCAGTAATTCTTGCAATTGGTTTACAACCATAGATTCCAGATAAATGTCTCATTGAGAAAAAATGAAAGGATTAGGCACTCTCTTTTACGCTCATAATGTGCAAACTCTACTTCATGAAATTTTATAATTTTAGGAGGATTAGCTAAAATTTCAACATTTCACGTGCTTCACAATGCTTCGCTTAACCCATGAGGAGATGAGCATACAAAAATAAAAGGATACTAACCCTACTTTATAGAGTCAAATAAGCAAAATAAAGAAAAATACAACAAATAAAATGAGAAGTAATCCTAACCTTCATAGAGTTTAAGATTCAGGGTAAGCAAATAAAATGTAAATGCAATCCTAACCTTAATTTACGGAGTTAAGATTTTGGGACGGGAAATGAAATAAAGGGAAATAGAAATGAGAGATGACAACAAAATAAAATAAAATAAAATAAAAATACAAGTTGATATTGTGAATATGCTGGGAATGTATAGAGTAGGATGTGATCTGAGCTCGATCAAGATATGAGAAAGAAGAAGGGAGGCCAGACACATTTTCCTTCTTATTTAAATGGGATAATCAGATATCCCCGGTTTCAATCCTAGTTTTTTACAGGGTTGGCCTCTTGAGTCCGACAGCACCTCGACGTTAATCAAGAATCTCCAAAATTCCTAAAGAATTATGATTTCTTGGAGAATACCTATGAAGAAAAAGGAAGATCAGATGCATTTCTTTAAAAGGGATGATCAGATATCCCCAATTTCAATCATAATCTTATTTCACTAGCTTCTTCAGTATGGTATTTTTCCAGGATTGCCCTCCTGAGGCGAGCAGCACGTCGACATCAGTCAAGAATCTCCAAAATTCCTAGAGAATTAAGACTTCCTGCAGAACTAATACTTCTCCTAAAGTCTTTCCTTTACTTTTCTCTAACCTCTCTTTGACTATAGGCCCCCTGAATGACAACCGTTGCATGGAATTTATAAACGTCATCCATCTGCTCATTGGCAGCCAATGATGACATTTTCACCACCCATCAATGACGAGATGAGGTAATAATTAGGCAAAATGTTTGTTAAGTAAAAAAGAGCTAGTGGTCCGCTTTGTCCTCTTTTTGTGTGTTCTTCGCCATTTACAGGAGGTAGTTGATATCTTAGAGGATTTGGTTGTTCACTAGATGTTTGGTAACCCTCGTTCGGGATTAGTTAATTGATTCCATAGGATATCTCCAGAAACTGTCAGGGATCCTCTTGGCTTGCCCTGTTTAGATTTTCGGTGAAAATTGGGTTGGCTAGAAATCAGTTTTATTAAAGAGATGAAAGATCATAGTTTCTAAAGCATTTAAATTATCGGTCAGGATTTGATTTATTAGGTTTCAAATTTGTACATCATGTTCATTTGATCGATTTCGATTTTCATCAAAGTTCAATCAAAGTCTAGAGATAGTTTATCCTCATTTTAGGTGGAGTGTTTATATTCATGTGAGCGTACCTTGGATTGCTTGTATTTTGTTATTGGAAAAGGTCTTATCAGTGATCTGGACCATGAATCACATAGGCAAAGCTTTGATTATTAATCTCTCTTAAATGTGGCTTTGATTAGATGATCATAACCATCAAATCAATCCATAAGAAATGGCAGACCAATATTTATTATAAAAAGCGTCCAATTAGGGATATAATACTACCACCATGTGAAGCCCACATTTGATTGATCATTTTAAAAATAATAATTTGATTGGATGATCCTAACCATCCGATTAACTGTTAGAAAAATGGACATCCGTGTAACCCATAACAGAGAAGGTTTGATCATCTAATCTAAATAGTCTATTTGCGTGTATTTGAAATCCAAATTGCACATTTTTTGTGTTTGGTAGCGAAATGGGGGAAGAGTATTTGGAATCCAGTGCATTCCAAATCTCCCAAAATTAATAATTTGACACAGGTGGGCTGACCATGATTTTTATGTGAAATCCACTTTGGCCACCAGGTGCATCACCACATGTTACCGTTGATTTAGGTGGACCACACAATTGGAATCAGTATACAGTGAAACAGAGACCTTTGAAATTGTTTTTCTTGATATGGCCCACCTCAATCATGAAAATGCCTGATTTTTTACACCCACGCCTAAAATTTTGCATAGCATCTAATGATTGGAGTGGATTTCACATAATCATCACGGCAGGCCTTTTAAAAATCAAAGGTGAACATTTCTCTACCAACTATTTCTTTTTGTGTGCCCACCTGAATCACAGGTTAGGCTGATTTTTTTTTGCCATAGGCGTAACATTAGATGATACACCTAATGGCGAGAGTGGATTTTAGGTACAGTACAGTAGTGTGGCCCAAATTCAACATTGAACTAATATTTCAGATGTTTTTTTAACATTTTATTCTTATACGGTTATTTTGCCACACCATACAGTACTCAATGTCACATAGGGGGGAGTGGATTAGGTGCAACCCAGCCTCACCTAATATGGTGCAACCCTTATAGTGGGGCCTACGTTGATGGACAACGTGGGTATATAAAACATATATCAAGGTGGGCCTCATGAAAATCAAGGGTGGACATTTTTCTCCCAACTGTTTCTTTTAGTTGGGCTAACTTGAATCAGAAGTCAACCTGAACTTTAACCCTAGGTACAGGGTTAGACGACCTATTTAACAGTGTGAGTAGATTTCAGGTACACATCATTGATGCCTATGCGATTGTCTTTGACCTAAGGGCCCGTTTGGCTGGTCGGATTGGAAGGGATTGGATGGTATTTGAAGGGATTGGAAGTTAAATCCCGGGATTGGCTGGGCGTGCCAAACAGAGTCGATGATCTGATCCCAATCCCAATCCCATGGGTCTTAAGACAATCCACTGACAACACCATCATTACCTTTAATTCCCATCTAATCCACCTTAATCCATTCAAATTTGCCTGAGACGTGTTTGGTTTGAGGGATTAGAAGGGATGGAAAGGTTTAATCCCGGGATTGGCCGGTCGTGCCAAACAGACTGGATTCAGCAATCCAGGGATATAGCAATCCCATATATCTCAAGACAATCCACTGACAACACCATCATTACCTAGAAATCCATGCCATCCGCCCTAATACCATTCAATCCCTTTCAATCCACGTGACCAAACGGGCCCTAAAACTTATTAAACATATTAAAATTTTGATGTTTGCACTTTTGTACCACACCAAAGGCTTGAAATTAACTCAATTTTTACCTAAAATGTATATCTTGATGGACTTGTTATAATGACTATCTATAATGTTATAGATATGCACCATTTTTAGATATTGTAAATAATTTATTTAATAAAATTTAACTTCTATGAATATAATATAAGATATCAATCATTTCAAAATAAATTCTACCAGACAAAAATTTAAGATTTGATAACATTTTAATTATAGAATGCTAAATATAATTGAAGATTCCAAATGTATTAAATTCAAGTGTAATTATTGTCATTTGGAATCAAACGAGGCCTAAGCGATCCCATCCCACGCACAAACGAAATCGGGTAAACGTGTTTCACACACAAGACACTTTTGAGTAAACGTGTTTCACACCACGAATTTTCCCAATTTAAATCATTAAAAGCAGAGATTTCCAAACTTATAGAGACCACTTGCCATTAAAATGTAAAATGGCCCACCGATCAAATCCAGTTCTAAATCGTACCACGTTTACTCGATCGAAAGACCCAAAAGCCCTCATCCTCACGTGCACCTCACGTGAGCTACAACAATTCCACGTGATTCTTGAAATCCACGGAAGGTCGGGTTACATCCCGATACTTGTTCAGCACCATTTTAAAACTGGTAGTACCTCATCTTCAACAGCTACGCAGACCATTTAAATTGTGGGTCCCATTTTGTAGGTAGCATACTTCTAAAATCAAATTAATCAAGCAATTATATCCGACCGTCCAAATTGAGGGTCCCATTGTGGATGGGGCATACCTCTAAAATCAAACTGATCGAGCTATTATAATAATCCAATTAATGGCTATCAAATAAATGGTTAAATGTAAGATAGTGAATGGTTTGATTTCTAGGAAAAATATGGATTATTAATGATATCCTATCACTGCATTTTTTTTTCCCGTTATGCTCCATCCACAGATATTTGGGCGGTGTAGATTTCTTTACAACTATACTAATTGTTACGTTTACGGTTGAGGAGTAGCCATCAGCCTTTAAACGGTCCAAAATCAACATAAGAGTCTTCATCAAAAAGTTTTTTCCACACTGCTCCGGACGACTAGATGGACAGTCCAAATTAGTTTCCACACTGCCACATGTACGGTGGAGAAATGGGATAACCATATGCCCGTATCAATCATTTCGTTAGGTTGACGGGTGGAGAGGAACAGAAAGCCTTTTTTTCTGCGAAAACCGACATGCGATGCATGAGGTGCGATCCGGACCTCGTGACTGACTCAACCCTTAAAAGAAATCAAGGTGCAAACTAGCCATCGAATAAAGAATCAGCATACCTGTAAATCAATCAAGATCGTCTAAACCGACACAGATCTCGTGACTGATGCACCCCTAAAGAAAATCTCATGACCATCCAAACCATCCATCATTGAATCTTTCTTGAAGACGACCATGATGTTAATATTACATCGAAACCGTTTATAGGGTTATTACCACTCAGATCAAAAGTAGACACAAATATAATCCTAATGCAAAAATTATGTGGCCCCACAAAATTTCCAATGGTGGGCGTTCAATAAACCCTGTTTTGTGTTGTGTGACCCACCCGAGTTTTTTATCTTCCTATTTTTGGATTCTTGAACTATTGTGATCTTGAGAAAGTAATGGACGGAGTGGATTTATCACGGGAAACTCTATGGGCCCCACATAGCTTGAGACCACAGGAACTTGTGTGGCCCGGGGAACAGGCCACTCGCTTCCGTTAATAAATATCTTTCGGTGCCTGCTCGTCATAAGCATATGTTACCGAGAAAAACCATTTAGAGGAAAGTGAATTTCGTACTTAGTAATCTCTATGGGACCCACCATGATGTATGTAACTTATCCATGGTATCAGCTTATTTTAGGGCTTGTTACCGAAATTAAAGAATATCCAAAGCTCAAGTTGACCATATTACAGTAAACAGTGAGAATTTAATTATTACCGTTGAAACCTTCCAAGTTCTAAAAGTTTTGGATCAAGCTTATATTTGTGTTTTTCCTTCATTCATTTCTGTTGACATCATTAACAGTAACAGGTTGGATGACAAATAAATATTACTGTACACCATAGGAAGGTTTCAACGGTGAACGTCTTTAGCCCGATGTTTCCAATGGTGTGGTCCACTTGAGCTTTTGATATGCTTCAATTTTGATCATAGGAGATACGCAATCCGCTTCCCACGAAGAGGATTCGGCTAAGTTAAAGAAAGCCCAGGATTTCGAGGTAAACTACTGAAATGCCACTGAGTCTCTCTGCTTGCACAGAATCACTGCCCATCTTCGGCTCCCGACACTTGCTCAAGAAAATCACTTTCTCGTGTTTTGGAAACAAGAAGTCCGATGACAGTTCAGTAGCCTGCAGGATTCCGCACGAAAGTAGAGTCAGTGTCCTCACGGGCTTGCTTTTGTCGCTCGTCTCTGGCACTTGGATAAGTGGCATACATGCGCAGGATCCAAGCCGTTCATCAAGTAGATTGATCCCTTGCATTAGAATCTGGCTGATTGGATCTATCAATCAGGCTGCACGTATGTTCAAGTTGGACCATTTGTCAATATCTCTTCATCATTCATTTTTTGCCTCTGCATGTTGCGGATTCATGATCAGACTGGCCTGATTTTTGGAACAAAGGCATCTTCACATCCATCGTGGGGCATCTAATTTACAGCTTGGATATCGCACGCACTGGACACGTGTGAGATGAGAGTGCCAATTCGAGTAAATAGGTATATGATAACATGGATTGCCAGGATATTATACAGAAATAATTTTTTTTTTTTTGTAAAATATGAAAATAAAAAATATTCTGAAATCAGGACAGGCTGAAGCACATATTAAAACGCTGTACTTAGAGTGTAACTTGTCTATGATCAAATATATTAAGTATGCTAAAAGGTTACAGACAAATCGCTTCTAGGATACGACGAGCCTGATGTGGATTTGCATTCAACAAATACGAAAACCCACTAATGGAACTCTATTACATAATTTCTGACAGAAATAGACAAAAGGAAAAAACCCAAAAGGAAAAGAAGAAAATTCGGGTTAGATCACTGCACTGGTCTTATCTTCAGCTAATGGTATATAAACCGTTATAGACCACACCGTTAGTCTATTTTTTAGGTAATGGTTCAGATGAACCTTCCTATCTCGCTGGAACTTTCTGGTTTATAGGAGAGGATATGAGTTTGGTGGAGTGTGTTGTAATGGTTTGGAAATGCATTTAGGCCCAGTATATATAGGTTATGGTTACTAGGATTTATGGTCCAGGAAATTTAATCCAAATGACCGTTTCTAGCTGTTGGGAGAAACTAGCCGTTATTGGCAGTTTCTGACCATTCTGCATGTGGTGTAACAACTGTTGCATACTAACCATTGTGAGACACTGACAATCATTTCTAGTTGTTGGGCTAGCCACATGCAGCGGTTTCTGCATTGTTAGAAATCAATTGCATGAGGAGTTACACCTCCCTGTAACGGCTATATTTCCAAACTCTATATAAGCCAAGAAACCTCATTCAGTCCACTAGCGCCTCTACGGCCACACTACTTCACAAGCCTACACCCTCGCACTGAGCTCATGACCAAGACCGAGACCGAGCCCATGCCGTAGCATTGGAACACGCAAGTCAGATGCACCTCGATGCAAGTGAATAGACATGAAGGTACTACACCTCTCTTATATAAACCAAAGAATTTTCTCCTCTTTTTCCAATGTGGGACTATTACCAAAACACTTGAAAAAGGTATTTTGCAAACCTTTTTTTAATATATATTTTTAATTAAAAAATATATAAAAACAACACTTTTACAACAATCCCCCACTTGTTTTTAAAATATGTTTTCGAAAAAATATCTTTGTCAGAGTAAAAACAGCTTATATGCATAAAGAAATATATATTTCGATTTGAATCTTCCCTTAGTGTAAGTAACTCAAAGCTCTATCGAAATGACTAGTAGTCGTAGCATTGAAGCAGTTTTTCCTAGATAATAGAATCGGAGAAACTACACACATTCACCATGTGTATTTTAGAGTTCCCACAATCTTGCTGAGCACAATTAATGGTCATGTACTCATCCTATTTCATGAATGACCTCGAGAGAAACTCCAACTCTCATGAGAGATAGCACCATCTCTACGTCCACATGGGTGAAATTCTTCCAGTGTCTTTATTACTATAAGACACTTGTCCTTTTGACTGGATTTCATTAAGAGTTCTAAGACTCAACCCTCTTTCATAACACTCAGCACTTATCTATTATGGATGAGGTTGTATATAATTTAGTGCTGAAAACTTTCTACATATCACTAACTTGTTTTCACCCATTAAACCCGAAATTAGATATTTTTTTATTTTAGGTTGGGTTACCATCTAATGTAGAGTGGGTCGCGGACAGTTTCATGGCCAAGATGGATCAGAAAAGGCTCGGTCGGTGACAGAAGTGATCCAGACCATCGGACCTTAAATCGGGCGTATCTCACAATCCAGAATGAGTTAGCTGACGTAAAATATATGATTTTGGGGTAGAACGAGCTACTTTAGCCAACCAACCCCGCTACGCTAGGTTGCGACGCCCGAAATTACAAAAAACCCCTGGATCGACAATCGTTTTCCTGTTTTAATTTCGTTTTTACTATAAATAGTAAGTTTTAGTTCGATTATAACTCTTCATCCGTTGGGCTTTAGGAGTTGTGCCCAACGTGAAAAGAGCTTAGAATAATTAGGAGAACGGTTTGGTGAAGCTAAATAGGACACTTACTATTTTTGGCCGAAAACCTTGCGCACTAGTAGACATCACGACCGTCTATAAATAGTAAGTTTACTATTTATAGTAAGTCATGATTTCTAGGAGTTTTAGTTGTAGTTTGATTCTGATTTCTTTCCTATTGCTTGGTACCCCTATTTAAAGGGTTGTGAACTCATTTTTATTCATTCATTAATCAATTTCGAATTTATTAGAATTTATTTCTATTTTATGCTTTCTTTCCTCATGGATTTGAGAAGTCTCTGTGGGGAGTCTAGAGAAGTTCCGTGGATTCGGAATACTTATCCTCTTGAGGAAGACGGTGCTCGACCTCACGTCCTCCCCTGAGTCACCATCACTGGTGGAACTTTGGTTGAAGACTTTCAACCCCATCCCTCTAGATGTTGCCTTTACTACCTCTCTCGATAGAGGTTTAGTAAAAGGGTCCGCTAGGTTATTGCTTGATTTCACATAGGAAATAACAATGATTCCATCTTGAATCAACCGTCTGACATAATCATGTCATAGACTTTTATGTCTCGATTTACCATTATAGGTGCCGCTATAAGCTATAGCTAATGTGACTTCAGTATCATAATGTAATGACACAGCCAATATAGGCTTTACACAAAAAGGAATTTCTAGTAAAAGATCTCTTAGACACTCAGCTTCTTTGCCTGTTGCATCCAGAGTTATAAATTCAGACTCCATAGTTGAATGCGTTATGTAGGTCTGTTTCTTGGATCCCTAAGATACAACTGCACCTCCTAGGGTGAATACCCACCCTGTAGTAGACTTGTTGTTGTTGAGGGTCAATTATTGCATATTGGACCCTATTTATTACTTGGTTTTATGAACATGATAATGCTTAATGTTCTATTTTAATCATGTTTCTGTTGTAAGGTAAATTTAAGAGCTTGGATTGAAAAGGATGCTAAAAGTATGGATTTAATGCTCAAGAATCACCGAGCCAAAGATTAGATCTTCAAGGACCAAGAATGAAGAATTCACATGCCAAATATCCAAGAAAACCAAGTCAAAAATGAATAAAATCGAAGTTTTAAAGTGAATTTATGTGATCCTCGAGTAGTCCCGGCTCCTGCTCGACTAGTCGAGGATTCCTCGACTCGAACTCCAGCAACAAAATCCTCTAAAATCAGGTCATCCTCAACCTGTCGAAGGAAACCCTCGACCAGTCGAAAATGACCCTCAACTAGTCAAGGGTTGTCCTCGACCAATTTAAGGTTACATAGACAACACACGAATTGCAGAAATTTAAGGCGGATTCTGAATTTTTCCAATTCCATGCGAAAGTTGGAGTTGTAAAACTGTAAATAGGAGTGCCTAGGAGTTCCTAGGCATCTTCTAGGGTTTGAGGATTGGAGCAAAAGCGTGGAGAAGTTGTCTCCAAGTGTTTTTCTTCCCTTTCCTTAATGGTTTTTATGCTTTTCTTAAGAGTTCTTAGTTCAATCATATCTATGGTTAGCTAAACCTCTTAGTTAGGGCTAGGAGGTGAAGCTTGTAGTGTGATGTAACACCCTGAAAAATAAGGGGTCGTGCACACGCTCGACTCCCGAGTTCCCGAGTGTCACTTATCATCCATTTTATGGTTTTACGATTAATCAAGTTTAAATGCGCAATTTGGAATATCCTGGAGCATGAAACAGAATCACACAAGTCTACTGAAGTGAAGAAGATATATATGTATATATGAACAGGTCCAAAGAATGTATACAGGCCGCGCGAGGCGCCACCCAGCAAAATCGCAAAAGAATAGTGGATCTAAAAGAGTAGAGCCGAGCCCACGCTCAGCGATCCGATCCCACCTCTCCAGCTGACTGAGAGCCGTCCATCAGCTGGAAGTATGACAGCTCCTCCTCCTCGTCGAGAGTAGCATCGCCACGCTCCATCTGCTCTGCATTCTCTGCATCTATGAGAGAGTCTGGTTAGTGTTTTAAAACACCGTCCCAGAGTGGGAGTGAGTGATCAACTCAGTGTGAACTATTGGTCTCAAGTTTTAACAGGCATCAATTATAATATGAACTTAATGAAAAGCAGACAATCATCATGACCTAGGGACTCTTATTTAAATGCATGCATGCGGGATGATATGATGCATGCCCTCACCACAACGCTCCCTCAAGCGACTCCATCTAACGATCGCATATGACAACACTCCCTCAGAGCGACCTCGACTGCCGAGTCGCCACCCGAACTAATGTGATGCAATGCGATCATGTTAGCCGAGTTATTAGTCAAGTCCATTCATCCAGCAGGTTGGGAATTTTGATTCACCCTACGTATCACTGCCCTAAGCTGGTTGCGAGGCCAAGACCCCATCAATGTGTGAGGCCAAGGCCCCGCGGTCCGTGATCCCGTCGGGTTCCTCATCCCCGACACCAAGCACATGAGGAGTGCCGAAAAGAAGGGATCGCTCGCGGTCACTACGGGGAGGCACGGTACCCCAACGTAGGCCGACAGCTTGGACATAGTGTCCCATTTCACCATGCCCGGCTCACGAGGCTGTGGACCAATTTCAAGTGGATTATCAATGGGCTACAATGGTTGCAGGGTGGTTCAGGTTCCATACATATGTGAGCACACAGGGTTAACAAAAAGGGTTAATCAGTTAATAGGCTAGACCGCACGAGTGAAGCGATCATGAGACGAGTGACCTCGGGCACAAGAGACCCATGTAGTCGAACTACAGCCACCCGAACACACCCGCCCGAACCCACGAGTTTAGCCTCGAGGCGGTCCTACCCTTGGAGCCGCCTTCGTTCTCCTCATGCTTCCTGACCAACCCAATGTAATGAGGGTTATCCATAACAAGCCGACTATACAAACTATCACTAACATGTCATCATCATACTCTATGCATCTCAGTCATACGAATTAGATGTTCCTAGTAAGCAATCAAGAAATATAGTGCATGTGAGGTGTGTGGGTGTGTGTGAGGAAGTTACGCACTTCTTCCATCTCAAGCCATCATATGCATAAGGGTAATGAAAGCATACACAACATGGATCAATAACATGTGAAAGAATGACACGACATAAGCATATTATCATCCATACACGAAATCATGTGAACAACAAATAACATTATGAAGGAACATCATGTGCATCCATACAATTTCAAGAACCTACAATTCCTAGGATTCTCTAGGCTTTCAAATGTATCAATCAAGCTTCCAAAATCATTAAGCTAGTATTATAATTGGTGCTAGGCCACCTAAGATCAATAGTCTGCACCTTCGGATTTGTTGAAGGCTTGGAACGCCCTAGAAGGGTGGATTTCAGGGTTTGATCGGTTGGAATCCCTAAAGCAACATTTGCATGTTAGAATCTCAATCAAAACCCTTCTTATCACAAGGGTTTCAAGGAGAATGAGTGTTGGATCTTACCTAGGCGATCAACGGAATGAAAAGGGCGGTTGCGGATGAGATTTCTTCTTGGAGATGAGGTAGGGAGATGTGAGGTTTGATTTCCGTAGGCCCCACCTCGATTTAGGGTCCACCATAGCTCTCCTTGGTCATTGGATAATGTGGTGGCTATGAGGGAGAGATTTGTTGTTGGGAGATGAAGAAGTTATGAGGAAGAGAAATGGGTTTTAGGGGAATTGAGGATTTATGAGGGAGAGAGGTTTGGTGGTGGGAGATTTTGGGAAGTTATGAGGGAGAGGAGGAAGGGGTTATTGTTGGAGAATGGAGTTATGAAAGAGAGCTAGGGTTTATTCCCTAGAGTTGGCTCCCTTGGCCTTATGTTTCCAATCTTTTCCAAAATAGCCCTATAGGACACCCTATTTGATGTTGAGGCGGCCCTATCACCCCTCCGGCCACCAAATTCGGGGTGTAGGTGTCTCATGGCCCGATGAGGGGCCATGCAAAATCTGAGATCAAACGGATGAACGAATATATGATCTGAGTAAGCGTTTCCGACCTTTAAGTGGCCCTATGGAGCCCATTCTGATTGATGGGGCATTTCTAGTGTCCTTCTATCCATGAAATTTATAGGGTAAGTGGCCCATGGCCCGATGAAGGGCCATACAAAATTTGAAGGCGATCGGATATGGGGTTTGATCGCATGGGTCTGATTTGTGATCAACGGTCACCATGCCACGATCGGGTCCCAGATTTAGTGGACGGGTGTAGAAAAATACATTAAACCTTCGTCGTAAAATTAGAAGAAATCTAACGACTGGAACGCCTGGTATTCCGGTTTCATTTATAAGTGCCAGATTCCAATTCTGGCATTGGTAGGGTGCATTCGGCTAGTGCCAGATCCCAGTTCTGGATATCCACTGAGTCTACAGTCCGCGATGGACTACAAGCCCAGTGAGATCTATGATTTCCTAAACTTTTAGATTTTTCTGACCCTCCTCGGTCGCTGGATGGCCCACATGGGCTGTTGTTAAGTGTAAACAGGCCATCTAGCTTGGCGGCCCACACTTGGTCCCATCATAACTAGACTGGACCACCCCAGTATAATCTAACATTGAGTGTTAATGGTCATTAAGTGATATTATAAGTTAATTACAAAAAAATTAGAATTTTTAAAAATCCAAAACAGTAAAAATCTGGGATGTTACAATCTACCCCCCTTAAAAACAATTTCGTCCTCGAAATTACCTAAGGATAATAAATAAAGATATTATCATTTCGTTTGCTTAAGTTTTATTGATTTGAGGTTCATAGGCATGGTAGGGTGCATACTAACTGTACTAGTCTTCCTTATTATATTTTACCCCCCCTTAAAAGTTTTCACATTTGAGGTTTGAAAACAAATGTCAAAATCATTATTATCGTATTAAGTGGTCGTTGGTAAAGTTTACCTAATGGTGGTATATTTTACTCTTTTATGATTGAGCTAATACGGAAAGACAGTTGTGGTAGGCTTTGATCCCATACGTCGATCCTCTGTCTGACCAGGGCAGAAAGATCGTTGTATCCCTTCTTAGTCCTGGTAGATCCTAGTCTTCTACTCGGTCAAAGCAGTGAGTCCGTTGGTATTCACCCAGGAATAAGAATTGGGTTAAACCACAAATACTTTGCAAATGTATAGTTCCGTAATTCCGTAGTCCGATCATTCTTAACATTTGGAAGACATCAAAATTCATTAACAGTTCAAGCTTCACATTTATAATATTTTAGTGGGTGGTGAGTTTCCCACGATACCTATGATCAAACGACTATCGTAGAAAGGTTTCCAAGGTCTTAAGGTTCCTCTCGACATTACCATTTTGATCCTATGGCCAATGAGTTATGGGCAATTCAAGCTTTGGTTTCATGAATTTTAACAGGGGATAAAGAAAGTATTCTGGCGGTTTGGAGTGCTAACAACGCTACTAAGGACGTAGGAAGGTAAAGATGAAGGATATTATTTTCTCAATGTTGTTTGAACCTTGAGTCCATAAGAGAATAGGAAAACTCAATATATTTTACTATAATCCACCCATAACATGAGCATTAAACTATGAAACTCAATCCTACTTGTGGGTACAACTTAAACAAATATATATATATATAATCAATTTAATCACAGGATGATTCCTAACACGATTATAAATAACTCCTAAATAGATACCCAATGTTAAACTTTAATATGAAAAGACATGACAAGTCCATTGGCAACCACACATGCAAGCATTCACAAAGTGATAAGAGAATTTCAATCCATACATTCACATTGAATTCCAAAATGCCATTGGCATGGCCAGTTACATCCTACAGTAAGGATTTATGTGTATTACTAGATACTGCAAATTTAAGAGAAACACAGCCTAATCAAAGCAGGAAAGGTTACAATTATCCTTCAACACATGAAAGCAATTCTAACTGACTCGAACAACCTACTAATTGTCTGTTAGGTTAAGCTACTATTCTTCTGGGTCGGACACGGGCAGGAGTACTTCTTCCCCTTGAGGGAAAGGATCAGCGGAATGGCGAAGAAAAAAGCAACAGTTGTTAGGAATGCCATTTCCCTTGGCAGGGAAATAGATTTAGTGTTGGATTTGTGAATGGGTTTTGAGATGGGTTTTAGGAGTGAAAGAATGAAAGTGATGGAGAGGGATGGGTTAGGGATATAAGAGATGTGAAGGGAAAGAAGATGGTTTTGAAGAGGATGATGTGTTGAGGTTTAGAGGAGGAGATGCGCCTTTTTCTAAAGATTTAGGAGAATAGAGGATGGTGAAGTGAGAGTGAAAGAGTGGATGGGTTTAAAGAAAATAGATTTGAAGAATGGGAGTTGAGAAATGTTTAGGAAATGAGTTGGGGAAATGAGATTTGAGAAGAGTTAGAGTGAAGAGGATTGATGTTGGGTTTTGAGAGTAAATGGGTGAATGGAGTGGGATTGAGAATGGACGTTGAGGTGGGATGGGTCTTGTAAAGGAGAAGAAAATGGGTTTGAAGTGGGTTTTGTGGACAAGAGAGTGAGGGAGTTGAAGTGGGATTTAAAGAATGGATTTGGGAGTTGTGAAGAAGAAGAAGATAGGTTTAAAGTAGATCTAGAATGGGAGAGTGAAAGAGGAGGGAAATGTGTGTTGGGATTTTGGAGAGGGTTTAGAAGGGATGGAATGTAGTGGAAATAGAGGGAATGGGTTCTAAGCATCCCCAAATAGCAAGAAAAGTGGGCCCCACACGTGTATGTGTTGCAAAGGGGGGAGGACCAAGTTTTTGGGGTCCGCTTCTTTTCTTTTTAGTGAATAAATTATTTTTAAAATTTTTATCATGATTTATCATCAAGTTTTAAGTTATCCCACCAAATTTCATATCATTTGGAATTGTAGATAAATCATTAAAATTCTAGAAGTAACCATTGTCTGAAATTGATAATTTTTAGACAGTTGATAGAATATATTAATTTTAACTATGTTTTAATTTTTATTTTATTTTTTTTCTTATTTTTACATAAAACTAGACTCATCAAGCTTCAATCTGGCTTTTGAATCACCTAAATCGGAGTTATATCAAAGAAGATATGAATTTTTGAAGTCGACTCGAAATTGCAGGAAATTTCAGCATGGGCACGCCGGTTGGGCGTGGCACGCCGAGTCCCTGGAGGTTTGGGCGTGGGCACGTCGGGTCCGGGCGTGGGCACGCCGAGGTCGGGCATGGTCAACTTGCGAAGGCCATATCTCGCAAACAGGAATGAGTTATTTGACGTGCCATATATGATTTTGGGGTAGGAGAAGTTGATCTACGCAATGAACCTAATAGTTTTACAAAATTCCTTCCGGTTAGGGATAAAAATCTAATTTATTTCTATTTCTATTATTTTCAGTAAATTTTCATTTACCCTTAGATTTCTACCCTCGATTCGGTCGAAACTATCGAGTTTAGCCCGATATTCGCTCATTTAGTCTAAGACGATGGTTTCGACCTTTAATCACTCAAATTCTAGGTCGTTCCTGTCAGTGAGCCGATATAGTGTAAGATTCTCGGACCCGATTCCTAGCGACGCTACACACTCTCGCTCAGCCATCCTAACTCGCTGGAAGTCTTACCTTCCATCTAAGATTTGTTGATTTAGATGTCTGTGGTGGTTCCTATCATTTCAGTATTGTTATTGCGTCCATCCCTAAATCAGCGGGTGCGTTAGTGAGTTCATAACCCATGGCCCAATTAATTCCAACCATTGCTCTGATACCATCTGTAACGCCCCGAAAAATCGGGGGTCGTGCATACTCTCGACTCCCGAGTTCCCTAGTGTCACTTATCATCCATTTTATGGTTTTACGATTAATCAAATTTAAATGCGCAATTTGGAATATCCTGGAGCATGAAACACAATCACATAAGTCTACTGAAGTGAAGAAGATATATATGTATATATGAACAGGTCCAAAGAATGTATACAGGCCGCGCGAGGCACCGCCCAGCAAAATCGTAAAAGAATAGTGGATCTAAAAGAGTAGAGCCGAGCCCACGCTCAGCGATCCGATCCCGCCTCTCCAGCTGACTGAGAGCCATCCATCAGCTGGAAGTATGACAGCTCCTCCTCCTCGTCGAGAGTAGCATCACCACGCTCCATCTGCTCTGCATCCCCTGTATCTATGAGAGAGTCTGGTTGGTGTTTTAAAACACCATCCCAGAGTGGGAGTGAGTGATCAACTCAGTGTGAACTATTGGTCTCAAGTTTTAACAGGCATCAATTATAATATGAACTTAATGAAAAGCAGACAATCATCGAGACCTAGCGACTCTTATTTAAATGCATGCATGCGGGATGATATGATGCATGCCCTCGCAACAACGCTCCCTCAAGTGACCTCATCTAACGATCGCATATGACAACACTCCCTCAGAGCGACCTCGACTGCCGAGTCACCACCCTAACTAATGTGATGCAATGTGATCGTGTTAGCCGAGTTATTAGTTAAGTCCATTCATCCAGCAGGTTGGGGATTCTGATTCACCCTACGTATCACTGTCATAAGCTGGTTGCGAGGCCAAGACCCCATTAATGTGTGAGGCCGAGGCCCCGCTGTCCGTGATCCCGTCGGGTTCCTCATCCCTGAAACCAAGCACATGAGGAGTGCCGAAAGGAAGGGATCGCTCGCGGTCACTACGGGGAGGCGCGGTACCCCAGCGTAGGCCGACAGCTCGGACACAGTGTCTCATTCCACCATGCCCGGCTCACGAGGCTGTGGACCAGTTTCAAGTGGATTATCAATGGGCTACAATAGTTACAGGGTGGTTCAGGTTCCATACATATGTGAGCACACAGAGTTAACAAAAAGGATTAATCAGTTAATAGGCTAGACCGCACGAATGAAGCGAGCATGAGACGAGTGACCTCGAGCACAAGAGACCCATGTAGTCGAACTATAGCCACCTGAACACACCCGCCCGAACCCACGGGTTTAGCCTTGAGGCGGTCCTACCCTTGGAGCCGCCTTCGTTCTCCTCATGCTTCCTGACCAACCCAATGTAATGAGGGTTATCCATAACAAGCCGACTATACAAACTATCACTAACATGTCATCATCATACTCTATGCATCTCAGTCATACGAATTAGATGTTCCTAGCAAGCAATCAAGAAATATAGTGCATGTGAGGTGTGTGGGTGTGTGTGAGGAAGTTACACACTTCCTCCATCTCAAGCCATCATATGCATAAGGGTAATGAAAGCATACACAACATGGATCAATAACATGTGAAAGAATGACACGGCATAAGCATATTATCATCCATACACGAAATCATGTGAACAACAAATAACATTATAAAGGATCGTCATGCGCATCCATACAATTTCAAGAACCTACAATTCTTAGGATTCTCTAGACTTTCAAATGTACCAATCAAGCATCCAAAATCATTAAGATAGTATTATAATTGGTGCTAGGCCACCTAAGATCAATAGTATGCACCTTCGGATTCGTTAAAGGCTTGGAACGCCCTAGGAGGGTAGATTTCGGGGGTTGATCGATTGGAATCCCTAAAGCAACATTTGCATGTTAGAATCTCAATCAAAACCCTTCTTATCACAAGGGTTTCAAGGAGAATGAGTGTTGGATCTTACCTAGGTGATCAACAGAATGAAAAGGGAGGTTGCGGATGAGATTTCTTCTTGGAGATGAGGTAGGGAGATGTGAGGTTTGATTTCCGTAGGCCCCACCTCGATTTAGGGTCCATCATAGCTCTCCTTGATCGTTGGATAATGTGGTGGCTATGAGGGAGAGATTTGTTGTTGGGAGATGGAGAAGTTATGAGGAAGAGAGATGGGTTTTAGGGGAATTGAGGATTTATGAGGGAGAGAGGTTTGGTGGTGGGAGATTTGGGGAAGTTATGAGGGAGAGGAGGAAGGGGTTGTTATTGGAGAATGGAGTTATGAAAGAGAGCTAGGGTTTATTCCCTAGAGCTGGCTCCCTTGGCCTTATGTTTCCAAGCTTTCCCAAAATAGCCCTATAGGACACCCTATTTGATGTTGAGGCGGCCCTATCACCCCTCTGGCCACCAAATTCGGGGTGTAAGTGTCTCATGGCCCGATGAGGGGCCATGCAAAATCTGAGATCAAACAAATGAACGGATATATGATCTGAGTAAGCGTTTCCAACCTTTAAGTGGCCCTATGGGGCCCATTCTAATTAATGGGGCATTTCTAGTGTCCTTCTGTCCATGAAATTTATAGGGTAAGTGGTCCATGGCCTGATGAAGGGCCATGCAAAATTTGAAGGCGATCGGATATGGGGTTTGGTTGCACGGGTCTGATTTGTGATCAACGGTCACCGTGCCACGATCGGGTCCCAGATTTAGTGGACGGGTGTAAAAAATACATTAAACCTTCGTCGCAAAATTGGAAGAAATCCGACGACTGGAACGCCTGGTATCCCGGTTTCATTTATAAGTGCCAGATTTTAATTTTGGCATTGGTGGGGTGCATTCGACTAGTGTCAGATCCTAGTTCTGGGTGTCCACTGAGTCTGCAGTTCGCGATGGACCACAAGCCCAGTGAGATCTATGATTTCCTAAACTTTTAGATTTTTCTGACCCTCCTCGGTTGCTGGATGGCCCACACGGGCTGTTGTTAAGTGTAAACAGGCCATCTGGCTTGGCGGCCCACACTTGGTCCCATCATAATTAGACTGGACCACCCCAGTATAATCTAACATTGAGTGCTAATGGTCATTAAGTGATATTATAAGTTAATTAAAAAAATTTTAAGAATTTTTGAAAATCTAAAACAGTAAAAATCTGGGATGTTACATGTGATTAGGATGTTTTCTTTGTTTTGATTCATGTTTTGTTGAACTCTAGTGAATTCTAGTTTGATTATGAAGGAATATTTTTAGTTTTTAATGGTTTCTTATGACAAATTACAATAGATCTGCAATATTTTGAAATATCTTCTTTTTTCTAGATTTGAGATTGTGAAATTAGGAGATCCTGTTGTTCACCATCGTCCCTTGGGCATGGTAGGATGATGGAATCTCTCCTAACCTTCACAATTATCTTATAATTGGTTTTGGGATTGGTATATCCTATTGTTTACCTTGTCTCCTGGGCATGGTTAGGTGTTGGAAACACTTCCAAATCCTCACAACTCTCATCCATTGATGATTAGATCCATGAGAAGTTTTGAGATCTGATAAATCTCTTCTTACCAATTGGATAGGATAGGACTCTGATTCTAGTTGTGTCTTCGAATCAAGCAAGGTAGCATCCTAAGAACCTACAAATGGATTCTTAAGGTTTTCATCAAATCTCTCACAATTACTCTCAAACATTCCAGATTTAGGTTTAAATCTTCTTCTAGTTCTAGTTTCTTTTAGAAGACACACAAGTTCGATCCCTGTGGATTCGATCTTGATCTCACCAAGATTATTACTACATTGCGACCCTACACTTGGGGT
This sequence comes from Magnolia changhungtana, assembly GCA_030180095.1. Taxonomy (NCBI): domain Eukaryota; kingdom Viridiplantae; phylum Streptophyta; class Magnoliopsida; order Magnoliales; family Magnoliaceae; genus Magnolia; species Magnolia changhungtana. The sequence goes on along the minus strand of JASAUF010000411.1, from coordinate 8,327,437 downwards.
TGTGAACAGTTGTCCCCTGCACTCGATATCTAGCTCGCATTAGTATATCCTTCCAATACGGCAGAAAACTCTGAATAAAATAGTCTTAAGTCTTTGGTTGCTTTTAAGTAGCTAAGGACTCTACTGATTGCATTCTAGTGTTTGGTACTGGAGTTACTACTAAACCTACTAAGTTTACTCATAACATATGCGATATCTGGTCTAGTGCATTGCATAGCATATATAAGATTCTCTATAGCACTCGCATACTCTAGTTGTACAATTGCTCTTCCGTTATTCTCTTTTAGCTTAATACTTGGATCAAATGAGATTTTTATTTCTTTTATATTCAGATGGTTAAACTTGTTTAGTATCTTCTCAATATAATGAGATTGACACAAAGCATAATCCCCACAATATTCTTAAACTTTGATACCCAGGATGGTATCTACTTGTCCAAGATCCTTCATTTTGAATATGGAAGATAAAAACCTCTTTGTTTCAGTCACGCATTCAATTTTATTACTAATTATTAACATGTTAGTTCAGAGATCTGACAAATCTCTTCTTACCAATTGGATAGGATAGGACTCTGATTCCAGTTGTGTCTTTAAATTAAGTAAGGTAGCATCCTGAGAACCTACAAGTGGATCCTTGGAAACTCCTATTTGCTACTTTTGAATTTCTTAAGTTTTTCATCAAATCTCTCACAATTACTCTCAAATATTTCAGATTTAGGTTTACATCTTCTTCTAGTTCTAGTTTCTTTCAGAAGACACATGTTCGGTCCCTATGGATTCGATCTCGGTCTCACTGAGATTATTACTACATCGCGACCCTACACTTGGGGTTGTGAACAATTGTCTTCTGCACTCGATATCCAGCTCGCATCGGTATATCCTTTCAATACGGCAGAAAACTCATAATAAAATAGTCATAAGTCTTTGGTTGCTTTTAAGTAGCCAAGGACTCTACTGATTACATTCTAATGTTCGGTACTAGAGTTACTACTAACCTTACTACGTTTACTCATAACATATGCAATATCTAGTCTAGTGTATTGCATAGCATACATAAGATTCCATATAGCACTCGCATACTCTAGTTGTGCAATTGCTCTTCCGTTATTCTCTTTTAGCTTAATACTTGGATGAAATGGGATTTTTGCTTCTTTAATATTCAGATGGTTCAACTTATTTGGTATCTTCTCAATATAATGAGATTGACATAAAGCATAACCCCCACAATGTTTTTAAACTTTGATACCTAGGATGGTATCTACTTGTCCAAAATTTTTCATTTTGAATACGGAAGATAAAAATTTCTTTATTTCAGTCACGCATTTCATTTTATTACTAATTATTAACATTTCATCAACATATAGACAAATAATAATTATACAACTATCATCAACTTTAGAATATATGCATTTATCAGCTACATTATGAATGAAACCATGAGACAATATTTTGGAATCAAACTTCTCATGCCACTGTTTTGGTGCTTGTTTTAATTCATATAAAGATTTGATTAATCTACATACTTTATTTTCATTTTATGGTAGAACGAATCATTCGGGTTGTTTCATATATACCTCCTCATTGAAGTCATTATTCAGAAATGCGGTCTTTACATCCATTTGGTAGATGTGAAGATGATGTATGGAAGCTAGCGCAAATAATATCCTAATGGATGTTATCCTAACTATAGGAGAATATGTGTCAAAATAATATATCCCTTCTTTTTATCTAAAACCCTAAGCTACTAGTCGAGCTTTAAAGGTTTGGATAGTCCCATCAATGTGATATTTCTTCCTAAATACTCACTTGCAACCTATGTGTCTAGAACCCAAAGGTAAGTTGACTAATTCCCATATTTGATTTGACATCATAAATTCCATTTCATCATTAATAGTCTCTTTCCAGAAAGTTGAGTCTCTAGAAGATATAGCCTCTTTATATGTTTTAAGGTCATCTTCTATCATCATTACTATATATATTTTTCTTATAACATTTTCTCTATCTCCTTCTATAAGATGGAAAAAGATGCGCTGAGAGTCTATATAACCATCGTCTAGACTCTTCTCTATTTTAGTCCTTTGACTCCTACGAGGTTCAATACGAGCTTTCACTATTTTTTTTTATTTTGAGTTAGATTGTTAGTACACACCCATGTGTGTACACACTCCATGTTAGCCACCCCCGCTAGGGATCGATACCAAGACCTCAAGTGTTGAAACGAGGTATCTCCACTTAGTCTGTCAGTTGAGCTATGGATCTGGGTGTTATGGGTCAGGGTGTCAAGGCGAGCTTCTACTACTTGTGGAGCTGTTCTATTTGGTTCTCTATCAGGAGTTTGGACTTCATTATCCTTTGACTCCAAGGATAGTGAGTTCTCAAAGAGCTCAATGTCTCTTGATTCTATTATAGTGTTAGACTCTAGATCTAGGAGTCTATAAACTTTATTATTTTGTGCATACCCTACGAAGGCACACTTAATAGCTCTGAGTCCTAACTTAGTTCTTTTTAAATAAGGAGTTCTGCAATACGCAAGACACCCCCACACTTTTAGATATCCCAGGTTAGGTTTTCTACCTTTTTATGTTTCATATGGCGATGTTTTATATTTCTTAGATGGAATTCTGTTTAATATGTGACACACTGCAAGCAGTGCCTCACCCCACAGACTTAGTAGCAACTTTGCTCATATTAGTATTGAGTTGATCATCTCTGCTAATGTTCTATTCTTTCTTTCCATTATTCGGTTTTGTTGAGGTGTATATGGCGTAGTACATTGATGTATTAGTCCATGTTCTTCACAGAAGTTATCGAATTCATTAGAAAAGTATTCGCCTCGTCTATCGCTATGGAGAATCTTTATCTTCTTGTTTAGTTGGTTTTCTACTTCTGTTTTATATACCTTAAACATGTTCAATGCTTCATCTTTGCTCTTTAACAGGTACACATATACATATCTAAAGCAATCATCAATAAAGGTTATAAAGTACCTTCTACCTCCATGAGTAAGAACGCAATTTAACTCACAGATATTACTGTGTACAAGATCCAATACTTGAGATGATCTCTTAACACTTGGAAAAGGTTTCTTTGTCATTTTGGATCGTATGCACACTTTGCATTTGTCATTTTCATTTTTTGTGTATGGGATTAAATCATTCTTAGCCATGAATTTTAAGGTATTATACCCTATATGAGCTAGTCTATCATACCATAGTCCAATGGATTTAACCATATAAACAGAAGTGCTACTTTCATTTAGAGAAAACTTGACCATACTGTTATAAACATATCCCTTTCCGACAAAATTCTCATTCTTCGATAGAATCAGTTTTCCTGACTCGTACACCATCCTTATTTCTGGTTTGCCCAGAAGATCTCCAGAAACTAGGTTTCGCCTCATGTCTGGGACATGCAGTACATTTGTCAGAATTACTTCCTTTCCAAAAGTAAACATTAGTTCGACGGTTCCTTTTCCGACAACCTTTGATCGGACTTCATTATCCATTTGGACTTCTTGACCATCGGTCAATTCCTCATAGGTTTTGAAGGTTGATCTGTCGTAGCAGACATGTATGGTAGCGGCAGTATCGTACCACCAACTGGAAACATTTCCTCGAATTGTGTTCACCTCTGTGATCATTGCTACGATATCACCTTCCTTTAACATACATGGTAGCAGACATGTATGGTAGCAAACATGAACTTTCCTTTATTGGGTTTCAGGAAATCGTCCTTCTCGGGATTCTTATTGTTTGTATTTTCTACTGCGTGTACTTTGGACAAGGAATTCTCGTTATCATTCTTTTTATCGTGATTGCAGGATTCTTCATCAATTCGGAGATATTTTTGGATTTGTTTTAGTGTGTAGTCCTCAGTCTTATGCGGCAACTTCTTTCTATAGTCTTTCCACATCGGGGGCAATTTAGTAATAATAGTCCCAACTTGGAATGATTCAGGAATATCAATCTTAATGACTTTAATTTTGTTTACTATTAGCTACAATTCTTGGATTTGAGATAGCAGCGGTTTGTTATCAACCATATTATAGTCGAAGTACTTGGCAATCAGGAACTTGTTGGTATCTTCTTCTTTAGCCTTGTATTTAAATTCCAAGGTGGTTAGATTTCTTTTGCTGATGATATTTGTGTGTACAGATTATACAGATGATCGGAGAGAGTATTCAGGATGTGTCCATGACATAGGAGTTTATCTTCAGCTCGTTTGGTGCGAGCAACGATCTGTTCCAGTGTGTCTGCTTCAGTTGCTGCAGGTAGCGGTTGCAGAGTTGGATATAAGATGTAGTAGATCTTCAGCACCGTCAGAAGAAACTTGAGTTTGTCTTTCCATCTGGTAAAATTGGTTCCATCGAACCGATCAAGACGAATCAAGTCCTGATTCATCAACTCGATAGATGATACACTATCGGCTTCCATCAGAAATTACGCTTTAAGATTGTTAGGAAATTCTACAGAAATAATATTTTCTGTAAAATATGAAAACCGAAAATATTCTTAAATCAGGACAGGCTGAAGCATGTATTAGAACGTTGTCCTTAAAGCATAATTTTCCCATGATCGAATAGATTGAGTATGCTGAAAGGTTACAGGCCTGATGTGGATCTATGTTTAACAAACACGAAAACCCACTAATGAAACTCTGTTACACAATTTCTGACAGAAATAGATAAAAGAAAAAAACCTAAAAGGAAAAGAAGAAAATCCGAGTTAGGCCACTGCACTGGTCTTATCTTCAGCTAATGGTTCAGGTGAACCGTTCTAAACCACACTGTTGGTTTGTTCTTCAGGCAATGGTTCAAATGAACCTTGCTTTCTTGCTGGAACTTTCTAGTTTATAGGAGAGGATATGAGTCTGCTCGAGTGTATTGTGATGGTGTGGAAACCCATCCGGGCCCAGTATATATAAGCTATGGTTGCTGAGAGTTATAGTCCAGGGAATTTAATCCAAATGATTGTTTCTAGCTGTTGGGAGAAACTAGCCATTATTGGCAGTTTTTTACCATTCTACATGTGGTGTAACAGCTGTTGCATGCTACTCTGTTAATCGGTGATACCAATTGACGCAGGGATGAATGTGATGAGGATAACTACTTCGAATCCACGAAGCTTCTCTAAACTCCTTACAAAGACTTCTCGAATCTACGAGGAAAGAAAGCAAAAAATAGAACTAAATTCTAAGAAATTCGAAATTGATTAATTGATGACTAAAAACGAGTTCACAACCCTTTAAATAAGGGTACCAAGTAATGGGAAAGAAATCAGAATCAAACTACAACTAAAACTCCTAGAAATCGCGACTTACTATAAATAGTAAGGGCAAAGGGTTTTCTCTATATTTCCAAGGGAGAGGTTAGTATATCGTTTTGTAATCTCTATTTTTCTTCATAGTGGAAGATTGCATCCATGGTTTTTTTACCCTTGTTGAGGTTTTTCCACGTATATCTTGTCTTGTGGTTTGTTTGGATTGCTTTGATCTGTTTCTAGTTTATATTTCTTCTTGTTTATCGTTTGTGGGTGAGACTTAAGATTGGATCTCGGTTCACTGCGTTGTTGGCGTGCTGTGCAACAACTGGTATCAAAGCTATTGGTTTAGTTTTATTAGGAGCGATGATGGAAGAAGGGAAAACTAGAATTGAGAAGTTTGATGGTTCAAACTTTGTCTTCTGGAAGATGCAGATTAAGGATTATCTATATCAGAAGGACCTCTATATTCCTCTAGGAGGAAAAGAGAAGAAACTAGAAAAGATGACAGATGATGAATAGTTTTTACTGGATAGGAAGGCTTTAGGAACGATCCGACTCTCTTTGTCTAAGAGCGTCGCCTTCAACATATCCAAGGTGAAAACTACAAAAGAATTAATGGAAGCCCTAATCACCATGTACGAAAAACCCTCTGTGTCCAACAAGGTTCATATTATGAAACAACTATTCAACATGAAGATGTCAGATGGTGGGATCGTGGTCGAACATCTAAACTAGTTCAATACAGTCACGAGCCAGTTGGAATCCATTGGCATTGTTTTTTAGGATGAGGTCAGGGCATTATTGATCTTATCCAGTCTGCCAGACAGTTGGGATGGTTTGGTGATTGCTGTGAGCAAGTCTTCAGAGTCGACAAAGCTGAAATTTGATGATGTGGCCGGTCTAATTCTCAGCGAAGAATTTAGAAGAAAGGCATCAGGAGTTTCAGGAGATTCAGGGAATGTTCTAAACGTTAAAGGAAAAGGAAGATTGCTGAACAAATGAGGCAATAAACACGGGCGTTCTAAGTTGAGGAAGAAGTCCAAGGGACCAAAAGACAAAGATGGGTGTTGGCATTGCGGCAAGAATAGGCACATGAAACGTGATTGCAGGGCGCTCGAGAAACAAAAAGGAAGCTCTCAAGGCGGGAAGGATTCAGTGAATCTATCTGAGGAGAGTGACACAGAGGCGTTGATCTTGTCTCTTGATGCGAGGAATGAGTCTTGGGTTGTAGACTCGGGTGCTTCGTTTCATGCCACCTCATGTAAGGAAGTTCTGCGTGATTATGTATCAGGTGACTTTAGGAGAGTCTACCTGGGTGATGATGAGTCGTACAGTATTGTTTGAAAAGGGGACGTTCATGACAATCAGAAAAATGGAACGGTTTTGAAATTGAAGGATGTCAGACATGTACCGAGTTTAAAACGTAACTTGATCTCAGTGGGACAGTTGGCCAATACCGATTATGTGACAACATTCACTAGTGATTCCTGGAAGATCACAAAAGGTGCCTTGGTGATATCTCGAGGCAAAAAGGAAGGTACTTTGTACGTGACTTCAGGATCATATAGTTCACTCGCAGTCGCATCAACTGGAGTGAATGGCCAGTTATGGCATCAGAGGTTGGGACATATGAGTGAGAAATGGATGAAAGTGCTATTGTCAAAAGGAAAGCTATAAGGGCTGAAGTCTATTGACTTGGAATTCTGTGAGGACTGCGTGTATGGCAAGAAGAATAGGGCAAGCTTCAAGAAGACAGGACGCACTCCAAAGATGCATCTGTTGGAGCTTATATACACTGATGTATGGGGATCGACACAGGTATTATCTCTTGGTGGCTCAAGTTATTTTGTTTCTTTTATTGATGATGCTAGTAGAAAACTGTGAGTATATTTAAAGCATAAATCTGATGTATTTGATATATTTAAGAAGTTGAAAGTTATGGTAGAAAACGAGACAGGTAAAACAGTAAAATGTCTCAGATCTGATAATGAGGGAGAATACTATGATAAGAGATTTGAGGAGCATTGTCCAGCAAATGGAATCAAACATCAGAAAATGATTCGAGGGACACCGCAGCAGAATGGTGTGGTTGAACGCATTAACAGGACCATTCGTGAGGGTACCGGGAGCATGAGGTTACATACAGGGTTGCCCAAGACCTGTTGGACAAATGCTGTGAATACTGCCGCATATCTCATCAATAGAAGTCCCTCAGCACCATTGGATGGTGGGCTACCAGAAGAAACGTATACTGGGAAAGAAGTGAACCTTGCACATCTCAAAGTGTTCGGCTGCACTTCATATATTCACATTGATGCAGAGCACAGCAATAAGCTGAATGCGAAGTCCAGGAGGTGCACGTTTATAGGCTATGGGCAGCATGATTTTGGCTACAAGTTTTAGGATACAGAAAACAGAAAAATCATCAGAAGCAAGGACGTAGTCTTCAATGAAAAAATTATGCATAAGGACAGTGTGCAGGAAAATAAGGCCAAAGAAAAAGAATTCGTAGAGTTGAAGGAGTTACCGGACACGAGTGTTACAGTGCCACAGGATGATCATGCACAGGAGCATTATGAGGCAGAGCCGCATACACCGGTTGTGACTAAGTCTACTCGGGAGAGGAGACTCACGGTCCGATACTCACCCTCCTTACATTATCTACTGCTGACAGATAATGGTGAGCCAGAGTGTTTTAAAGAGGCGTTACAGTCAGATACATGGGTTAAGTGGGAGCAGGCCATGGATGAGGAGATGGACTCTCTTGAGTCTAATTGTATATGGGAGCTAGTCACTCTACCTAAAGGTAAGAAAGCTCTTCATAACAAGTAATTTTACAGAATGAAGGAGAAGCACGATGGTTCAAAACGGTACAAGGCTAGATTGATTGTGAAAGGGTTTCAACAGAAGGCAGGTATCAATTTCATTGAAATATTTTCACCTGTGGGGAAAATGTCAACGATTCGCATAGTCTTAAGTATAGTGGCTACAGAGGACTTACATCTAGAGCAGCTAGATGTTAAGACAAGATTTTTTCATAGGGACTTTGAAGAAGAGATATACATGCATCAGCCGATAGGATACGTAGCACCAGGAAAGGAGAACAAGGTGTGCAGACTGAAGAAGAGTCTATATGGCCTGAAGCAGGCCCCGAGGCAGTGGTACAAGAAGTTCAACAGTTTCATGTCAGGAAACGGTTACAGGAGATGTCATCTCGACCACTGTTATTTGAAGAAGTTTGATACGTCATACATCATCCTTCTTCTATATGTTGATGACATGCTTGTGGCTGGTTCAAGCATAAAGGATATCTCAGATCTCAAAAGACAACTGTCTTGAGAATTTGCCATGAAAGATTTAGGAGCTGTAAAATAAATCCTAGGCATGAGGATAAAGCGTGACAAGGAAAACAAGAAACTGGTTTTGTCACAGGCAGAGTACATAGCTAAGGTACTTGATCGATACAATATGGAAGGTGCTAAGCCGGTTAGCACTTCATTAGCCAACCACTTCAAGCTATCTAAGGAGCAAGGTGCAAAGACGCAAGAGGAACGGGACTACATGGCTAAATTTTCATACGCGTTAGCTATTGGGAGTCTCATGTATGCTATGGTGAGCACGAGACCAGACATTGCTCAAGCAGTGGGAGTTGTTAGCAGGTTCATGAACAACCTCGGGAAGGAACATTAGGAAGCTGTGAAGTGGATCCTTAAATACTTGGTAGGTACTAAGGATGTAGGGCTGTGTTATGGTGGATCAGAAATCAAGCTACAAGGCTACGTAGATTCAGATTTGGCAGGAGATATCGACAGCAAAAGAAGCACTACAGGTTATGTCTTTACTCTGGGTAGTTTTGCAGTCAGTTGGGTTTCTCAGTTATAGAAAATAGTATTTATCAATACGACAGAAGCAGAATATGTTACAACTACAGAAGCGTGTAAGGAGATGGTGTGGATGCAAGGTTTCATGGAAGAGTTGGGTAAAAAGCAAGCAGATTGTAAGTTGTACAGTGACAATCAGAGTGCAATACACTTGTCTAAGAATTCAGCCTTTCATTCAAGGACCAAGCATATTGCCATTAGATATCACTTCATACGTTCGTTACTGGAAGATGGATCGATTTCTCTAGAGAAGATTCATACAAGTGAGAATCTTGCGGATATGTTGACCAAGGCTGTCACACGAGAGAAGTTGAAGCTTTGTTCAGCTTTGATTGGTCTTCAGGCTTGAAGACGGGTAGGTGGTGCACTCTGGATGAAGAAGACAAAGGTTTATGGCGATGTAGCTCCAAGTGGGAGATTGTTAAGAAGTGGAGCCATATCTGGGGCCGTGCACGACCGGTCATGGCCCCTGCTCGACCGATCATGACCAGTAGTGGACTGGCTCGACTCAAAGTCCGGCGAGCATAAGATTTTTGGTTTCGAGGTGCTCGACTGGTCGTGGGGTGCGCTCGACTGGTCGTATAGTTTGCTTGACCAGTCATGGTTACGCAGATTCATTTCTGAATCTAATGCGGACTACAGATTTCTGTGTCGCCTTTCACAAGGGTGCGAAAGGAAAGTTGCCTAAACTATATATAGGTGTCCCTAGGGCTTTTCTAAGGTATTGTAAAGCATTAAAAAATAATTCTAAGGTGTGGGCAAAGGGTTTTTCTCTATATTTCTAAGGGAGAGGTTAGTATTTCGCTTTGTAATCTCTGTTTTTCTTTATAGTGGAAGATTGCATCCATGGTTTTTTTACCCTTGTTGGGGTTTTTCCACGTATATCTTGTCTTGTGGTTTGTTTGGATTGCTTTGATCTGTTTCTAGTTTATATTTCTTCTTGTTTATCGTTTGTGGGTGAGACTTGAGATTAGATCTCGGTTCACTGCATTGTTAACGTGCTGCACAACAGCATGCTGACGTAAGGTCGCACCACAACTTGCACTCGTCTCACACCGGTTCGCAAAGGAGCGACCCTCTGAGACACGATGCGGACGTGCGAAGTGCAAAATGCGCCACTAACACCTCTAAAACCATATTGCCTCATATGCCCACGCCCTCGCACCGAGCCCGTGACCGAGACCGAGCGCGAGCACATGTGCGGGTGTTCCAGTGCGAAGTCCATAGCACCTCGGTCCAAGTGAATAAACATAAAGGTACTCCACCTCTCTCATATAAACCAAAGAATTTTCTCCTCTTTTTCCAATGTAGGACTATTCCCAAAACACTTGAAAAAGGTATTTTGCAAACCTTTTTTTAATATATATTTTTAATTTTATATATATATATATATATATATATATATATATATATATATATATATATATATAAAACACTTTTACAACAGTTAACATTGTTGGCCTAGAACTCTAACACTTGGTATAGGAGTGATATTTGAAGGCACGTACGTTAAAACCGATTTGCAATCTGTTTCAAACCGAATGCCACTGACTGTAGCATCAAGATAGAACAGTATTTTGTTAAATGGTCAAAAGACTAACTATCTATTATACAAACGGTCAAGTGCACTAATTAGATTATTTTTTAAGGTTGAGGCTTTTCCTTCTATAAATTTTTTATAGTCTTAAAAATAAAGAATTTCAAATGTGCAACAATTATATAGTCAAATGAAAAACAGATATAAAAGCCAAAAAGTAATACTTACCACTAAAATAGGATCATCGATATAACTGAGAACAACATGGTGTTTAATCAAGCAGTGTGTATATGAGCAAAGAATGGGTAATGCCATAGTTACAAGCCACTGTGGACCTAGTATATGGGTGTATGTAGACGATTCCTAATACTACAATCTTCCTTTAGATTTGACACACAGGTATAGATGGAAGGAAATTATAGCTATTAGTAATGAATAAGTCGGTCTGATTTAGAACAAGGACCGACTGGGTCCTTACTCTTGCTTCGGTGGTAGACTCTCAGGAGTTTCAACACCTGGTCAAGGGTTCGAGTGCCCATAGGTGGTGAAATCCCACTACAACGTGAGTGTGTGGGGGTGTGTGTGTGCGTGTATTAAAAAAAAAAAAAAAAAAAAAAAAGAAGAAGAACGGACCAACTAATTTACTTATAGAAACTAAAGATTATTAGTTTACAAGCAATGAAGAAAATAATAATTGTCTTATATAATTGGATAAGCAATGTTGCGTTGGATTGATTGATTATTTTTATATGTTGGTAGGTTTTGATTGATGCTAAGATCCTTTACTTGAAACTCACATTTACCATTTATAAGCTTGCCAGCGTGTCTTAAGAATAACCGTTGCTTACATGGGGACTTTGCGTACTGTCAGTTGTAAGCTAGCGGATGCTTACCTGATTGTGCTTTATCATTACCAAATGCATCGTCATCACAATATCCAAGCACCACAACTTCTCAAGGATTTGCTCATTAACTAACTAGATGTCCTTCTTATATTGAACATACACCGTGAAAATATGATGCTTGCCACATGGCTGCTTCCGCATCGTTAAATCTAGTGTTGTTAGCTATTACCCAAACAAGCATATAATTATCAGATCCACTCATCGTCATGGTAGCTCCGACAGTTCATCAATGGCCCACCTTTTTGTGTCAAGGTGAGGATGACAAATAGCTTGGAAAAAATAAATAATTGAAAAAAAGATTATAAAGTACCCTGGTCAGCCGACCACCAAACTCACCAATGACATGAGCCAACCCGGTACGGTTCTAAATTGAAAGGCATGTGGGCCCCACTTTTTCTACCAATGGGATCGAGAATCAAATAATTTAGCGGTCGGTGGACGACCAAACCAAAGCAACAGATCTCATGGGAATATCAGCAGAACCAGAAACATTGCTCACCTGGAAAAATACTTCCCGTGCACCCAAGAGAAAAACGTCAATACACTGGTAGCGTGTGATGGTTGATACACAGGCACTTAGAAATTACTTCAAATTAATAGGTGGCACACAATTACTTCAAATTAAACTGTATGTTTCACTAATTTAGATCTATCACTAACCAAAAAATGCACTAATTTGATTACCTAACTATTGGATATGTGGACATTTATTGGACGGTTAAAAATGAAAATATCCAATGTTCTTATTTCCACAAACAGTTGTCCACGAATCAGTGGATAGAATAGTTCAACCAATGTGATTTTGGGACAGTGGATTAGGGTCAGTGGGTCCCACAATTTAGTGAGTTTAACTTGAGCTAGTGTATGCCACGTGTACAACTTCTAGGTGCCAGTGTATCAAGCGACTGCCCTGACTTAGAGAAAGGCCGTTGGCATTCCTCCGCAACAAAATCTTGTCAGGGATTTAAGGGATTAGCTGAGCCCACCATCTACCTCATCAAGTGGTGGGCCAGCAGTGGATGGCGAAATGGTCAGAGTCAGATGATTAGATATCCTTCCAATCCTTACCTGTTAAATACTAAATACGGATCTTTGAATACACTTCAGTATGGATAGTTGGAACATTCGATCAGTGGCATTTCCCTTTATGTCCCATCTCTGACGGGACCTTCTAGATGAACGGACCAGATCACATTCCCATTGATTGTCAATATGGAAGGACTGGGGATTAGAGAGATACAAAAGCAGGGACTGGTTTTTTTATTCAATACAAGTTTATTTATACTGAGTAAATTTTCTATTTTCAAAACTCAAGTATCCACTAAATGGGGCCCACAAGGCTATATCTTAGGATGATCCTAACTGACAATTTAGTTTGAATGGGCCATAATAGAAAGATACGCTCTGGACAATTTTCTAATTTAATACAGAGAGTTGGGAGTAATTTATTTTAACGGTCCACCTGAATGCCGCAAAAGATGGTTTCATCAATCAGACTAATCTTATGCTCAATTGCACACTGGCTGTGATGCCCACCAGATGGACGGTTCAGATCATTTGATCATGCAGACTAGTGGGCTCGATCCAGCAACTAATGGGGGAGCATCAGCTGCAGCAAAGCAAACTCGAGTTGGGCGTGTAGAGGCTTTTCAATGGTCTGACGTGTTCAAATTGATTTCACACGCGGGGCTTTGACGACTCGGCCGAGTACACACAAGAGGCTCACATGCGTCTAGCATCGACCAAACAGCAAAAACCTAAGGTGAAATTGGACCGTTGATCCTGTTGGCCACGATGTGGACCTACCCTCATTAGGCTGATAATGCAGTGATTGGATATTCCCATCCGTATAATCTAAGCAATTTTCACGTATTGATTGTGAACCATTGATCATTTCTTTCTATGTCCTTTTGCTGCTCATTTGTAGCATATCATAGTTAAGTCTATTCACCAAGATGTGGCCCATGGTCCACCTAGCAGTGCCTACAAAATAAAGGGTCCAAATCACCCTAGACACTTGCCACGTGTATGGTAGGCAGTGAACAGGAATCTCGAGCGAGGCTTGCACGCTTCGCGGGTTGATCAATCTAAAACAATACAGATGCCACATGATTTGAATCGTTCATCAAGCAGATCTCCCCAACGGTTGGCCATACTGTTCTAAAATCTCACTAACACGACATCCTAACCATCTATACAATTTCTGTCTGCCTAGGATCGATCTAACCGTGCATTATGTGAAATTGTGATTTCAGCGTCTATGCAAAAAGTTTGAGGTGAGCTAATGAGAAATATATGTATGGGGCCCATGACCTGAATGTCCAATATACTCTGATAAAATCAATGTCCCCAAATCTCCCAGATTGGAAAATCCATATATCAGTGACCTTTGAATACATGTTTAAGAGAATAAACAGAGCAAAGGTCCAAATTCAATGGAATATAGGCCAAAATATGAATGGCTAGAACCTTCAAATCTGAGTTTTTGGGGCACCCCAGGATAATGTTGGCCCATCAGATCAATGGCTTGGATCTTGCAGTTAGCCCCCCCATTGTAAAGAATCTGCACCTCAGCAGACTCAAGAATTCCTCTTTTAAACTAAGCCACCAGATGGAGAAGTTACTGTCCAGGGGAAGAAATTCACCTAATCAAATCTGAAATGGTTTCTAGTAGTCATTTGAATTTCAATTTTACATACCAGAAGAAATCATGAGCTAATCTCAGTTGAAAATATGGGAATTCAAATTTTTGGCATCTAATGACGTTACTGAAACTCGAGATCTAAATGAAAAGTGGCCCACTCTAGTGTATTGACCCTGTAACTCATAATATTGGCAAATCTGTCAATTAATCATGGACCACTGGACCGATCTACGGCCAATGGTTGCATGAGTTATTGATCGTTTATAGACCGCTACTCTAATAAACTTGTCTTGCCATCCAAAAAAGTGGGTTATGGATCTGAACTGACCGTTATGAATTATCAATCAGCATTGTTTTTCCTACTTCTCATACAAGAGGTGGTCCACTCCGGATGCCTGCCAAAGCATATCAACAAATAGGTTGCAGGATTGATAGGGCACAATCAGTACAGTTACAGGTTTGTAGTTGGTAATTTATTACCTGGTTTCCTAGTTCAGTTGTGTTTGACTGTTTGTTGAAGAGTTACATTTTTTCGAGCATGTCATTTTCCCAAATACTTTGTGTTCTAAGGTTTAAAAGTCAAAATCTATACTTTAGTTTCTACTTGATCATACAAACCTGAACTGGTTCAAGATGAATAAATTCAGAATTTTGCACCCCTTCCGCAGAGATAGGTTACTGCAGTCGATGCCATTAATAAAACCATATTGGGTGAAAACTGAATTCTAAAAACCGCTTCATGCAGGCAAGTTGCAGCCTGCAATCCAAACTAAGGACTGGTTTTGGAGTTAGCTCACCCTCGTGGGATCACAGCCCCTTGTGCTGGCCATTGTGGCCATGTGTTGCACAGGGCATAAGAGGCATGACTACATTTTGACAGTTTCCATGTAATATTATCAAAGAAAAGGCACATAATGCAGCAGGAATTTGGTAGAACATACCCGTTCAAGAGAGTGTCTTTTCAGTCGGCACTAGGACACCAGGACACTGCAGAAACAATTCTGGTTTGATTTGGGGGTGAGAATTTAGCTTTGAGTGTTTGGGCATGGACAGAAATCACGGTAGCATGAGTGGAACAAGCTATTACATAATCTTGAAAAATCTCATCTACTAGAAGGGCACTACAACCCATCGAAATCACGACAATGCAGCTCATCTACTAGAGAATGCTGTGGGAATGACATGAAGTAGCACAACTAAAACAGAAAATTGGATGTCAAGACCATAGATTTTTCTTTCTGTCCAGGAAGCTTGAAAGGTTAGCTATTGAAGGGTTGTGTTCAAGTACCCTTGACATGGTATTTGTGGAGATTGGATCGTCTAATTGACTGTCTTCTCCTTCCATTAGATACTGTTTTGCAGGAGCTGCATTGTACGGAATCTGCATTGAACTTGGGAATTTTAACATAAACTAAACTGGAGTGCCTTGGAGAAATTCAGAAGGTGAAGTCAGCTCATGGAATGAGAAAGATCAAGAAAGCAACAAAAGGAAAGATATTCCCAGGGCAGAAGAAAAAAAAAAAAAGCACAAGGCACACTACCTATCTTCATTGCAAAAAAATCCACTTCACAACATGTCAACGATTATCAGACCAGGAATTAAAGAAAGCCATGGCAAACATGGAAGCCTTGAACGAATGTAGACAACTACTACCAGCCCAAGCTTTTAAGAAAAATCTCTACCATGAAATTGAACAAACAGTTCTACAGTATGGGAAAATTCCAGAGGAAATATAGGGAAACTGTACTGGAATTTTCCAGCATGCTATTCAAGCACATATGGAGAATCCCATGGATAATTAAGATGAGACCAAGGGCCTTCTGTTACCCATTAAGCTGGCCCTTTCTCTGGCATGTGGTAAAATTTGGATCAGTGATCCACAACTAATGGGCCACTCACTGATGAAGCACGTGTTGAACTGTAAAGGATCTTCAAAACCTGGTTTACTGTTAATATATATGACAAAAGAATAAAAATAAAAAGAGAAAGAACAAACACATAAATCCCGAATTGCAACCTTAGACACCCATTTATGCAATGCGGGGGCATTTTCACACCGGGCTCGAGTGAGGTAGCCTGTGGGATGCGGGGACACACTCGAGGTGGGTGGCCCGGTGTGAAGTGGAACCCATGTGAAGCGGGGCCCACGAGGGGGTTCGGTTAAGGTCCTAACCCATGCGATGTGGGGCCTGGGCTATGAGATAAATGGATTGATTCGCCACTCCATCAGTTCAAGCTTATAGAGCAAGTGGTTAATTGTCCTGCATCAAAGTGGTATCAGCAGGGACACACTTTATGCCTATGAATACATTATATGACTTTTATTGATTTCGTGCACTCATCATTTTGCTTTTGCATCACAACACAACCCTAACCTATACTTTATGCTTTAAATAATATGTAACATAAAGGCTAGCAAAAGAAGGGTAGTTCTGCAAAATTTAATATACAGGGAATTCCCAGCATCCAGGTAAATACAGATACAGATGAATCATGGAGAACGGTAAAGAAAGAAATCACAGAACTCCAGTTCAAACTAGACGAAGTTCAGGATAGGTGGAGTCTTGGAGTTGTCTACTATGAAACGAACATTTTGTATGTTATGCGGACCAGTGGCTTCATCCCCTACTCAAAATAAAATCCCTTTCTCAATTCATGTATTTCCAACAATAATAAAAAATTCTGTCAACGCTAATGCTGGAAGAACGCAGAATCTTGTGGCTAGCATCACTGACATCTTGAACCTAAAAAAGGCGCATGGGAAGAAAAATCCAGATCAATGCAAATAAATGATCACGGCATTTTACATATTTCTAACTTATAACAAATGAATTTTTCCTATTTACTCACAAAAGAAATTTACGTGCAAAGCATCATCCCATTTCAAATAGCTAAGTTTCAGTTCTAATATCAAAAACCATTAAAAGGGTAAGCAATGATAGCACTCAATAGAATACACTGGATGGCTTGTTTGGTTCGTGGAATTAAATGGTAATGAAATTGCATTAGATGGAATTAACACCATTATTGCACAATGATTGCATGTCTGGAAATACCATGGCATTTTGACTGTCCAATCCCACATTTGGGATCAAATTCTTCCTTTGGAAAAAGCATTGTATTAGGCGAAATCCACGTTTGGTGGACTATGGAATTGTAATCAACGGACCAGATTCACAACTGATGTCGGTCACTTGTACACATATACAACTCGAATGCCATGTGTATGGATGGACAGCGTGGATAAAACAAATGCATTAATGTGAGGCCCACAAATGTAGTGAATTTTGAAATCCACCAGAAAACCCGTAGTATCTACTTTGGATGATATGATACTTGGACCAATCCAATCCTTTCCGTTGTTTCCAAACGCTGGATGGAATTTGCATGGGACCAAATGCAATTCCATACCACCTAATCCCACCTAATCCCGCATACCTAAGTTGACTACTGTTGAGGACACAAATAATCAGAAAGGTTTAAAGTCCCACCTTACCTTTTCATCTCATCAATAAGAAGATAGCCAAGCTGAAGGAGCTCTCACAAATAGAAGTTGAGTTCCACAGGGGTACAAATGTTTATTTCTTTATCATAAATACTGAAGAAAAGAACGTATATTTTAACGCAAGCAACATTTTTGAAAGATGTGTCTAGCTAATTCTCTGAGGGAAGAGGTAGTTGGATTTGCATCTCCTCAACGAGCGAATGGAGAAACAAAGGAGTGCATTGTTATCCCTGTCATCCCTCTTAGCTTCTTAGCCTTCGTCCTTATAGCCTATTTGATTTTCCAAATTCTATGTAAATGCATTGTGAACAGGTAATTATTACTCCTCCACCCTATTTGAAAATGCATTTGTATTAATATTTCGTACCGGTTTATTTGTGAGCCCCACATGATATATATGATATATCTGCACCGTCCATCCGATTTAGCCTAACATTTTGAGGCATGAGCCAAAAAATGAGGCTGATCCAACACTCAAGTGGCCCACACCAAAGGAAACAGCGGCACCAATAAGTTTTTAACAGTAGATGTTCGATTCCCCAAATCATGTGGTGTGGTCCACTTAAGCTTTGTATCAGCCCCATTTTTTTTTGTTCAAGCCCTAATTTCAGCTGTCATAATGGATGGATGGTGTGGATAAGCCATAGACATCACGACGGGCCCCACATATATTTGGCAATGTCCTCGGTTTTAGAGCTCAAAAAAGTATGCATCAAATCAAGCATCGATAATGATGCCGTAATTACCAAAGGAAATAATTATTATCCATTTGCAATGTATTTATTGAAGGTTTGGAAAATCAAACACACCCTAAGGGCTTGTTTGTTTTTTTAAGTCCTGGTAAATACCTTGTAAATGGGTAATAATTACTTCCTCGGGTATTTACATCATTTTTCCCAATGCATGATTTGACCGTCTACTTTTTAGATGCAAAAATCAAGAAGGCTGCAAAATATTTGTGGGTCCCACCGTGATGCATGTCACTTATCCAAACCGTTCATCCATTATGTCAGTTGAATTCATAGCATGAGCCAAAAAATGAGGCATATCCAAAGCTCAAGTGGACCACGCCACAGGAAAAAGGGAATCGAACACTTGCCGTTAAAAACTTCTTGGGGCCACTGTTTCTTTTGGTGTGGGCCACTTGAGTGTTGGATTTGCCTCATTTTTCTGCTCATGCCTTAAAATGTTGTGGAAAAATGGATGGACGGAACGGATGTATCATATACATCACCATGGAGTCTAAAATTTTAAACTAACTCTTTTGAACCGGTTTCCAAAGCAGAAATTCTAATGGATTATCAAATTGGTGAAAGTTTACAAGGTATTTACACCGGCTTTGAAAAATCAAACAAGCCCTTAGATTTATCTAGTTAGTCAATTTGCTTCCTCTCCATCACCTGCAGCTTATAGGGCTTTTGTTAGAGCCATCTCGGCTTCCAAAGAACCCTACATCCTAAATGAAGCCTTGGCCTCTCCTAAGAGGAGGCCTAGGAGGACAAAGATTGAACCCCATTGCTAGTCTATTCAAGATCAGGCACATCTAAGGGTCTAGACACTCATATAGCCATCCACCATTTGTCTTTATATAGCCAACTCATGTAATTGACATTTTGAAAGGAAGCTTGACCAACTTGTGCTAATTAAAGAAGATTGGCCCTTTTCAATCATGCTTCTACTAAAGCTACTTGCATGGCGACTAAATTGAGGAAGCATTTTTAGTCTTGCATTCAAATTGAATAAGACCTTTGGGAAATGGGCAAGATTTTCACAATTACATGGTTGACCAAAGGAGAAGTATTTGTCTAGGGTTTAAACTATAGTTGGACGAAGAGCGAAGGAAATCTACAACAGAGTCAAGTGCAGGAGCAGAGGAGCATCTGTGTCAAAACGTTATTACTTGTAAACAATTAGGAAGAGTGAATGGGAGCGCGAACATGGTTTGAAGTGGCAGCGGCATCTGGATATAATAAGATTCGCATAGCTAGGGAAGTGTGTTTTGTGAAGGACAATGTTTCAATGTTCTAACAAGAGGCATTTCAGTGTTTTTGTGAATGGGCCATTCTTTGCCAAGAATGTTGTTTGTCTAGTAGTGTCAATTTGACTTGCCGAAACTCAAGCAAATAGGCACTAATCATTTAGTCGCAGTTAAATTTAAAGACAATAATAAAAAGATGCAGGAATTTTATTTTTTAAAAGGTAATGGTTTAACCCTTCTTCCAATATTTCCCAAAATGGTCCACTACTTGAGTTCATCAAAACCCACTCAAAGTGTGCTTTGATCTTAAAAATAGGCTGAAATCTAGTATAAAATTAGTTTCTAAGCTTCCTTCATGGTTGAAACTAATAAAAACCGTAGAAAAAACAAAAGATATTTGAAATTTACAAAAATCAAAATCAAAATCAAAAATCAAAAATCAAAATGAGCCCTTTATGGACATATCAGCATCGCAACAACCCATTTTCATAGTGCCGACCACGAGAGAAGCACTTGATTCCATGAAGGAATTGCAAGACTCAATAGTATTGATCACGAGAGAAGGAACATCCATTTCCTAAGCCAAAAACTGGATCGACGATTGCAGCAGAATCCGATCAGATATGTACACCATCAAACCTATTGGATACAATGAGTTGTGGATCAAAGGAAAACCGGGTGTTAATCTGGACATCCTGGTCATGGCAAGCTCGATATTCAAGGATGGCCCGATCTTAAGTGTGAAGAGATGGAATGAGTTTTCAATTTTTGGCACAGAAGTTTGGATCCTCATTTGGGGGATTCCCCTAGAGCTTTGGAAGGAGGATTTCTTCATCTCAGTGGCTTCCCTCTTAGGCTCCTTCATCGAAATCAATCAAAGACTAAAAGCACAGAAGAGATGGCCGTAATCAGAATCAGGATTAGAAAACAAAAGGGGTCTCTCCTGCTAAATCAAATTACAGTTTTAGCGGACAACAGAAGCATAGTTCTTCCTCTGCAACTGGAATCAAGGGATTCCGCAGCCCCTAGATGGGGCGATCTCTGGAGGTTGAGGGATCCGATTCCGCCGGCGTCAAATCTAGGGCCGATGATGGAAGATGGTGCACGTATTCAGTGCTACAGAGGAGTACCGAACAACAACCCCACCGTTCCAGTTGCCTCAATTAATGAGACACTTAGCTGTAATCAACTCCAAGTGACACATGGTCTCCAATCAGAAGCAAGAGACCCGAATCCCAATCCTCTCGCACATCGAGATGCTATGATCGCGCCACGTAGCAGTCCACTTTCTGTGATCGCACCACGTAGCAACTCACTTTCTGAGGCGTCAGAGTCTCGAGACACTAAACGGACGACCTGCGTGGAGGAGAGGGCGCCACGCAGCGATGCAGTTTTTCAGGTGTCAAAGATATTTATCTCGCTTCAAGTTCGGGAGCCACACGTCACTAATTTAGAAGAACCCTTCGGGCTCGGTTCGCACGTAACTTCTAGGTCAAGGCCCCGAACCTAATGAGGTGGCGGATGCAAATTTCGTTCTAGCCTCGGATTCAAACTCGAACCCCGATCCTCTTTTGCAGGTTGATTCAGCTCCTGCATCCCCCTCTTCCCTAGATCTCAATCTCTCGTTAGTTCCCGCGCAAAGCTGTGATGACAGTTTGACCCCAGTTCTCTTACGAACCGAAGACCCTCAGATTCTCTGGAATATCTCCCATCCCCTTCATGCCACAAAGTTCAGAGAGATGAAGCTCCTCAGCATGGGCCTACCAAGCAACGACGTGGTCCTATTCGACTCCTCTTCTCAAGGGAGCGAGGACAATGATGATCTTTCAGACAACCGGTCTCCATCCGACACTCATTCACCTACTCCTCCCTCTCCTCTTTCTAATTGGTCTGATCATAATCTCTGTTTACTCTTTTAAGACAATTTGGGGGAGGGAATCATTGAAGCAGAACCGTTACAAATCAGAGTTGGATATACAGAACACCAAGAAGATTTTCTAGACAAGAAGAAGGTAAACGAAGAAAGCAGATCTAAACTTATTGATGTAATTCATAAGAAGGAATGGATTGGGGATGCAATGGGCCATATTGGCAGATCATTAGGATTGTCCTTCGGGGACTGTCCAGAGGATTATATAGCACTATTTCACTATGTTGAAACCCGTAGTAGACCCCTATCCACTACGAGATCCCCTAAAAAGCGCCTCTCTAAATCGTGCAGTTCTAGAGAACTTCAGCGGTTAGAGATGAGTTCAGGGAAGTCAATTACAATTAATTCTAAAATAGGAAGTCAGGAAATTCGGGAAAGTTCAGTTCATCCATGAAGATCGTGTCCTGGAATGTTAGGGGAGTGGGCTCAAAGCAAAAAAGACAGCTTATAAAAGACACTTGTGGGAGATACAAGCCTCAAATAATCCGTCTTCAGAAAACTAAAGTGCAACATTTTGATGATCGTCTGATGAGCTCTCTATGGAAGGCGAAAGACATCAAATGGGTTTCTCTAGACGTTGTTGGTAATGCTGGTGGTATTGTAGTGGCATGGACTTCTTCTCATTGGGCGCTCCAACAGAGTTCGACTACTAATTTTTCGGTTTCTGTCATTTTGCAGGCTATCGTGTCGAGCTCTTCTGTTCTTATTTGCTCTTTTTATGGCCCCTCAGTTGAAGCTAACAGGAAAAATCTCTGGGACGAGCTGAGCGCGTCTAGACAGAGATTTTCAAGCCCTTGTTGCTTCATAGGGGACTTCAATATTATCAGATATGCAGATGAAAAATCTATTGGTTCCAAAATCAGTCCAGCGATGAAAGCTTTCTCTGGCTGGATCGATGACAATGATCTTGTGGATCTTCCTCTACTGGGTTCTAGGTATACTTGGACCAATGGGAGATTAAATCCAATTCTGTCCAGATTGAACCGTTTCTTAGTATCTCCTGAATGGATGGATCAATTCCCTTCAGTCTCCCAATCAGTTCTTCCGAGAACTATCTCTAACCACTGGCCGATCGTCCTCTCTGTTGAGGAATTTAACTGGGGCCCCAAACCTTTTAGGTTCAACATCTTATGGCTTCAAATTCCGAGTTTCTATAAAATGGTTTCTGATTGGTTGATTAGTTTCCAGGTTCAAGGTTTTGCAGGATACAGGCTCAGTTCCAAACTCAGACTTCTGAAAGAAAATTTAAAGAACTGGAAGTAGAAAGAATGGCGCATCAAAGAAGGAGAGTTGGAATCGATAATATCATAACTTCAATCGATCAACTCACAAGCTGAAGATATCCTGATGTCCACTGATACCTTGGCCAGGAGAATCCAGCTCATTCAAAGTCTTTCTGCAAGAGTCCGTGAGAATGAGATCTCTTGGAAACAGAAATCCCGCGCGAAATGGTTAAAAGAGGGAGATAAAAATTCAAAATTCTTCTACAGTCTAGCCAGTATGCATTCTAGTGCCAACAAAAATCAGCAGTATCATTATCAATGATTCCTGCATTGAAGATCAACATACAATTGTTCTCAAGCCTATCTCCCATTTCAGCAGCTTGCTAAAAGGCGAAACCTGGGACATACCCTGTCTTGATCATCTACAGATAGATACAATTTCTAGTGTTGATGCTCTTTCTCTGGAATCTTCTTTCTCTGTTGAAGAGGTCAAAGTGGCAATTAATTCTCTAAGCGAAGATAAGGCCCCCGATCCTGATGGGTTCCCTATTCGCTTTTTTCATCATTTTTGGGAGATCATCCAAGTCGATGTTATGGATTTCCTAAGGGAATTCAACGATAGAAGTAGACTCTCCAAAGATCTCAGATCTTCCTTTATAGCCCTTATCCCCAAATCCTCGGGCGCGACCTCTTTCAGCTAATTTAGACCAATCAGTTTAATCGGGGGTCTTTACAAAATTCTGGCAAAGGTGCTGGCTACTCGGCTGAAGAAGGTCATAGGTTCGATAATTTCTCCTAACCAATGCGTTTTTATTCCAGGTAAACAGATTGTTGATTGAGCGCTTATTGCTAACGAATGTCTGGATTCCAGTTATAGATCCGGATCGAAAAGCATTATCTGTAGCTTGGATGTTGAAAATGCCTATGAGTCGACTGAGGATTTCTTCTCTACATGATGAAGCGGATGGGATTTGGAGACAGATGGAGTAGGTGGATAGCCGAATGCATTGGTTCGCTTTTCTTTTATATTCTTATTAATGTTCTCCTAAAGGTTATTTCAAAAGTTCTAGAGGCCTAAGACAAGATGATCCTTTATCCCCCTTTCTCTTCCTAATAGTGGGAGAGGCCCTATCCAAGATGTTACAAAAAGGCCAAGAAGCAAGTATTTTCAACGGTATAAGTTTGAATGGCATGTGCAGCCCGATTTCGCATGTTCAGTTTGCAGATGATATTTTGATCTTTTCTGATGCAAACCCAGCTAAGATGGACAATCTATGCACTGCGATCCGCTGCTTCGAGGTGGTTTCTGGTCTGAGAGTCAATATGGGCAAATCCAAAATATATGGGGTTAACTTGGAGGAAGAAGAGATTTGTGCTTTTGCGACTCGCTTTGGTTGTTCTTCAGATTCTTTCCCGACTTCTTATGTAGGCCTCCTGCTTTGCATAGGCTTGCCTCTCAAATCGGTTTGGAATAAGGTTATTCACAGGTTTGAGAAATTCCTTGCTAAATGGCAATACCGCTTTTTATCACTAGGTGGTCGCTTAACTCTTATCAAGTTCACCCTCTCCAATCTCCCTTTGTATTTTATGTCATTATATAGATGTCTGTCTTCTGCTTTGGCTTCTATAGACAAACTTAGACGCGACTTCTTATGGCATGGCAAAGAGGATAAGAAGAGATTTCATCTTGTGGACTGGAATCAAGTTTGTAAGCATTTAAGAGAGGGTGGAGTAAGTATTAAAGACCTTAAGCTCATGAACAGGGCCCTCCTCGGGAAGTGGATTTGGAGATTAGGATCAGAAAGTGGCAGCCTTTGGAATAATATCATCAAAAGCAAATATGGTAGTTCGGCAGGGAGTTGGTGAACAAATAATTGTTAGCTTATAGGGCCTCAGCCATTTGGAAGGGTATTCTCCGTCTTAAAAACGAGATCCTCAAAGGTGTTGGTTTCGAGCTAGGCCAAGGCGATAGAATAAGATTTTGGAAGGATTCCTAGGTGAGAGAAAAACCTCTCAAAGATATCTTTCCATCTATATTTCGGCTAGCTCCTAATCAAGACATTTTCGTCACCAACTGTTACTCTAGCAATGATGGCAAGACGGAATGGAATTTATGTTGCAGAAGAAATCTTGAAGACTGGGAGATTCCTGACTTAGTGAATCTGTTGGATTGCATCTAAAAATCCAACCCAAATTAGGAGACTGCTGACATAATTATTTGGAGACTGGAGAAGTCTTCTATCTTCATAGTAAAATCTTTCTATAATCAGATTCTCCCCTCCCAGAATCCCACCGCTAACCAATCTTTTGCTCATGTTTGGTATTATTCGGCTCCCCCAAAGATAGAGAGGCCTTCAGATGCTAGTTGCTAACAAGAAGATTCTGACTATTGACAACTTGAGGAAAGAGGGATGGTACTTCCCAATATCTGCCTTTGTTGTATGAAGAATGTGGAATCGGTCAATCATTTGCTTCTTCATTGTCCCTTTATTTCACATATCTGGACTGAATTTGCTTGTCGGTTTCAAATTTTTTTGTGCATTTCGGGTTCGGTGGATCTCCTTCTCAAAGCATGGCATGGCATCAGAATAGGGAAAAAGAAGACTCAGATTTGGAGAATGGTTATCCTTGCTATATGGTGGTCCGTGTGGGTAGAAAGAAATGATAAATGCTTTAAGAATTGCTCAAGCTCTGCCGAGGCTGTAGTTGCCAAAGCTAAACGCTTGGTGATTGAATGGGCCACCTACGTTGATGCCTTAAGGGATGTTGATTTTATTTTCCTTGATGTTTAGAGGTTTCCACTATCTCAACGGAGCCTCTTTTCTGTTCTTTTTCTTCTCTTTTTTTGTTCTTTTTGTATCCTATCTCTTTTGAATACAAAATCATTGCCTTTCAAAAAAAAAAAAAAAAAAACAACCTATTTTCATAGCAGACCATTTCAACCCCGTATCGGGGACATTAATTTGACCCACAATTGTATTGTAAAAAATGCAATAATTACAAAATTACAATACCTGACTCCTAGAAAGGATGGTAATTTGACCAACAATTTCCATATTTGGATGGCATGGTAAAATCATAACGATGATACTTTTACATTACTAAAATGTCAAATCAACACGAAAAAGACATTGATTCAAGTGTTTGAATAGGAGATTCCCACTACAATACATGGTAAAATTGTAATTATTACAAATTCATTTAGGGCCTATTTGATTTTTCAAAGCCGGTGTAAATACCTTGTAAATGGGTAATTATTACCCTTTCACCAGTTTGAAAATCCATCAGAATTTCTACTTCAGAAACCGGTTCAAAAGAGTTAGTTTAAAATTTTGGACTCCATGGTGATGTATATGATACATCCGTTCCGTCCATCCATTTTTCCACAACATTTTAAGACATGAGCAGAAAAATGAGGCAAATCCAACACACATGTGACCCACACCAAAAGAAACAGTGGCCCCAAGAAGTTTTTAACGGTAAGTGTTCAATTCCCTTTTTCCTGTGGCGTGGTCCACTTGAGCTTTGGATATGCCTCATTTTTTTAGCCCATGCTATAAATTCAACTGGCATAATGGATGAACGGTTTGGATAAGCAACATGCATCACGGTGGGACCCACAAATATTTTGCAGCCTTCTCGATTTTTGCATCTAAAAAGTAGACGGTCAAATCAAGCATTGGGAAAAATGATGTAAATACCTGAGGAAGTAATTATTACTCATTTACAAGGTATTTACCAGGAACTAAAAAATCAAACAAACCCTTAGGGCGTGTTTGATTTTCCAAACCTTCAATAAATATGCAATGGATAATAATTATTTCCTTTGGTAATTACGGCATTGTTACCGATGCTTGATTTGACCCATACTTTTTTTATCTCTAAAACCGAGGACAGTGCCAAATACATGTAGGGCCCATCGTAATGTTTGTGGCTTATCCACACCATCCATCCATTATGCCAACTAAATTTAGGGCTTGAACAAAAAAAAATAATAATAAATAAATAAAAATGAGGCTGATACAAAGCTCAAGTGGACCACACCACATGATTTAGGGAATCGAACATCTACCATTAAAAACTTATCGGTGCCACTATTTCCTTTGGTGTGGGCCACTTAAGTGTTGGATCAGCCTCATTTTTCGGCTCATGCCTCAAAATGTTAGACTAAATCGGATGGAGAGCACATATATATCATATATATCATGTGGGGCTCACAAATTTAAACTAGTACTTTTGACCCGGTTTGCAAAACAGAAATACAAATGCATTTCCAAACAAGGCAGAGGAGTAATAATTACTTATTCACAATGCATTTACATAGAATTTGGAAAATCAAACAGGCCATTACCTGTCTCTTATTACATCTACATTTGACCACCAAATTAGTACTTAAAACAAACGCCGTAAAAATAATAATAATAATAATGGCACTTCTACATTACAATACTGATGTAATTCTGAAACCAAACACACCCTTTCGTAAGTCACAGTCACATGCGTCTGATGGTTGATGCACGGGCACTCAGGAAATGGTACATGTGCCATACGCTAACTCAAATTAAAACAACTATATTGTGGAACCCACAGTCTCTAAGTCAGAGTCACAAAATCAGATTGGTTGAACAATCCCAAACTCTCATTTGTTCACATTTATTTGTTGAAATCGAACCATTGGATACCTTTAATTTTTAACCATCCCTTACATGTCCACCAATCTGACCTCTGGCTCATGATATATCTAAAACTAGGAAACATATTTTGGACAGTTTAGTTGGAATTATTGGTATGCATCTATGTTATTTCTAAGTAATATCTTAGTACCTGCGTATCATCCATCACACTCTGCCAGAGTATCAAAGATTTTTATTTTTTTTTCTCAGAAAAGAAGAAGCAGCAGCTACATACAAGTAAGCAACAAGTGAAAATAGAATAAGAGAATAAATGCAGCTATGGGAATCCAATCAATTGACCTGGATTGTCCATTAGGTGGAACCCATACTTCATGGGCCATCATGAGAAAATCACACCGATCAAACGATCCCAACCATCTGGTCAGGTGCCCTATCAAATAAATGGTCAAGATTGTTTAAGAAGATACATGCACAGTGTTAATTAGAAGTAGATCGCCAACGGAATCAAACCAATGGCAATAGGAAAAGAAGGGAAACTTTTGGATGGAGAGGATCATCCAAAAGTGTGATGTTGTGATGATGGCAGATGAAAACGAAAATGGAAACAAAAAAACAAAGCAAGGAAAGAGGTGGTGGGGGTTTAAGAGGGATTTTTTTATTTCTAATACCGACCGTTGAAAGAGAAATGTAGCAGTCGAAGACAATGGGTTGCCATGGCCAGCATCACCACCAACAGCTGGGGCTCCAATCGAAGGTAAGGACATTGAAGAGAGAGAGAGAGAGAGAGAGTCTAAGTCAAATCCTTTCCTTTTGATTCCCTAAATCTGTCTCTACTGGTACCTCCTTTCGCACTTTGCGGAAAGGAGAAAAGGAGAAAAGCACGAATCTAGAGAGAGAGAGAGAGAGAGAGAGAGAGAGAGTGAATTCCAGTGCGAGGAGGAAAAGATTTTCGATTTGAAATGGAGTGACAGTCGCGCCTAACCTTTTTTAGTATGGCGTGCCTCTGCAGCTGTACAGAGCCAACTGGCGCCTTCTTTTTCTCTTCGGGAATGTGGACCGTTGTCTCGATGGACCACAATGTAGTGGACGCCAAGCCCTCTACAACACCTGTTTTACGCCGCACAATTTGTTCTACATGTAAAATCCACTCCGTCCATCACGTGAAGTTCTCTATCATAAGGTCTAGAACAAAAAATCATCCAGACTTACAGGTTAGGTGGACCACACCACTTGGACATTGGGGATGGGTTGGCAACCATTGGTTTGCATGTGGGGCAACTCGCGCCGTATATCTTTCATCAAACCTGTTAATCAGGTGTAAGGCACCATATTAGAAATGGTAGCGGATTGCGTCCTACCCCCGCCCGGACGGATTGCCGTCCGAGCAGGGATCTGTGGGGCCCACTGTGGTGTAATGGTTTCATCCACACCGTTCATCGTTTTTCTCAGATCATTTTATAGTATGGTACTAAAAATGAGGCAGATCCATAGCTCCAATGGACCACACCAAAGGAAGCTGCAGTAATAATGGCACCCACCGTTGAAACCTTTCTAAGGGCTAGCGTGATGTTTCTTTTACCATCCAACCTATTCATAAGGTCATGTAGACCAGGATGAAGTGAAAACACAAATATAAGCTTTGATCTGAAACTTCTGCAGCTCCCAAGAGTTTTTAATGGTAGACATTCAATCCCCACTTTGTGGTCCACTTAAAAGTCTTGGTTCCGTCTCATTTTTGGGTCACACCCTAAAATTATCTGAAAATATGGATGGACGGAGTGGATAAATCCTTTACATTATGGTGAGCCCCACAGATTCGTCCGGGCGGGGACAGGACGCAATCCGCTTCCCTCAGAAATGGTACAACCGTACAACCATCAGAAGGGCCACGCTGCATGAGAGCGGATTAGGTGAGACCCTGGCCTCACACAAGACGGTGCGGCCCTTACCATGGGTTACCGTGGGGCCCACCTTGATGTATGTAATATGTATCCATTCCCTCGATCCGTTTTTCCAAATATTTTAGTACATTATCTCAAAAAATGAAGTAAATCCAATTATCAAGTGGACCATTACTTAAGAAATAGTGGTGATTGACCATACATGAAAACATTCACCGTTGGAGCCTTCTTGGATCCTACTATATGATGGTTATATTCCATCCAAACCATTCGTATGATTACTTCCATGGCCTTCAAAAGTTTCCAACGGTGGATGTCCATTCCCACTTATTTAATGTGGTGCTGCCCCACAGATCTGATTTTTAGACAATCATCCTATGGTTGTCTTTCGAAACTGATGGACGGTGGATTTGTCACGAACATCTCCATGGCCCCATACGGCTTCTAATTACAGGAACTTTTAGTGGCCCGGGCTCAGGCAATCTGCATCCATTAAAAAAGGTCCTTCCATCGGATTTACCTGAACCTAGAAACGCGACTTGCCTGTGACCTGGCCACACCAAGCTACACTGGTTGAAAGCTACGTGGTGCCCACAGAGATTTCTGTGACAAATCTACTCTGTCCATCAGTTTCTCAAGAATATAGTAGGACAGGAGTCCAAAAATCATGCAGATCCAAAAGTTCAGATGGCCACACCACGAGTAAAAATGAGAAGGAAAACGTCTACCATTGAAGATCATGATCTTTACATGCCATCCAAGCCGTTCATACGTTACTACCACTCAGATAAACTGTAGTCACAAATACGTTCTCATACAAAACTCGCATGATCCCTTATGGCATGTTTGGATTCACGTATATTATTGTTTTAAATGTGTATGGACACCGAATTCAAGTCACTGTAGCACAGTGTACCTCCTCAAGGTCGTATACTATCGAACTATTTGTTTTAGACCCGAATTCAAACACATATTAATTGCGGAATTCATCATCACCGTTTGGAAACAAAGTCCTCATCAGGCCAAAGATGTGTGGCCTATCTAAGCGTTGTTTCCAATGATAGGTGTTCAATCCCCACTCTTACCCGTGGTGTGGCCCATCTAAGCGTTGTATCTCTCTAATTTTTGGACTGGTGCTCTACCGTGATGTTGATAAATTGATGGACGGAGTTGGATTTATCGCAGGCATAGCTTCCAACCACCGGAACTTCTGGTGGGCAGAGGCAATTCCTACCCTATAAAGCTTTGGGTTGGGTGTTTCAATTGATTGTAAAACAGGTGTCGTACGTGTCTGATGTAGAATGGGTCGCAAACACGGACCAGAGAAGGTCTGACTACAGGCAGATATAATCCTGATAGTCAGAACCTTAAATCAGTCGTGTACCTGGCAAATTGATATGAGTTTTTTTATGACATATCACATATAATTTTAGATTGAAGAAATTTTTATTTTTTAAGTTTGTATGGCCAAGGCATATTTTACTTGTTGATGCAAAAAACTTTGATACATCTCCTTTCTCGTCTCCACCTGCACAAGGGAAAGGATACCCTAGCTAGAGCTGGGGAACATCCGATACTTAAGTCAGTAACTGGACAAGAAAAAAGGTCTTTTTAAGGTGTTTTCTGCATACCTTTTATTTTGGATATGTCCTTCTTTCATAGGGATGAGAGGTCCCGTCGTGCAGGGATTCTCTGCCGATAATCTCGGAGATTTGATTTGATTGCAATTTGTTTACGGATACTTTTCGATCCCGAGGTTTTCGGAGTCGGAAATCCTTTTACAAGATTTCGAGACGATATTTATGTTTACACCGTCTCTCTATTGCTCGGCTCGGCCTTAATCGACTCTAATAAAAGATGAGTCTAGGCTGATTGCAAGGATAGGGCTTTTTGCCTTCTGTCGAATGAAACAAAGTCGGTTTATAACCAATTCCCCTTCTTACTCCGATAGCCGATACTATAACCAACCTAATATGAGTCGATTTTATGGTTGGTCAGGTGACTTCTACCCTTCGGACCTTAATTGGTCCCCTTTAGACGTGGCTGGCTCGTAATCCGAGTCAACTTTATGCGTCTTATATATTTTGCATATGGCTCTTGACTCTTTAAGTTTCGGTCAGGATTCATTTCCTGCAATCCGAACTAAATCTCTCCTTTAGGCTTTGTCTTGTCTCGATCCGACCTATTCCCCCGGACCTCCGGACAATGCCAGTAGAGTTTGTCCATTCCATAACCAGGTCTCTAGACTTGTCATATTTTTCCCCAACATTACTAATTTTAGGAAGTTTTATTTATTTAAAAAATAATAAATAATAAACCAAGAATAAAAGTCTTTGCTTATAATATAGAACACAAAATGGTCCTAGTCAGGGCTCTTTCAGGCCCACTATGATGTGTGTACTTCATTCATGCCTGGGGCTCTTTCAAGCCCACCACGATGTGTGTACTTTATTCATGCGATTCTTTTATTTTGACAAATCATTTTAGGGCATGAACCAGAGTAGAGACCATCCAACAACGGTTAAAGTAGAACATAACACAGGAAGCAATGGTGACAATAACGCCCATCATTAAAACCATCGTAGCCCACCATGATGTTTATTTGCCATCCAATGGGTTCAAGAGGCATGGATGAAGGGAAAACATAAATAAATATGTTTTGTGGTGTGGTCCACTTGGGCCTCTTTTCTTCTCACACTGGTTATGGTACTTGTGGTGATAGGCAACTGCCGTCCAAAAGATCCCTACAGATGCAACTCGGGTGAGTTGAGTCGGGTCTCAACTCAACCTGAGCTCACCCAAACTAACCTTGGGTGCCCAACCCCAGTTTCTCTTAACTCGGCCAGACCTAAATACATTCCCAACCCAACCTAACTTCAATTGAATTTGCTCAACCTAAACCAAACCAATTTCAAAACGTGTTGGAGTTTTCCAGCCCTAACCCGGCTTGAGTATCTTGACAATCTGGCACAACCTAACCAAAACTCAAAAGTTTGGTCAGCCGGTTCACGTTGACCAGAAGGCAAGTTGCAGCCTACCAGCAGTCCATTTACCAGATGGGCCACGAATGTACAAAGAAATGGACAATGTGATGCACGTCTTGGATCCAAAATACGTGCCGTGAATGGTTGCTTGGCAGTTTTTAAGATGAAAACAGCACTTTTTAAGCCATTATACCTGGAGAGCCCGTCATCTACAACTAGAGCTGGGCACGGTACAACTCAATTCAGCGGACTCATTTAGACCCGACTCGACTCAACTGAATGGTGTGTCGATCCTAATCGAGTAGACTTTGTCCAATCCAAACTCAAACCAAGTCGAGTTCAGTCCACCCAGTAACTCGACAACCCGAATTTCAACTCGATACTGACTTGACTCGATCTAAAACCCCACTCTCGTATATGTAAAACAGGAAAAAAAATTAAAAAATTAAAAAATAAATAAATCTAAATGGTTGGGGTAATACGGGGTGATTTGAAATCTCCCAAATTCATGGTGCCAAATGACCCTTAATGGTTGGAGTAATACGGTGTTCTAGGAAGTAGCAGTTGATGGAGATGGATTCTGTAAAGAGATATGACAGATCTGTCGATGGACAAGTGGAAACATGCAAATGTGAGAAGAATGGCTGTAAATGGGTTTTACAGCTGGGCCCAAAGAAGATGAGGCTGATGGTTGCAAAACAATCGGGCTCAAAAAATATGATTGTGCCGTGATGAAAATGGGCTTTTTCTTACGCAAAACATGGGAGATGGATACTTCAAATGTCAGCAAGGCATACACCCAGATTTGATATTTTGGATCTGAGATGCCGTGTAGCTGATGTATTAGTACAGGCCAGACCCGGACTCAGATCGGGTCAGGCATGCTGGACTTGGTACCAAGTCGGGTTGAGTTCCGGTCAGGTCTATTTCAAAACTGGATCGAGTCAGATCACCCCTTACTCAGTCTGACTCAGACTCCATGCCCAACTTTATCTACAACCAGCTGGATGCTAACATGGCATGCAGACCCATCTTTCCAGTCAACTTTCACCTGTGTCGGACACCTGACCATTCAAAAGATGGCTGTTGTGAATGGATGACACAGCACGCAGCCCCATCTTACCCGTCAAGGAGTCACTTGTGCACTATGGAGAGGACCTGACCCATTAGAAAGGTCCGCCCCACAGTGATACCCCTCTCAAAAATCAGGCCAATCCACTCACTTGATGGACCACATACATTAACATGGAGATGGATAGACTACATGGTCCCTGTCATTCCCGCCAACACGTTAAACTTGCATAGGAAACTCAAGTATCTAAGCCATGTAAATGGTTGGCCCCCACTGTGAAAATTGCTTAGCAGAAAAATCAGGCCAGTCCACACATCAGGAGGCCAGAGTATCAAAATCAATGGGTGGCCAATGGCCTGACTCGATGTAGATGTGGGGCCCACCTAGTGAATGGATTAGCCTGAGTTACAAGTGAGGTGATGTTGATCAGATATCCTTCACAAGTGACCAGTTGGCAGGAATGATCTGGGTTGATAACAACACCTGCATAGGGAGGCATTGCAGCCCCCTTATTAGAACCGATACAACCATCCTCCAGAACATGCTAATGTCCTTAGTAGGCCACACGTCATAATCATGATCCATCAAGTCATCTCCCTACATCCATTCCTCAGATGGAAATTCCACATTGCATTTAATCCTCCATGACACATTTCCATTACTCCCCTATTCATGCAACCCAATCTCACCTCAAAACTGCAAACACAACCTACCACCTTGAGAAAAACGAGTCGTCTTTCTTGCCAAACAACGCAATACACTAATCCCTAAACATCGCCCAGCAATTACAATCATAGATGCTGATCTGATCACCTGCACCAGCAAAAATCCCAACTGAAATAAAATACTAGTTACTCAGGTTCATTGCTGGCTGCATGCCGGAAAATAAAAGAAAGAGGAAAAAAAAAAAAAACAACTCAAACATCACCATGATTGTGAATCAATCTTATTCGAAATATCTGAACTTTTGCTACTAGCTGTGCTATGACATCTCCATTGTCGATCTTCCTTACCAATCTCCAGTCATCATTGTGTCCTGTTTCTGCATCATAGAAGGTAATGTAAGCTGTGGAACCGGATACAACGGAGAACATTAAATCCAGTACAACATGTTGCATTCGTTGGTTGTTACCAATCTAACAATGAAATTGCAGATTTGATCACATAAAATAAAAGCAGCAACAGTTCCACAATTTTTTCAATGACAAATCGCTTCTTAGCACGTAAAGAAATGGCAAATGTGAATCATAAAAGGGAGTTCCTTGCCACATTCTTTAAGGACTAGAACAGCTATTGGACCAACTCCATTCACCTAGGCTAGGCACCTTTGATTTTGATGGTTTCTTGAGAAAAGAAAGTGAAAGGTAATGACGATTTATACCATGAGATGAAAATAGAGGATACCAAAAGCCTATATCTGATTTGCAATGAAAGCTAATGTGAAATCCCATTTTTATTAGACAATTGTCACCTCATTTCTTATGTCAAAAGAAACATAGAGCCTGTTTGGATTACCAATTACCACAATTATTTTCATCATTGCAGTTTTTCCACTGCCAAACCAAACATGGGGATCGTTGGTTAGGTGCAAATGTTTTAGGAGACAGCAAAGGAATTCATAAACATTACACTTTTTCATGGCATTACCGTGGAAATCTCGAATCCAAACAATAACATCAGTGTATGAATGTAATGATTTGACATTAAAGTAATGAAAAAATGCCATCATTATAATTATACCACTAATAATCAAACACGGGAATCAATGGTTAAATGCAAATATTGTCAGGAGACATGTAAAAGAATTTGCAATCATTGCACTTCTCCATTACATTTTCATGGCAACTGGTAATCCAAACAAGCTAGAGATATGAAAATGTATAACAATTACTTGTGAAATCCACTTTTGCCTTAAAAAAATATCAAATCGAGAGAACCTATTTTCTTTTCCCATCAAATAGTCAAAATCAAATTTGAATGTTCAGTTGAAATTAAATTCCACACCCCGAGTAAATGACCAAATTGGAGGTGAGACCATGTTAATTTCTAGTGATGGCAGGGACAAACCCAGTGTTTTGCTTCAATAATTTCCACCTTGTTGAACTGAATAATTGGACATTCCAATTAGGCATTTTTGCTTTTGTGCAAAACCTTTGAAATCAAAATGTTACCATCAAATTCCTACTTTGGCACAGTTTGATAAAAACAACAAAAAAGGGGTAAATTCCATCTTCTATTCCAAGCTGGGAATGTTTGGATAGCTGGAATCCTGTCAAATTCATTGGAAATGGAAACTGGTTTCACCTGATGTGACACCCTCGCATGTTTGAATTCTATGGAATCCTTTGGAACAAGTGAGAGGTTTCCATCGTAGAAGGCCATTTCCAAGAGCACTTGTGAGAGTTTTGTATCATTTCAAAACATCCTATACATGGACAGTTGCAGCAGTGCTGATTATAGCAGAAATGAAGATGATGTCATAATTGATATTGATTGGCAGTTTGGCATGGACTGAGATTCGAGTGTTTCCTTTCATTTTTTTAAGCTTTTAGCTTTAGAATTTGGAAGTTAAAAGGCCCAAAAACATGTTCATATCCTGTTTTTCCAAACAGCAAGGATTAAAAACAATCTTGAAAACCAAGAATCATGACCTCTAATACATAATTACAATTAACTAAAATGAGATGAACTCATTTTTAGGAGAGACCGTAACCCTAGATTTATAAGATTGGCATGCTTTTATGACTAGTGAATCTACATAGTGAAGGAAAAAACAAGAACTGATGTAAACCTGTGCTATCTGAGTAATATTGTAAAAACTAACACATGGTCCGACTCATTAAACATGGAGAGATGTGAATGGGGCCCAACCCAAACTTGCAAAATGTGGCAGATGCATGAGATCTACATTGCTTATTATATGGCACATGCCCCCACAATGCATTTGCTCTGGTCCAAAAGTCAGGGCAGGTTTGCTCATACACACCAAATGTGGACTGATGGCCATTTTATCTTAATCTCACACCATTTGTTCACTTGTGGCCCACCTGACGAGCAGACTGACCTGATTCTCAGCCCAGGAGAGGCATGATGCAGCCCACCTAATGAATGGCTGGATCTCGCCTGCAAGTGGGGCTGGTCCAAATGCGTGTCCGATTAGCTGGGCTCTTACTCAAAACTTCTTAACAGCCTTAAGTTCTATAATTCCGATCACCAACCTAGAATTCATCTGTGGGAGTCTGTCAACAGGGCGAACAATCCACAGCAATTCATCCACGAACTCCGCCGCACCAATGGTGGATCTGAAGCAATCTACAGCCACAAATCAATTTAAATGAGAAGCAAGATCTTTTGATCAGTATTTGATAAATCACACAATCGAACCAAAACCTTATGAGTAGAGAAACTAATATTCCTGGACTTGGACACACCTCATTTTCCAAGCTGGCAGGATTATCACACTCTTTGCAGCATTCACCCCCAGCTCTAGGCTTCTCACCGAGAGTATCTAACAATGACGCCATTTTCTCTTCACTAACCATGGAATTCTCAATTAGGCCAGATTTTATGACTTGATCTGGTTTTTCTGACAAAGAAACATGCTGCTCAATTGAACGAACTGACGGATCAATAATAGAAACATCACCAGGCAGTGATTCAGGCAATTCCTTCTCCGACGGATTCTCAATGGATCGGGACCCTTCTTCTGATCTCACCTCATTTAGACACACCTCATTTTCCAATTTCGCAGGATTCTCGCACTCTTTACAGCATTCACCATCAGATCTAGGCTTCTCACTCAGAGTATCTAACAACAATGTCATTTTCTCTTTGCTATCCATGGAATTCTCAATTAGGCCAGATTCTATGACTCGATCTGGTTCTTCTGACAAAGAAACATGCTGCTTGATTGAACCAATCGACGGATCAATAACAGCAACATCATCCGGCAGTGATTCAGGCAATTCCTTCTCCGACAGATTCTCAACAGATTGGGACGCTTCTTCTGAACTCACCTCATTGGGACACACCTCATTTTCCAA
The DNA here is from genome assembly GCA_030180095.1 of Magnolia changhungtana. Classification (NCBI taxonomy): domain Eukaryota; kingdom Viridiplantae; phylum Streptophyta; class Magnoliopsida; order Magnoliales; family Magnoliaceae; genus Magnolia; species Magnolia changhungtana. The sequence continues at coordinate 8,289,939 of JASAUF010000411.1, read as the reverse complement.
GCTCACAGGATTTTCGCACACTTTGCGGCATTGACCACCAGATCTAGGCTTCTCACTCAGAGTATCTAACAACAACATCATTTTCTCTTCGCTGACTATGGAATTCTCAACTAGGCCAGATTCTATGACTCGATCCAGTTCTTCTGACAAAGAAACATGCTGCTCAATCGAATCAACCGACGGATCAATAACAGAAACATCATCCGGCGATGAGTCAGGCAATTCCTTCTCCGACAGATTCTCAACAGATCGGGACCCTTCTTCTGAACTCACATCCTCACAAGACGAATCGGCAGTGAATTCTCTAACAGCTTGAATATACTCTTTCTGGTTACTGTCTATTTCTCCATTGGGGCCATTGTTGTGGCCGTTTTCCAATATATAGACTGCTTTATCTACGATAGAAGATTGAGAAGAATCTATTGCAGTATCGGTTTCTTGGAGGATGTGGCTGGTGAGATGATCTTCACTACCATTATCATCCAATCGACCATTTCCTTGTTAAATGAGAAAGAGAGATTGGTAAGAAAGAAAGTGAAAGATATGAAATGAATGGAAAAGCAATGAAGGAATGGAAGAGGGAGAACCTTGATGAGATCTGAGATTTGAATGGAGACGGAAACCCAATTCCTTCTTTCTCTTTGCAGCTTTCCTCTTCTTTGCACCTGATGGCATGCTTGGATTTTGTGTGTGTGTGTGTGTGTGTGTGTGAGAGAGAGAGAGAGAGAGAGAAAGAGAGAGAGAGAGAGAGAGAGAGAGAGAGAGAGAGAGAGAGAGGATTTTAATTTTTAGAGCGAGTTTGAGAATTGAAAAGGGAGAGTATCTGTTTGTTTGTTTGTTTGAATTAGAGAGGGATGGAAAAAGCGGGAAATTGGAAAAGGGGTCAAGATAGGGAAAGGAACGCCAATTTCCTACAGCCGAAAGCGATGGGAGGAAACAGTGGGATAGAAAGGAGGAAGGGGTACCAGCTTCGTGGGGCCAACCTGGACGTATTTTTTGTATATCCACGCCGTCCATGAGTTTTTCCAGATCATTTTAAGGCATGGTTCCAGAAATGAAATAGATCAAAATCTCAACTGGACCACACCATAGGAAACAATGGTCATTGAACGCTCACCATTACAAAATACCTAGGGCCCACCGTAATGTTTATTTGCATCCAACCTTTTGATAAGGTCACAAAGACCTTGATGAAGGGACAGCATAAATATCAGCTTGATCCAAAACTTTCGTGGCCCCAAGAGGATTTTAATGGTGGGCATTCAATCACTACAGTGTGGTCCACTCGATATTTGAATCTGCTTTATCTTTTGAAAAATGTACTAAAATGAACTGAAAAAACTGATAGACCGCATAGATATACAACACATACATCAAGGTGGGGCCCACAACCGATGGAAATACCCACCATTGAAACCCTCATCTTGCCCACCGCAATGTTTTTTTCCATTCAACCTGAAGTGGGTCTAAAACAGCAATATCAACCTAATAAAGAACTTCTGTTTCGTGTGATGCGGCTCACCTTGAATTTTGAGTTTGAACAATCACTCTTTAAAATGAGTCCGCCCAACAGAACAGATGTAGAGAGAGAATATAATACAGAAATCCCATGGGCCTAAAGGGCTTTTGGTTACCCGGCTTTCTTATAAATTCGGGTGCAAAGAGCTTTTTTGGTTACGCACGGTCTTGGTATAGAAGGGGTTGCAGGAAATTGGTGTCCCACAGAAAGTTGATGATTCTGATTGCAGAGCTTATCTGCATTTAGGACTGTGGTAGCCTAATGGCCTGTTAGGGAGCATGGATTTGGAAACCCCCGGGATTGAAAACCCCCTGAATTGGCAATTCTTCCAGTGTGGTGTGTGAATCAACTTTAATTCAAAAATACCCGTGCATGATATATTCACAAAGGTTTAAATTTAATTACTAAATCAACTTTAATATTCCTAATTAGTGAGATAAATAATTTTTGACACTATGGTTGTGATAAGCCCGCTAAAATATATGTTTTGCCTAAAAATGATGAAATTTCAAGTCTTGGATGGACCGCAAGCACAAGATCATGTTTGAGTGACTAACCAATGATTTTTAACCGCTGATTAATGTGGACAATGTTTGAATGGTGCTGGACAATGTATGGACGGTGTTGATTTACATGAACAATGTTTGGACAGTGCTGATCATCATTAGTGGGCCATGTGCCCAAGAGAATAATAGTGTACCGTAACACACGTCACACCTGCAACCATTGAAATGATTTTAAGTATAATTCAAGCTCTCACAGTAGATTGCAAACCCCCTCGGAGAGGGAATTAGAAACCCCCTAGATTTGCAAACCCAATACTTTATGCACCAACCAACCAAGGTGATTTGAAACCCCCTCCAATCCACTATGCCAAACGACACCTAACTTGGGTGGGCCCATGAATGGCTTGAATTGTGCTAATAAATGAATGCCAACATGGGACAAAGATGCATCAAATCCACCCCCACCTGTTACGGCCACTGATTCTAACAGATCAGTTCAATCCAGGACTTACATGGGCTAGACTGTAGCTAACAATATAAAATGATGCATGAACCTTCTGAATCTATGCTGTGTGGTCCACACGAATCTTACAATGTCCAGATTCATTGGAATTAATTCATCCTTCACATGGGTTGATTGAATGTTATATTCACGGCAGGGTAAACCTACAATGATGGGACTTTCCCCTAAAACTGTTTCTCATGGATAGCCTGCTAGAGTGTCCAATCGGCCTAATTTTTAGGTTCATTGTCCAAAGACAAGGGCTTACCTGATGGATGTGGTGAATCTCATCCACCGGAAATCACTCGGTTCATGTACGCGAAACTCACTCCCTTTCCCTCACCTTTTAAGCGTCATCGTTGCCTTTTTGTACGGAAGCGGATTGGCTGGTGTAGGTACGTATCGTGTGAAGACGAGCGCTGACGCTACTCGAGCTCCAGTTGTACAAATGGTTCATGGGAGATCAATATTACATGGGCCCCACAATGATGTATTTATTATATTCATACCGTTCATTCATTTTTTGAGATCATTTTAGAGTACTACCCAAAAATTGAATTATATCCAAAGATTAACTGGACCACACCACAAATAGTAGCTGAGATAATGATTTTCACCGTTAAAATTTTGTAGGGCCCATCATAACGATTTATTTTCCATCCAATCTGTTCATAACAACACAAATGCCTGGATGAAGAGGAAAAACAAATTTCATATTGATCCACAACTTTTGTGAACCCCAGAAGGTTTTCAACGGTTGACGTTCAATCCCCCATTACTTTTTTCAGTGTAGTCCACTTGATCGTTAGATCTGTTTTGTTTTTCGTCTTAAGCCTTACAACAACAAACTCGAAAAATGGATGAACTATTTGGATATAACACATGCCTCATGATGGGACCCAAAGAACTTGCATATTACAATATAGCTAGTGTGTGGTACATAAGCCAATCCCCTTCCTTTTTGCACTTACAAGTTACACCCAACACCATGCAGTAGTGGTGTTAAGATGGGGCGGAATTTGAATAGTCTGCGTCATTATTTGATATAAGTTATTTAGTCAAGTACAATAATGTGATCTCTACATTGATGAGTGACCCAATTGTTCAATCCCATCATATCATATGATTGTTATTTAAAATTAAAAATAAATAAATAAATAAAAACTGGCACCATAATATGTATGCTTTGTTCATGATCTTGTAATATCATTTTAAAGCATAAGCCCTAAGAAATTGAAGCAGATCTAAAACTCAAGTGGACCACACCATAATAAGTAATAGACGGTGTCTAATGTTGAACCTTACTAAGACCCACTACCATTTTTAATTGTCATTGAACATGTCTATAAAGTTATATAAACCCAAATGAAGCAAAAACAAATATACCATCTTGGTCCAAAACTTCTACAGCCCTTGGAGAAATGTTTAGTGAAGGACAGCATGGGTAAACACATAAATCATGGATGGCTCATGGAACTTTTCCAACACCCATGTACGTTGGCAGAGGGGGCGTGGATTGAATTCTATCCCAACATGACCTAGCTAGAGAGGGTTTTATCCAAACTGCTGGTCCATTTTGAAACATCATTTTAAAGAATGATCTAAAAAAGGATGTAGATTGAAGTCTGCAGTATACCAGAATGAAAGTGACCCAAAAGCTTCCTAAGGTTGACAGTGATGTTTATTTATCATCCAATCTGTTCATAAAGTCACATAGAATTAAATAAAGGGAATAAATAAATATCAGCTTGATCCAAAACTTATGTAGCTCCGAAGGGTTTTCACTTATAGTCTTTTAATTCACACTGTTTCTTGTTGTGTGGGCCACCAGAGCATTAGGTCTGTCTCATTTTTGGGCTCGTCATCTAAAATGTTTTTTCCATTGGAATGGATAAAACACATGCATCAAGGTGGGCCCCACAGAGCCCCTGACAGGACTCACTCGGGAATTCGAGTCCCCTCGGGTTATATTCTACCGGACTTACTTTATCTAACGTCCTAGTAGATGAAATCCACGTCGTCCATTGAGTGCGCCAACCCCTGCTTTCCCTTGATCCCAAGAGTCAAATAGATTCAACATATGCTGTACCAAAAAAATTTATATATAAATCTTAAAATCACGTGGTGTAGCGCACGTGAGTTTTGGAAACCTGTGAGTTTTGGAAACCTGTGAGTTTTGGGTAATTATTACAGAAACCGAGAAAAATCAGATGAATTCATTATATAGAATATAAACAGAACGGTGGACCCTACACTTATGTTGTGGCCGATTTTTAATTAATATTATTATTTTTTCTTTAAATTTCAGTGGTTAAAATGAGGCATAGTATCTGATGAACGGGGTCCACTGTAATGTTTATTTACCATCCAAACAGTTGATAAAGTCACAAAAACCTTGATGAATGGAAAATACAAATATCAACTTGATCCAAAACTTCAGTGGCCCCCAAAATGTTTTCAACGGTAAACATCAAATCCTAAATTTTCATTTGGCGTGGTCCACCTGAGATTTTTATCTACCTCAATTTTTTAAGATCATACCTTAAAATGAGTTGGAAGAATGGATGGACGGTATGGATAAAACAAATACATCACGAGGCGCCCACAGATTTTAACATCAATTATCTGGCTAAGCCCCATCCTCCTCTAGTATATTCCCCTCGTTGGTGACCGTGGTGGTTTATTAAGCGGATCCTACGGATGGTGGGCGATAGCCCAAAAAATCCCGCTATAGAGCTTATCACCAACCGACTGTGGGGCCACTTTTTCCTTAAGTCTAGACCGCTGATGCTCTGTTTTTTAATTTTTTAAAGTATTTTTACCGACAAATATTTTATTTTTTCACGCACACACCCTCACAGCCACACACACCGATTATTGGAATTACACGTTGGTGTTTTATGATCCATGATATTACAATAATGCCCTTATTTAAATTTTCTTTTTAAGGTCGAGAAAGTCAAAGAGTTGTGCAATGTGTATAACATCCAAGTGTCAAGTGTATGCACTCTACCATGTGATAACACCCATATATATATATATATATATTCTGCTTTCCTTTCCCGCGGATTTGAGAAGTCTCTGTGAGGAGTCCAGAGAAGCTCCCTGGATTCGGAATAGTTATCCTCATCACGTTCAACCCCGCATCACACATAGCTCTGTAGATTGTGTGTGTGTGACGTAGGGATGAACGTGATGAGGATAACTACTCCGAATCCATGGAGCTTCTCTGGATTCCTTACAAAGGCTTCTTGAATCCACGAGGAAAAAAAGTAGAAAATATAAATAAATTCTAAGAAATTCAAAATTGATTAACTGATGACTAAAAACAAGTTCACAACCTTTTAAATAGGGGTACCAAGCAATGGGAAAGAAATCAGAATCAAATTACAACTAAAACTCTTAAAAATCGCGACTTACTATAAATAGTAAACTTATTATTTATAGACGGTCGTGATGTCTTCTAGTACGCAAGGTTTTCGGTTAAAAATAGTAAGTGTCCTATTTGGCTTTACCAAACCTTTCTCCTAATTATTCTAAGCTCTTTTCATGTTGGGCGCAACTCCTAAAGCCCGACAGATGAAGAGTTACAATCAAACTAAAACTTACTATTTATAGTAAAAACAAAATTAAAACAGGGAAACGACCGTTGATATAGGGGTTTTTCGCAATTCCAAGCTACGCAGCCCGACAAAGCTAAGTTGGTTGGCTAAAGTAGCTCGTTTTGCCCCAAAATCATATATTTTACGTCAGCTAACTTATTACAGATTATGAGATACGCCTGATCTAAGGTCCGACGGTCCGGATCACTTTTGTCATCGACCGGGCCTTTTCTGATCCATCTTGGCCATAAAACTGTCCGCGACCCGCTCTACATCAGAGAGAGTGTCTGTGTGTGGGCCAATCAAATTATCAAATAGGCTACACATGAATTGAGATATTTTGAATAGAGTATATTATTTTATATGGATTGGCGTAATTTTTTATTGGATATATATATATATATATATATATATATATATATATATATATATATATATATATATTGTTCTTCTAATAATAATGATGGTGTGCATTTATTGAACGAGTTGAATGTGAGATACTTATCATATGAGCCTTATAATATCCATTTTCCACTTTATTGTAAAGAAAAATAAAAGAGCAGTAATGTAGACTCTCCTTTGGAAAATACTATCCAAGAATATAAGGCATTATTTGGTCAAAACTAAATTCTAGAAGAACTTTGCAGTGTGTGTGTGTGTGTGTGTGTGTGTGTGTATATATATATATATATATATATATATATATGGGAAAAGGTACTATGCGCTCGACCTCACGAGTCCATCCCATGAGGTCGAGCTGTGTGGGCCCCACCGTGATGTGTTTCGAACATCTACCCCATCAGTCAGATGCACCATTCCATCGTGGGCCTAGGTCTCAAAAATCAAGTCAATCTGTGACTTGTGTAGGCCACACCACATACAGAAGTGGAGAGGGGCCGTGCACCATTAAAACATTCATAACCATTTTTGGGGGCCCACCGAGATGTGGTTTGCAAATCCAGCCCATCCATTATGTGTGTCCCACTTGAATGAGGGTTCAGATCAAGTTTCTGGGGCATGCAAAACTTAGGTGGGCCCCACCAAGTGCTTTTATATGTTTTAACGGTGTCTTCACATAATTTTGGATGGTATGGCCCACCCGAGTTCCATATATGGTTGATTTTTGCGATATCCCATAATTTAAAGGGGACCCATCAAATGCACGGTGTTGATGGTCGACACGCATCACGGTGGGGCCCACACAGCTTGACCTCACGGGAGCTTATCCTAAGCTCGAGCGCATTGTACCTTTTATATATATATATATATATATATATATATATATATATATATATATATATATATATATATTAAGATTTTAAAGATTCTTCATCCACAGAAGAATTATTTATACAAGCTGACCAACCAAGTGCAAATGGACTACAAAACTGAGCTTTTATAAATTCAAGTATATGAATAAATAATTTAAAATTTATTAAAAAATCTGTTAGAAAAATTCATAGTTAAGCTTATTGTGGAAGAGTTCTGGAGCAATGGAGCTCCAAATGAAGATATTGATTAGTTAAAATGCAGAGAGATTATAGGTTTCTTTCAATGCTATAGCCCACACGCATGCCCTGAGCTTGGCAATGAGCCAGATAGCCTACCTAAACTGGCTTTGGGCCGGGCTTTGACCTACTTAGGTTGGTCTGTGGGCCAGGTTTCGGCCTCACATGCATGGCCCAATCAATTTTCAGATCAGATTTGCACCCAAGTCATTTTAGACCGATCTGACATGGCCTAACCCAACTATATATGTACATGCGATGTATTTTACAAATATGCCGCTCTAATCCTTGCTTAGACAACTCATCTATCTTGTTAAACAGTTTAATTCATTTCCCTAAAATTTCTATTTATCTATGCATGTGTGGCCCACTTGATCAAAACATAGATTAGGGTGAGTAAATACACAACTTAAAGACAACCATGTTGTATATGTACATCCACTTCATTCATTAGGTGAAAACTCTTATTTAAATAACAGATGCAAAATATCAGCCTAATAAAAAGGCTTTGATAGCCCACACCAATGAAAACAATATAAAATCGCTCCCGAAAACTTTCAAATTCGCACGATGTTGTTTGCGCAATTCAATTAAATACAAGACCACATGTGTGATTGAAGGCTTGTATTTAATTTGTATGTACGATTAGAAAGTACATGGGTGCTAGAGTCATACTTAACCAAATGTTTGATTGAATGATGGTGCCCCCGCGTTGAGATAGACCGGGTAAGACTATATTCAAAAATCCAGTTGTCCTCTTAAGCACCAGTTGTAACAGCGATCAGGTGAGTAGGGGTTAGTTATTCCTGATGATTTTTTTTTTTTTTTTGTTATATATTAAGAACATTTCTTTCATCAATAATTTACAGCAGCCAATGTATTTTTCAAAAGAACGAAAATGAACAGATAAATAAAAAAGGCTAAAACAATGCCATTTTATTAATATGTAGATGTGATTCATTATAATCGACAAAGTAAAAAATAACTAGAAAAAATGAAAAATATAAATACCTAATTCGTCTGTATGATTAGACGATCCAAACGGATGGTCAGCAAGATGTGGATCTCGTATGTATATCAACTTGTATACTACCCTAAAAGCTAGAAATAACCTCCCATAGGATTAAAATTGTAAGTACCTAGGCATTAGCGTCATTTGCACAACATCTATCAATATAAATACTCATTCATTTCCCCCCCTCCCCCCATACAAATTTTCCATAGCAAATAAGAAAATTAGAGAAAGAGAAAAGTAGACAAAGAGGAGTGTCAGCTTCTGTGGGAGCTCAGATTTATGTGCGGATCGTCTCACCAAGCTGTCTCCACCGATTTTGATATGTGCTCGCCATTCCGTGCCCTCTTCAGTTGTAGAATCCGTCGATTTGCAAAGCATGAATTCTTCCCTTGCGCATGTGCATCCTTCTCCCAATTCTAGCAATGCCTTAGGAATTATGGATAGAAAGCCCTTAATAATTTCTCTGTTTTTCGGAAACCCTACTATTAGGGTTTATGTATGTTAAGGTATTGGGTCTCGATTGTTGATTGGGGCGGTCCATACTCTTGTAGGAGCCATAATTGAGCTCGACTCTGTTAAGGTTTCGATTGTGCGCCGATTCCGAGCCCCAATTCATTGGATCAAGTTGAGGAACCATTTTAATTGAGTTAGGTAAGCCCCAATTTATTATTAAACGTTAAATTGGGATTAAATCCATGTCATTGACGGTAACCTTGCACTTCAATATAGGTTTGGAGCATTTTTCTCAAAAAACTGAAACTAGAGACACATCTAAATCAAAGATTTTTTTACTTTAAGGTGAATATTTACCCTCAAGCTTTTATTTGACATTTTAGATGACTAAATGCGTATGTTTACTATTCGGTTAATAACATGCTCGAAACCTTAACAGAGCCAAGCTCGAAATGTATTGATATAGATTAAATTGTACTAAATTATATATATGTTTAATTGTTATGTATTGATACAAGTCGGATTATATTGATGTTGGTTGAATTGTAATAATTCATACATATGTTCAATTGGTAAACCCCAGTGTGATACTTAATTTTCTTGTGATTATACTTATGTAGTTGACAAATTCAAATTATTGTTGTGGTGGATCGTGCTCCACAATTTATTTAAATAAGTAAATCACCCGCTTTGGGGTGACTATCTCAGACTTATATGACTGACCAAAGTTGAACATAAATTATCGGCAGTAATTAGAACTATACGGGATGCTTTGCACCCAATGCTGATTTAACCCGTGGTCCTCCGTATTCGATCGCATCGGTCTAAAACGGTGCTCGATCATTTTTATGCTTGTTAATTATATAACATTCGATAGAATTTAGGATACCACTATTTTCATTGATTTAAGTCCATTCATGGCCATTACTGTGTTATCATCTTATGAAGATTCATGAGTTGAGCGTGGTGGTATGTGACACCATATTCGAGTTGTCAACCTATGTTAAAGTGGTGCATCCTCATAGTGACCAATGACCATTAATGGAGGTGACAAATTGTTATTCGAATGGAATCGGATTGTGTACTGAGTAACTCAGTACGCCTTAGCGTACTGAGTTGATGTGTCACGAGCTTATTGGCTCTAAGATGTGGGACCGCTTCCTTCCTCCAAATTCCAAAACAAACGCTGTTAGCTTCTTTTTCTCTCTATGTAACGTCTCGGAAAAATTCTTACAAAGACCCGAGTACCACCTCAGGCAGAAATCACTCAGGACCAAATCCTTTAGAAATTAGACAAAATTAATTAAGTGTTAAACTAGATTAGCTGTGAATTTCACTTGAACCACTTTAAATACGAACGGCAAGACCTAAAACTTACAGAATCATTAACGTTACATTACCCTGAAATCTACGATCAATCTCATTACCCAGTTGCTCTCGGGAGTACATTGAAACTTCATATCAGACCTGGACCGCACGTCGAAAGTCTGATGACCACGAAACTAAACACTTATGACCGCTTTACTGGGCTTGACAACCATCTCAGAAATCAAATCCAAATAGTATCCAGAAACGCACAACTTGAGCTCGGAGCGAAGTGTGTGAGAAACACGAATATCTTTAAGAAATGAACTCAGATTTAAGTGATTTGGGACGTTCGCTTGTGGGTTAAATATAAGCTTTCAGACCATCATAATTTGACACAATTACACCCTCGGATCAGGAAAAATTTCCAACATATGTCAATATACTTGTGGCCTTGATCGAGTGCCGGTGACCATTGAACTGAAACTGGTCCGCCACGGTCGATCTGTAAACCCGATCGGAACGAAAACTCAGCCTGTGCTATATCTAATGTCAGGGACCTTAAGTCTGACCGCACGCAGGAAAGGGGACTTTAGAAGTGCTCCGTTGAGCTGAAACATGCCACTTTTGGCTATAACCTAGGTATACCTTGACCCTGGGGCCATTGAGCTCAAGTTTTAGCTTATATAAGGGCTTTAAACCCCCTCTCTCCCTCCTCATACGAATTTCCTAAACCCTAGAGAGAAAAGAGAGAAGAAAGAGAAGGAAAGTGAGAGAAAGTGAGAGAAAGACTAGGGGTTTGTTCCTAGGATTCTACCCTGTCTCTCCACGTGCTTACCCACTGCTACCGAATTGCTATTCCGGTGATTCCGACTCCAATATTGGGTAAGAAAACCTAACTCTAATCTGTTTTAGAATTTCAGATAATGTAAGTTATGAAATAGTTAACCTAATTCATGTTATAGGTTGTCAATCCTCCGTTGACAAAGACTAAGTGTCTAAAACGACTCTGTTACGCGTTTACCGGCGTAAGGCGTAGACTATAAACATATAGGTTATGGTTTTCAAGGTTTTCAATGTCGGTTAATGATTTATTACTGACGTGAGTGTCATTTCACATACAAAATGCGATGTCTGTTTCGCTTTTCAGTTATATATGAACTATGTTGAATATAGGGTAATCCACGTGGTTGTTGAAATGATCGTATACGAAGGGAATTTGAAATTGAGTTTGCCATGATTAACTGCCGTCTATGTATGCTAGATGTACGTATAATAACTACTGGGCAAAAGGATTAGCCCTAATACATGCTATATCAACATATATTGTATATGTTATTATGTGTAGCTTAAGTTTTTGTGAAAATGATTGAATGAGTATAGAATTTGCATTCGTGCTCACCATGACTAACTGTCGTGGATAAATGATTGTTGTATAGGCGACAACCCTTTGACGAAAGGATTTGCCCTAATACATATGATAACTAATATATAATATGTATGATGAAATGTGTAGATTAAATGTTTGTAAAAATGTCTGAATGAATTAGCAATTAGCCTGGTGTACCTATATGCGAGTTGAGATATGATTCTCAACTACCTCAATGATATGTATGATTCCCTCCATGTATGTCATATTTTAATGTCTATTTTGTTTATGAATTGAATATGTGCAAATTCATGTTTACATTGCATTTCAGAACATGTTCAAATGATAGTATGATTTGAAGTATTGATCCATGCTTTGATTATCTCATATGATAATTTGTCGTAATTGAATGTGGTTGGGGCTATTATATAGTCTAGGCAATTGGTAACAGATCCTGATTAGGTGGCTGATGTTGTTTCGCCACCCGTGACGTGCCTGACGAATCCGAGCCGTACTTCGGTTGTTGACAGTGGTTAGGCCACGCAAGGTGCTCATGCACTTCATGTCAATCAGCTTGACGTACGCTCGTGCTAGTCGAGCTCGTCAAGTAACCCGATTGGCCCGCTATATGTTCACCATTTTTGGACACTACTGCTTGAACCTAAGATACCAAACTCACTAGTGAAAACCTCGTTAACCTTGGTACCTTGATCCGCTAAGACTCATGAGCCGGATATAGTGGTATGGGACACTGTGGTCGAGCTGTCGGCCTATGTCGGGACGACAAGTCCACCCGTCGTGACCAATGAGTAACATAAGCTCGTGAGCCGAATACAGTGGGGATGCTGTATTCGAGCTGTCGGCCTGCACTGATAAGGTGACGAGCCATTTGTAGTGACCTCGGGCATACTCTGAGCCTGCATTGAGGCGACGAGCCTTTCCGTAGCAACTAGAGTATAAACTAGGCCTACATTACATTGAGGTAACGAGCCCTTTGTAGTGACCTAGAACCGTAACATCGTATGAAATTTGCTAAGACTGACGACCCTAGAATGGTCTTTGTTTGGAGAATGATATGAGGGAGGTACCTTAGTTTCTCACTCCTGCTGTATGAAAATGACTAATAAGAACTTGGTAATCACGCTCATGCACCGCACTGCATGTGCCGTTTGGCGTTGGATAGTGCACTGAGGAAGTGACTGACATGCGCGACCGTTAGATGAAGATCGCGGAGGGAGTGCAGGCAAGGGCATGCATCATTTATACATACCATTTTTACATTAATCAGAGTACTTAGGGATGGTTGATTGTGTTATTTTATCATTATTGCTTGACTGAATTGATAACATGTTAACCTTTGCTTTATGTTTCACCGAGTTGATCACTCACTCCCACGTTACGGGACGGTGTTGTACACACCAACCAAACCCTGTCTTAATTACAGGTGGTGGCGATGCCTATGAGGTGGAGCCGGACGTCGAGGATGACGAGGAAGCATTCTCTTATATGCAGTATTCAGACGGGTTCACGTGAGCCATGTTCTGATCGATAGGGCTTCAGGGCTTATACATCGTAGAGGACCATCACATTTTTGACATTTTATATTTTGAATCGATACTTATAATATTTCACTTGGGATATGTTTATACTCTGGAGACATACCACAACTTATTTGTTTATAATCTATCTATGACAGTCTTCCGCTTGCGTGATTTAATTGTCTCTGGAGTATGATATACTGATTTAGCTTAATCTCACTCATGTTTAATTCACTAACACGGTCAACATTTAATCATCATTATCTATGTTGCATAAGTGATGTGTTGGAACTCGGGAGTCAGGCCTATGCTCGACCTCCGAATTTTAAGGCGTTACACTCTATCTTTCGTGCAAAGAGGAAACGTAGAAGGATCTGTCGCTCCTCTATCCCCAGCGGAAATCAGATTGCGCACCGAGTTACTCAGTACGGTTTTATCATACAAAGTAAACTTAGTTGGGCCCACCTTGAATGTATGTTGGTCTATCCATGCCATCCAATAGTTTTTACAACTAATTTAAGGCGTTCAGCTCAAAATTTATGCATATCCAAAGATCAAGTGGATCATACTACAAGAAAGAGTAGGAGTAATGATTTCCACCGTTGAAACCTTAGTAGGCCCTACAATGATTTTTATTTGTCATCCAACCTGTTTATGATATCATGAAGACATGGATGAAGGGAAAACACAGATATAAGCTTGATCCAAAACTTCTGTGGCCCTAAGAATTTTTCAACGGTAAACATTCAATTCCCATTGTTTCTGTGGTGTAGCCCATCTAAACTTTATATATGATTCATTTTTGAGCTCAAGCATTGAAATTATATGGTAAAATAGATGAACAAAGTGGATAAGATACATAAATCACGGTGAACGTCACAGAATTTAATGAGCATGCTAAGCGTACTAAGTTACCCGATATGCAATCCGCTTCCTCTACAGCAGGTAAAAAAAAAAAAAACCGACGACCTCTGGCTCTCTCCCATCGACCTCCCTCTCTCTCAGATCTGCATCGACCCATTTCTCATCTTTCTTTATTGTGTCAAGAATTCAGTGATAAAAATGAAGAATTGAGTTTCATGAATTTCATAGTTATGGAATCATTTTTTGTTTGATTCGTGAACAAATTATGTATTTTGGGGTTTTTGATAAAGCGTGATCAACTGTACTGTTGATAAGATAAGTGAGGCTCCTTACTGTACACGTGGCATGAATAGCGAATCCAAACTGTGTAAATAGTGGGAAATGCATATTTGTGATGTACTCAACATCTGGTTGTTTGGACAATCCAGATCTCTGATTAGTGGACATGGGTATCTGGAATCATTTAATGTTGGGAAAAAAATAATCAATGTTCTGTCAAGAATTCAGTGATAAAAATGAAGAATTGAGTTTTTGGTTTGATTGTGAACAGATTGAAGTATTTTGATAAAGCGTGATCAACTGTGTTGTCAATAGCAGATAAGTGAGGCTCCTTACTGTACACGTGGCATGAATAACGAATCCAAACTTCTCAAATAGTGGGAAACACTTTTAATTTGTTGTGTACTTAAAATTAGGTTGATTGGATAATCCAGAACTCTGATTAGCGGACATGGGTTTTTGGAATCTTTTCCATTGACCACTTTCTTTTACACTTTTACAATGCATTAGCGTCTGTCAATCGACCAGTTAAGAACATAGTTTAAGTGTAGATTTTGGGTGATAATCCATCTATAGTGGGTCCCGCATTGGGGTGGTTGGGATTTGAACTACAAGTCATGTTTATACGGGAGGGGAGCTTCACCTGTATCCTCACTATAGTTCAATTGACTCTGTTGTATTAAAACCTTTAGTTTAGATAAAGAACAAGAATTGAGTATACTGAATTTCATATTATTATTTTTTTCTGCTGGGAAGAGAGGAGCGGTAGATCCTTCTACATTTCCTCCTTGCACGAAAGAGAGAGAAAGAGAGAAGCTAACGGCAATTGTTTTGACGTGTGGTGGAGGGATGCGACCCCACATCTTAGAGCCAACAGGCTAGTGACACGTCAACTCAGTACGCCTTAGCGTACTGAGTTACTCGGTACATAATCCGATTCCTATTCGAACGACCCCCATCAAATACCTGACTGATGGTTCCATGCCAGAGTAATGTTCGAACGACCCAAGCATGAATGGAATTGGGTGACAATTCATTTTCTCTGTATTGATTTAATTTTTAGTGAAAAGCCCGCACGTCTGAATTGATTTTGTTGTATTTAATATTTGAGTGACGACCCTTATCTTGTTGATTTACTTATTATTGGGCGTCATGTCATACATTTGAAATTATTGATTTATGAGTTATAATGGGTAATGAACCTTAATTTAGATTAAGGGATATTGGTGAAGAGCTGTCTCGTGCCATAACGAGTCACGTGATCCAGGTAGAGACTCGTGATATGATGGAAGTATCATAGCTTCATAAAAACTGTTGTTTGAACTTGGAATAATAACTACTTGGCTAATCACGCATTTTATGGGTTGCGCTGTTAGCGGACCATTGTGTTTGTGAGTTACGCTATATGTGAACCATTGCTCTATTGATTTGTTGTCGTGGTGATTGTGTAACACTCCGTATTTTTTTCAACAGTGGTTTCCACTGTTTCTTATGATGTGGCCCACTTAAGCTTTGGATTGCCCTCATTTTTGGGTCCGTGCCTTAACTTTAACAAAGAAAATTGATGGATGGTGTGGATTTGTCACGCCATTCATGTGGTGCCCACCCTCACAAAAAGTGACATGCTAACACACATCACCCCACGAATGAACCCTCCTCTCCCTGTCTCTCTCTCTCTCTTTCCTTCTTCTCCGCGATATAGTTGTGAACGTGAACCCATCCATCCATGCATGCCATCATCATGGTGGGACCCACTCCTCAATCTAAACCGTCCAATAAATCCGGACCCTCGAGTAACCCTAGCCCTTGAAATCATTAGCCTAAAAACATTTTGTGGCTCACCTTAAAGCTTGATTTGAAATAAATTTTTTTTAACACCAGGACCTATGGAACCTGATTAATGGCCTGATTTCTCTCAGCCATTCTAGTGGACCCTACATCACCACCCACTCCTCATGGCTATAACAACTGAAATCAGAAATCTGTCATGCTCACGAAGTCATGTTCAAACAAGTTCCTTCCTCTCTCTGACTCCTTCATATACGGAACCCCTTCCCTTTCGATCGTGGAGATTCTCCTCGGTCATTCCAGCTTGCTCACTCATTAATTCACAGTCGTTGAAAGGCCTACCATTCAGATCTCTAACAATAAAAATCTTCTTCTTCATGTTTCTCAATTTGATGCAACGAGCAGTCGCAAATTCTAACTTCGAAATTGACCAACAAAATCAATCCAAACCTTTAATCTATGGAGCCCACAAGCTTTTTATGGCCCGTAAGAACCAGCCACAATTGTCAGTTTGTTGCAAAATGCATCGATCCATATTTCGACATGATCGTCTTCTTCATCTGCACTATTGAAACCCACCACTGTCTAATCTATGTAAACTATCATTGTGGTAAGTAAATCTTAACATGAGGCCCATTAAAACTCGATTTGAACAACAATTAATATCCAGGGTTTTAGTGGGCCCATTTACATCCTGTAACAGGTAAGTCATTTCCTAGATAATTAATTTGAAAGCAATGTATAATATAGTTGTAATCTAAGTCGACTCACTGAGTCAATCCTCTTTTAATTATTCATTTATTCCCAGAAGTTGTACAGATAAAAACCCTGATGTCTCATATTGTGAGAATTGTATTTGAAACCATAGGCAAATCCTATCCAATCGGACCAATTCTAGTATGCAAATTCAATTTTGTTTGTGATCGTTACATTGAATCATATTCGTATCAGATTTTGTTATCCAGAGAATAATTCTACGAAAATTCATATCTATATCAGAGCGTTTTATCATCACAATAAGTAGGTGATCTTCCCTGTTGAAAATTTTAAGTTAAAATATAGATTTATTTGATTATTTGTTATGTATTAAATTTATTTAATCATTATCATTAGTTGCATATTATTTTATTTGATTCTTGGTTACATATTATAAAGGTAATTTATTTGAGTCATTAATTGACTTTATTTTATTATCGTTAGGTGCTTAAATTATAATTATTTCCTTATTATTACATGATGTAGAATGCATTTGAATTTACGGCTGCTCTACCCCAAAAGGATCAACACGCTATTTGTTTATGGGTGCTCTACCCTAAAAGGATCATTGTATTTTTGTGGGTACTCCACCCAGGGCCATTCCCAAAAGAATTGGCACGGTCCGAGTGCTTTGCTCAGGGTCACTCCTGAAAGGATCGGCATTGGTGCTCTACCCTGAGTGATTCCCTAAAAGATATGCCCACACGGGTGCTCTGCCCTGAGTATTACCCTAAAAGTTTATTCAACGGTGCTCTATTGATGGTCTTTACCTAAAAGGATCAACACCGGTGTTCTGCCGAGGGTCATTCCTTGAAAGGATCAACACACAAGGGTGTTCTGCCCTGGATTGAACTAAAAAGGATTTTGGATGATTGTCTTATCATATTTTAATTTATGAATACCAAATTGTTACTATTGACATGAAAAATGTCAATTCAATACTTGCAATTGATCATGTTTATTCTAATGAGATATACTGGTGTTATCGTAAGATTTCAATTTTGGGAATGATTTGACCCAGCGAGCCGTCGTGCTCACAACCGTATAGATTGTTTTGCAGTGTTTGTATATGAAGAATCATTTGGGCAAGATTGAAAACTTTTCCTCTTGTTTATTTAGAAATTAATTAAAATTTAATGTATTTTATTATTATTTATTTTTTAATATCAATGTAATCAAATGTTTAAGAAGTGATTTGTGGATCTTATTTAATGACAATTAATTTTACCCTTTTAGTTACTCTGATTGCCTTGAAAATCATTGAAATAATGTGGGTTTGTATATTTTGTTTAAAGTTAACTCACAGTCCAAGAATTCGGATTCGAGCCTGGCCAACTCGGATACCAAATTTCTGGGCGTGACAGATTGTATTGTTGAAGTGAAAGTGTTATTATTATTGTTGTTGATACCAGGCCATGCATTTGCATATTATATCATTCATACGCTTAACAACTATATTAGAGAATTGTTTATTTTGTTATACTATCATTACCTACGCTTGATTGTGTGGATAACATATGTAACCTACTTGGTGTTTATGCGTTAGAGACAACATGCTTAAAAATAGTACATATAGAAATATGTAATTGTTGTGAACCTACTTATAATTAAAATGTACTGAGTATAATCTTAGATATGTTTCTTTACTATATTAGCATTTAACGCCTTTCATTTGACATATGCAGATGATTATGGAGTGGGACCATATGGTGGCGCCTTTAAGGAGCTCCAGTAGACTTATAACTTTATCATTTTCGGTCATTATATTTTTCATACATGTTGAATTTATTGTGATTTGTATAATTCTCATATGGTGGGATACTACTTAT
Source organism: Magnolia changhungtana (assembly GCA_030180095.1). Classification (NCBI taxonomy): domain Eukaryota; kingdom Viridiplantae; phylum Streptophyta; class Magnoliopsida; order Magnoliales; family Magnoliaceae; genus Magnolia; species Magnolia changhungtana. Next base: position 8,271,106 of record JASAUF010000411.1, on the reverse strand, counting down.
GGAATTGTACTTCTTGTATATTCGTCACATATATTTGAGTTTTGTTATCTCTACTTTCCATTTGATCCACTAAGTTGAAATGTGTTACCTTAATTAGTTACCTTGATGACTTGTGTAGGGAATGAATGTGAATCTAAATGAGAACACACATGCATTCTTCTTAAGCTCATACCCGGAAAATCAGGATAGTGTCGAATTTGGAGACGTGACACACTCTTTTTACCACCCATGTCAAACATAGTCTCTACTTTGCCAGGTTGTACACTTTCAAAGGGGATTAAAAGAACTTCTAGTAAAATACTAAGATTTAAATGTCTAAACTACAAAAGATAGATGAAAAATGAAAAAGAAATGGTAAAAAGGTTTTTCCAATGGAAATACAGAAAAGAAAAAGAACACAAAGTTTTGGTTACTCGTTTAAATCACGTTTTTTGATACAGAAGATCCTCGAGAGAGGTGATTGTAGAGCATATTTTACGTGATGTTAGAGTAGAGCCTACTACCTTTGGTATTCAAAGTAACGAGGTTTGAATATACAGATTGGAAAATGATAAATTGAAAATATCGCATTGACTTTGAAGTTGAAATAGAATGTAAAATGAAAGACTAGAAGAGATTAAGAGAACAATGAGTCAGAGTCTCTGTCTCACCTGGCTTGTCGACTTTGGCCTCTTTGGAATCCCTCTTACTTTCTAGATGAAAGCTTCTTGACTCTCTGGGCTCTCGACTCTCAGCCTTTGAAGGCTCCTTCGTTCTGAAGGGGTGAGCCTTATTTTCTAGGAATTTTGGGAAGGTTAGGTTCGGACCTCACAAACCACATAGGTTTAGTTATAAAAATAGGTTCGAGTGAATTAGACCATCTCATGGGTTATGGATGGGCATAAGTCATCATCCTCATAAGGCTCGTGTGACCGTGCCATCGTATAAACAATGAGGTTAGTCCAATGTTGATGTGTAAACATTGGATTGGTCCAGCTTACTGAAGCCAAAACCTGCAAACGGCGAAGCTGGTGCAATTTTTACAGGGAAACGATTGGGCCAGGCCCTTTTGCATAAAAAAACAGATGGGCCGAAGCTGTTTCTGCAAAGAAACGGCTGAGGCACATCTGTTTTTGTATTTTTTGTTATTGTTAAAATTGGTTTTCACAGGCTGTTCTATCAAAATTAGCCAAGACAGGTCATTTTTATTAGGTCTGTCCCAGTTTGATTTGTTAGCTGCCGTTTTATGTGTTTTGAGCCATGTGCTTGCTCTAATCAAGGACCCACCCAAGTTATAAAGCCAAATGATGGTTTTTTTTTTTTTTTTTTCAACTTGTTAGTACACCCCACTGTCAGTTGACACTTTACTGTTAGCCACCCCCACTAGGGATCCATTCCAAGACCTGAGTGTTCAAACGAGGTATCTTTCACTCAATCTATCACATGAGCTATGGATCAGGGTCAAATGATGGTATTTTAATAGTGGGGTATTTACATGCTCATACCCTCAAATTAGCTGGCAAAATAGATGAACGGCGTGTATAAACTCGTACATCTTGGTAACTCGATGGAGCTTCGGCCACGTCGTCCCACTAGAAATATCCCCAGTGAGGGGCTGACGGGTGCTGCAGACAATCCGCTTGCCCACCGGCACACCTCATGTTTTCCTGGAAAGAAGTGGACAGTTATACCTAAAAGGGTGTGGCTTCCATGTGCGGATTGGAAGCGGATCAGGTGGTGTTGCTGCACGGCACCCCAGCATGTTGTCTCGATGTGTTGGGCGCTGTGGGCCAAACGTGATGTATATGCTTTATATCCACGCCGTTCATCCCTTCCCCCTTCATTTTAGGCCAAGAACCCAAAAATGAATCAGATCCGAAGCTCAGGTAGACCACACAACAAGAAATAGTAGTGATTAAACGGCCAGCATTAAAACCTTCTTGGGGGCACGAAAGTTTTGGATCAGACTGATGTTTGTGTTTTCCATTCATCCATCCCTGAGTGACCTTATCGACCTTATCAACAGGTTGGATGACAAATAAACATTACTGTGGGCGTAGATGACACGGCGTAGATATAAAACTGATGGATGATGGAGCAGATGGACGGCGTAGATATAAAACATATACACCACGTTGGCCCCACAGCACCCAACGCATCAACACACCAATGCCAGGAGACGGTGTTGGCAACGGAAGCGGATTGGCTAGTGGACCACACACCAGCGATCTAGCCGATACGTTTAAGCAAGTTCTCTAGATCCCATCATGAGGTATTTGTTATATCCAAACCGTCTATCCATTTTTCAAGCTCGTCCTAAGACTTAGCCGGAAAATAAGACGGATCTAAATATCAAGTGGACCACACTGTAAAAATCAGTGTGGGTTGATCTTCTACCATTGAAACTCTTTTGGGATCACAGAAGTTTTGGATAAATATGATATTTATTTTTCCTACTCATCCAGGCCTTTGTCACATTGTGAACAAATTGGATGGAAAATAAATGTTATGGTGGGCTCTACGAATGTTTTAACGGTGAAATCATTATCCCACTGCTATTTATGGTGTGGTCCACTTGAGCCTTGGATATGATTCATTTTTTGTCTCGTGCTCTAAAATGATCTTAAAAAAATGGATGAACGGTGTGGATATAATAAATACATCATTTTACGGCCAATGTAACTTTGATCTCCTTTGAACCGTTCGTACAACTCAGAGCTCGAGGAGCTATATCGCTGGTGTGTGGTACACCAGCCAATCCGCTTCTGTTGGCAACACCACCTAATCGCGTCCGTGCGTATTATTCCATGTGGACGGTTGTCGACAAAACATAAAAATCCAACATCACTACATCCGATACTCCCAGGCTAGACAGGGTCCTCCGTATGGATGGACGAAATTCGATTTGTGTGGGGACCACACGAAAGTTAGGGTGGGCCACCGCAGGACAGTACGTGGTAGGTCACGCCTTTCAATTGCAAAATCCAAATGTTACCAACCTGTTGGGAACTCTACCATCGAGACATAACATGTTACAGAAATACTTCAATACTCCGGCACAGGTGATAGATGATGCGTAGGCAGTTAGAAATTAGTGGGAAATTACATACGCAGCATACACCTAACTCAAATTATACCGTCCAAAATTGTGGTTATCCACTTAGATGTATCATAAACAAAAAATTACTCTTATTCAGGTATCTAAATATTAGATTTCTGAACAGTCATTGGACCGTTAAAAATGAAAATATCCAGTGGTTTATTTCAAAAGACTGTGTCTACAAATCAGAAGATCCTATTCTTCAACCAATGTTCATTTTAAACAGTGGGTTGATATATGCCACACATACAATTTCTAAGTGGGTGCGTATGAAGCGTCACATACAACCAGAGTATTAAATGACTTCCCAACATGTTATTTGGCCTGTTGCAATCAATAGCATTAGATGTGGGACGGTTGGCACATGTAACAAATGAGGATTCAGAATTTTATATTTTGTGTAATTAGATTGAGTTAGGCCCCAAAAAAAATCATGAGGCGTGCACATGCAACTCTCAATGCTTTCCAATACTGACGTTGCGAATCCCTGGGGCGCGGATTGGATACTGACAAGGTCAGTAACCAAAACACTATTGAAGTGACGTCACCAAGCTCTGTGGACCCCACCATGATGCATGTATTGTATCCATACCGTCCAACCATTTGGAGAGATAATTTTATGGCATTACAGAAGGAATGAGATAGATCTAAAGTTCAATTGGACCCCACCATAGAAAACAGTGGGGATAGTGACATCCACCGTTCAAAACTTCTTAGGGCCACAGTAGTTTCCGATCAAGCATATATATATTTTCTCACTTCATCTATGTCTATGTTAACTTATGAATAGGTTGGATCTCAAAAATACATCACGGTCGGCCCTATAAATGTTTCAACGGTGAGTGTGACTGCTCCCACGGTTTTCTGTGGTGGGTCTACTTGAACTTTATATCTATCTCATTCTTTTTGTAATGCCATAAAACGATATCTAAAAATGGTTAGACCGTATGGATATAACACATGCATCGTGGTAGGGTCGACAGAGCTGGGTGACGTCACTTCAGTAGCCATCTCTATACTGACCTTGTCAGTATCTAATCTGCTTCCAAATCTGGGCCTTTTCGCCAACATGTCTCGTGTGTGAAGGACATCCAAGCCATGAAAAGTATGGGCTAGATGGAGAGAAAATTACGGTGATCCACACATTAAGTGGGCCCCACTTGTACTTTTGAGTCATCTATGACAAGAAGAAGGAAATATGGAAAATTGTGAAATTTCGTGGAAAAATCATCCTGGGTTTTGAGTCGCAGAATGATGGCTTTCTTTACAAAGATGTATAGTGAGCCGGTTCTTAGAAGTGATTTTCCCATTCTACAGGGTTTAAAGGCTCCAGGTTTGAGGTAGGGTTAGGCATCGGTCTGAATCAGACCGAATTGAGTCCAACGCAGACCGATCCGAAATGATATTGGTCTGACCTGAACCCGATCCGATCCGGTACCAAGTCCGGGTCGCCTGACTCGGACTGATCTGAAAATTCACTGCACTGACCCGATCCGAGTCCGACTCGGTCAAGAAAACCGAGTCGGATCGGATCGGACACGATTTGGACCTGTAAAAAATTAAAAAATATTTTAAAAGTTTTAAAAAATAGTAAAACATATTAAAAATAAATAAATATTATTAAACATATCCGGATCGGATCGGTCCGAATCAGATCCAATCGGATCGGATTCTGGATCGGATCGAATTGGATCATGTCCAACTCGAACCCGATCTGAAAAGGATTCGAATTTGGATGGGCCTACCCGATCCGCACCGATCCAGCCCGTCGGATCGGTTCGAATCGGGTTGGATCCACCGGATCGGACCCAATTTGCCCGGCTCTAGTCTGAGGTAACTTAGACCTAGTCAAACTTGATCTGGTTTTATCTAACGTTACTTGACTTGGGTCGAACGAATCCGATTGAGTTGGTTGAGTTGCCGCATCCTTTAATCATGATTATGTTGGAGATTGTGTTGCGGAATTATAATGAGATGGATCTAGGATATCAAGCCAAGAGCACCAAATAAACACAAGAGAATACAAAGATTTAACATGGAAAACTCTTTCAAAAAAAAAAAATCACGGCACAAAGCGATAGAAATCCACTATGAAAGCATAAATTACAAAGAAAAAGGACTTACTCGATTCAAACAACCTCGAATCTCACATTTTGCTACACCCTTTGAACCCCTATAACTATTTAGAAACCCATTGGAATAGTTTAGGAAACCTTGGAATATCTTAGAATGACTTTAGGAGCACCCTAGGAACTCTCATTTATAGTTGGGGAACTCCAATTTTCGCACCGACTTAGAATAATTCGGAAATCGCCTCAAATTTACGCAGTTCACGCACAATTTGCGTAACCTCTGACTAGTCGAACCAAAGCTCGGGCTAGTCAAAGGACACTTCGACTAGTTGAACTTGTCCTTCGACTGGTCGAATTTCTCAGAAGTTCCAAAATAAATTGTTGCTGGATTTTCACCTGAACTTTCTCAAGGTAGTCGAATTTCGTCAAATTTAAGACATTTGTTAACAACATATTATAGAAACCTTTTCAAATGTCTATGTATTTTTCTAACTCTTATTCTTTCTCAGAGATGATGCATATTCTGTTAAGTAGAATATTATAGTTAGATGAGATATCGACTCAAAAAATGGGACCAACATTATTTTAGTCATGACAGTTAGGTCGCCTGGTAGGACCCCATGAGTATTTGTAATGTGACCAGCAAAATTACTTACTATGACCTCAGACGGGATTGAATCAGCATATATCATTCCTAATTTTGACATCATTCTCAGTGGTAGGAGATTAACAACAACCTCATTGTCAACTAAAATCTTGGTGACTGGACAACCTTCAAGTTGAGTACATATATACAATGGCTTGAGATGTTGCATCATGTCGTGTGTCACGCCCCAAACTCGGAAACCGGGATCACAAAATTCTCAATCAACTAATCTGGTGCTGACAGCCTCCGTAATACTCCATTCTCGGCTCCCAGCGTCCATACGCCAAATTCCGATCCTAGGATCCTACAAAGAAGATTTTTCAATGTACATTTACTCATAATAAGCATAACCCCAAGTTTACCCAAATCACGAAGGCAACATCATCATCACATATCCACTAATATAAACATTTGAATACAATGCTGAAAAGGAAATACATATGTCAAAATCAAAACTCCAGAAGTTAGCTACATGCTCCAAGCTCCACGCCGCTGCAACCTAACATCACCTGCACGCATCTATCGTGCATATGCTTATAGAAAGCTTAGAGGGTGGTGTAAGTGTGTGAACAAGGTAAGTGTCAAGTATTCAATACAATACCATAATCATACAATATCGGAAATATTGGTAAGATCATGAATCATACGATATCAGAGTAAGCGGAAATACTGACAAATTTATGAGTAAATCAATATTAGAATACGCAATACAGATCAGCTATGCAAATGAGGAGTCATAAAGAGACAAATATTAGATGCTAAAGATGCAATGCAATATACAATTCCTGATGAGTTCACGAATACCGTCAGCCGTATCTAGGCCATATATATGCAGAAACATAATAACCCAAAATGCCATATATCGCGGATGTAATGGAATATGCGGTGCAAATGGAATGACCATGCTAGAGTATGAGGTCGGGATGATAGTACGTAGTATCGCAGGCTATGGGGTCCATTACAAGAGACTCCTATTCAAACCAATCTCATACCTAAATTTGGATAGATAGACTCAATGTCGTAAAATCCTGATCTCATGTTAGTGGCGCGCCCCAACCGAAATCCTAGCTATTGCGAAGGTATACGTAACAAATAATTGCGCGCCACCAGCCCGAGTGGATAGTGAATGAATAAATGAGTATGCAACTCCTGCTCAATAAGTCCACATATCAGTACTGTTCATCTCTTAGATCATCACCAGGGTCTATTACAATCTATACCAGCTTGTCGTCCCTATTTGAGCGCACAACTGGGTAAGTGAAAGGGACTTCACTATCCGCCTGCCAATATCGGGCTCGGCCTGTCGATAGCAGACCCATTCCTCAAGCTGGTCAAACTCAACTTAGATATTACCTCCTCACTCAGGCAGATAAGGTCACACCTCCTCCCAACCGACCACGACACAGTGGGAGACGCGGTCTACTGGTATACGGCCCTCATGTGCTCATATATATATATATATATATATATCCACTCGGTCTTAATGTTAGGGCGTTCTTTGATACCAAGAGGGTTTAGGAATTTTCACTCAGGGCCATTTATGGCAGCCCAATGCTAGAACAGATTTTTGGTGTCCCATCTGGCCATCCACGATATGCCTGTGGAAGCTACAGCTCTGATGTCACTAGGGCGTACAACAATCACAACACACAATGCAAGATGTATGAGTCATGTAGTCCAATCATGCATCAATCTTGCGCATACCGTGCGCTCATGTGGGATAACTCCACCTATCAAGGAGTCTCATAACCCACCATCACTATGGCATATGCAATGATCAATCATATCTCATAACAAACATGTAGATGATGCGTATGGGCATGTATCATGATACTATGCTGTCACATACTCATAATCAGTATCAATAACCGACATCGACAATCGACCTCGACAATGTGGACATTTAATCAACATTGCCCCCAAGGAATGACCCACATAGAGCCTAACATATAGTGGACCCATTACCTCACATAAGGGCCAAATATACAACACCATGGGCCTCACTCAAGAGCTCAATACACATCACAATGAGCCTTTCACATGGGCCTAACATACATCACAATGGGCTCCATCGCCTGGCCCTCAATGCATCACGATGAGCCTCATCACATAGGCCTCATATACATCACATTGGGCCTTAAATACAGGCTGAATTCACATCACAACGGGCCTTAAATACGGGCCGCATATACATCACATTGGGCCTCAAACACAGGCCGAATGTACATCACAATGGGCCTCAAATACGGGCCGTATATACATCACATTGGGCCTCAAACACGGGTCGAATGTACATCACAATGGGCCTCAAATACGGGCCGCATATACATCACATTGGGCCTCGATGTCCAACCTCGGCAATCAGAATCAGCCTCGATAATTGACCTCGATAATCGGCCTATACAATCGGCCTTAATAATCGAAATCAGCCTCGATAATTGGAATCGACCTCGATAATCGGCCTCGACAATCGAAATCAGTGAGAATAGGCCTAACAAGGCCTAAGGGAAGGTCACAATGTGGACATCCAACCATCATTGCCCATCAATGTGGACATTCAACCAACATCGCTCTCAAGCAGTGGCCCACATAGAGCCAAACATAAAGTGGGCCCAAGGCCTCACACAAAGGGCTAATATACATCGCAATGGGCCTCACTCAAGGGTACAAATACATCACAACGAGCTGCAACACATGGGCCACACATACATCACATCGGGCCTCGCCAAATGGGCCATAAATACACTACAATAGGGCCACAATACATGGGCCTCAAATACATCACAATGGGCCTTACTCATGGGCTTCATGTACATCAAAGTGGGCCGCATGACATGGATAGCTCGGATCAAACACGTACATCATGTGGGGGCCACATGAATGGACGGTGTGAATATATAACATATATATCATGGTGGGTCCTACGTCCTGATGGACGGTGGGAGCTTAGATTACATTTAAAATCATTTCAATAGTGGCAGGTGCAACATGTGTATCACTGTACACTATCATAGGGGTACATGGCTCACTAATGTGATCAGCACTGTCCAAACATTGTCCATGTACATCAACACTGTCCAAACATTGTCCAGCACCCTCCAGCACATCTGGACGTGTGTGGATGAAATAAATACATCATGATGTGGCCCACATGGCAAAACAGGTGGACGGCTTGGGTCTAAAACACATCAAAGGTGGGTCCACAATGGACAGATGTTTTGGATCTAACACATACGTCGTGATGGGTCCATAGAACTGCTGACGTCAATACACAACTATATAGCTGGTGTGTGGTACATCGGCCAATCCATCCAGCAGGTGGGTCCCACATGGGGCCCACCACATACATACACACACATATATATATCATATATATATACATCTAATATAATAGTATATTTTATTTATTAGTTATTTATTATTATTATTATTATTATTATTTTTGAAAGAGGTCCAGCGTCTAGGTTTGGATGCTTGGTGTGTATAAAACACATACCCCGTGTGGGTCCCACATTTTGGACCGTCTGACCATCCAGACTAAGGATGGTATGGATATAGCATATACAACATGGGTAGGTCGACACACGTCCAAATGGATGGTGATGATAAAACAGTTGCATCAGATGGAGCCACGTCTAGAGATGGATGACATGAATAAAATCCATACTTCAGGTGGGGTCCACATCCATGCAATGGACTGTCGTGGATAGAACAAATACATCAAGGTGGGTCCCACCGTCTTGGGATGGACGGTGGATGAAATACATAAATCATGGTAGCCGGCTCAACACACCATCCAGATGGACGGTGTGGATATAAAATACATAAATCAAAGTGGGTCCCACCATGCTCTCATGATAAGACCCCCATAACTTGCTGACTTCGATACAATAGCTATATGGCTATGTACGGTACACTAGCCAATCTGTTTACAGCAAGTGGGTCCCACGTGGGGCCCACCATAACGTTTATTTTCCATCCCATCTGTTGATAAGGTCACAAAGACCTAGATTAATAGGGAAAAAAAACAAATTTCATGTAAATCCAAAACTTCTGTGACCCAAAAGGGGTTTTAATGGTAGACGTTCAACTCACCACTATTTTCTGTACCGTGGACCACCTGAGCCCCGTGTACAGCTGATTTTTGGGACGACCCATTCTTTAAAGGGGTCCCATCAAATGCACGGTGTAGATGTTCGAAATACATCAAGGTGGGACCTGTAGTGGGGCCCATGGTCCCTGCCTGTTTTACAAGCAGCAAGACGCTGCTTGCTGCAGCGTGCTCTGGACGCTGATAACAAGTGGCTTCCTCTCTTGCTTATTTTTTTCAGAGGTTTTTCATAGGTGGGGCCCACATCTGGACAATCTAGTCCGTCTACTAGGTTCTTCAGCTCGTGACGAGTCCAATGAGCCCAATATTCGATGTGTTTTGACGTATAGAAACATCACAGTGGGCCCTAACAGATTTTAACCATAAATATCACTATTTTCTACTACATAGCCCTTTAGAGATTTGGATTGGCTACATTTTTCGACTCAACGCCTAAAATGAGCTGGGAAATTGGATGAACGGTGTGGATTAAACACATGCATCATGGGTGGGGCCTATTGTGGGTCCCACACTCCTCCCTACAAAAGGTACAGGGACGCTGCAGCAAGCAGCGTTCTCTGGACGCTGGCAGCAGTGTTCATTGCACACTACCACACTCACGCTGTAGTGGGATCTCACCACCTATGTGGGCCCACTTGATAGACGGTATGGTTGGTCCACTGGATGGAAAGCGTAGATAGAATACATGCCACGGGGTGGGCCATCTTTCAAGGAAAAAGAGAGGGAGAGAGAGGGAGAAGGACTGCGTAACGGAGGGACCTCGCCACTATGGGCCCCTCTTTGATCTACAATACATATATCAAAACGGGTCCCATCATAAGTGGGCCCTCAATTCATCAAATCAATGGTAGAAATCATAGAATCACCCACCATTGATCTCTTCTTCCTTCTTTCGTCAATGCATGCTAGAGCTCTAAAGGAATAACTTCAACAGTTGAGATGAAACTTGGATGGTGGAGATAGGAGATAGAAAGTGGGCCACACAAACTCTATCTATGGAGCTTGGACGATTGCTCTCATGGGGTTGCTTGAGAAAATAGAGTGAAGAAAGAGAGAAAGAGGAGTGATGTAAGAGAGAGATATGGGTGATGGATGATGGGTGGTATGGGTTGTGTAAGAGAGAGTTGACTTGGAGAATGACTTGTGTACCTGAGGATGTAATGGAGTGATGGGTTGTACTTTGATTGATTAATGAGATTGATTTCACATTTGGTAGAGATTTTCTTGCGAGGTGTTTTTTCTCAAATTGAACGCGAGCCCACATTTCCTAGCCCGGGTATCGCCTCAACGCGCGAGATGCGGCATCGGAACCATGGCGACGGCGCGGTCGCAAGGATATAAGTCTCAAGTCGAGCCGACTCTGATATACGGGACATGACTTAGGATCGCGCGTAAGCACCGATAACAGATTGCGGGTCGCCAGAATTCTATCGGGAGGACCGCGGAAGCCTACGGAAGGGTACGGGCTAGGATACGGGTCTCACACCGTGAGTGGGTTTTTCTGTGACTACCCTTTCCGATGTGGCTCCTGATTCCACCGTAACTGTATTCACATGTGGTGTTTCATTTAATTCAGGTTTCTCTTTTAATTGCCTCCTTTGATGGAACAGAAGCATGTTCTATCACCATGGGAGGACTGAACTCTTCCACATCACCTGCCATTTTACTTGGCTCGCCTGGTTTAGCCTGAAAACTGGAAGGCAAAGTGAAAACCATATTACAATGGAATACAACGGGTGACAATGCCCCAAACATAATCTCCGCACTCGGACATTACCCCCTAGTGTTTCTGAGCTCTCTTGAGTTTTGGGATTTTGAATGTGCTTAGTGTTCTTGTCGACCACAACACTAGACGATGTGGTTGTTGGTGAGACCACTTGTAGTGCTTCGGCGTTCGCCATAAGTTTGTTCACCAACCACTCGTCTCCTAGAAAACATTCATCACTGAGATAATCTAATAGATTATCATTGTCAACCTTTTCTTTTGGTCCGATCGATGCACAGGTTTGGTAAAAAAATGTTGGCATCCTGTTCACACAACACTGGATGTAGAACCGCTCCTATTCTTCTGGCAAAGGGATTCTCCAAAACGTTCACAGTGTACTACTCTCGGTTGGGGTACATATTCGGCTTTTGCCAATTCTCTTCTTATGGCCGCTCTACGCCTTTGCCAACAATATTTTTGAGTTCGAGTCAATGCTTCTAGCACTCTCAAGAATTTAGGACGTATGACCCGCTTTCAGACTACCTTTTGATTTGCTGGTGGTTTAACCATCCTTTGATCTGACTTCCCACCTTGAGAGTAACAATTAAAGAGTGAAGGTGCCCCTTGTGACCGATGCTGATTGCTACCTTCTATCCTCAGAGCCATATATCGGCCTTACAACCTTAGTTGAGGAGGATCTCGCCATCCCGTGATGGTCCTTTTGGCACATTGGTTGCATAGTTGTGAGCCTTGACCATCTTGTCAAATTCCATTAAGCCAAGTGGTGATCGAGTGGGAAGGCCGACCTCGCCCTTATCCTGGTTGTTGTGATGTGCTTTCACGGTTGGTTGTGTCAAGATCAACTCTTAGTCGCAGTCAATTAGACCTTCTTAGATTTGTCATAATCATATTGACAAAGTTACGTTAATAAGTTAAAAACAGGGTCCCATCGGGTGTGCAAAAACTTCTTGCTTGTTGTTTTTGGCAGCTTGGTCATGTGGTAAATGGGGGTGTGCTAGAATTGAATTTGCGGCTCTCTTTAAATCGAACAACTATGACCTTAAGTGCCGAGATAGGCAGATAAACAGTATCTAACTGAAATTGAATGAGATTAGCCACCTATTTGTTGGGATTTGTACTGCGGAATCACACAGATTTGGATTTAGGATAGCAATCCAATGACATTAAGCAATCACAAGAGACATAAAGATTTAACGTGGAAAACCCTTTTGGAAAAAAACCACGGCAAAAAGCAATAGATTTTCACTATAAAAATAGAAATTAAAAAGAGAAATGACTTACCTGATTCGAACAACCTCGAATTTCACCCTTGTTACACATTTTGAAACTCTAAAACCCTTTCTAAAAACCCTTAAAATACCTTTAGAAAGCCTTAACATACATTAGACTGGCCCTAGGGACTCCTATTTATAGTTTAGGAAACTTCACTTACGCACCTTTCTGAAACTGCCTCAAATTTACGCAGTCCGCGTAGAATCCGTGCACCATCTGCGTAACCTTCGACTGGTCGAACCTGGGCCACGATTAGTCGAGCCTGGGCTTCGACTAGTCGAGCTTGTCCCTTGACTGGTCATAGACCTCGAAAAATTCAGAAATATTATTGCTGGTCTTCGAGTTGAACTTGCTTCGACTAGTCCAACTTTTTCCAGAACTTTTCAGATTTAAGATATCCTTTTTAACAACAATCTCCACCATGTCTTCAATCTTTAAGCGTGTTGCTTTTTTATCTCTTCTTTTATCCCTGCCTTTCACCATAGCTTCATCAATACATCTTGTGCACACTCCGTCCTTCTTTTACGCCATCATCAAGTCCAAAAAAGTTACACAGAACTTGAACTTCTCTATAGGAACGACCTTGATGAGCATGTCTTTCGGATCTAAATCCACATGCCTGACCACCTTTGCTCCTGTCTTCTAAAAAATAAGACGTAGTCTTCTGTACCATCTCATTGCCACCTAATATTGCTTGCCAGGGTATTTGTTCATAACATCGATAGCCTGTGAAATAACCGGTCTAATACAAACCATGACATGTACTGCCAACCGCATTCGAATATGGCCCATGAGACATATCCTATTTTTTTCTCATCTGTTTTTGGGCCATGTCTTGAGGAAAGCCTTGAATTGAGCTGCGTAGGGAACGCTTACCGGCTTTGCCTGGTCCATCACATCCTTGATCAATACCTACATAAGGTATTCTACTTGTGATTACTAAAACCTGCTCTTCTTCCAATCTCTATGAATATCACCGCCGAGAACCTTCTTTACAGCCCCCTGATCCTTCATCATGAATGTCCTACTTAACCGAGTCTTTAGTACATTAATTTCAGACATGTTATAATTGGCGATCTACATGTCATCAACATACAATTCTTGACTCACCATGAAGGAATCAAATTTTATACCACTGCCTAGGGGATATGTTGTGCAACGACCTCCTCCAAACTTTTTTCTCAGCCCCTTTAAACTTCGAACCATTCTGGTTGGTTCACGAAGAACTGCTCTTCCAATTTTCCATGTAGATGTGCAGTCTCCTCATTCATCTGTTCCAGCTCAAGATCGCATTAGGCAACCAGCGCCAATACGGATTTAATAAACACCTGCTATATTACCAGCGCGAATATCTCCGAGAAGTCGATCCCTTCTCTCTGAGCATAACCCTCCGCTACCAGCCTCGTTTTGTATCCATGTTGTATCCTTTTGAAGATCCACTTGCATCTAACAGCTTTTCAGCCCATTGGAAGCTCCACCAGATCTTATGAGACGATCTGGTACAACGAGTCCATCACATCGTCCATAATTACTTTCCACTTCTAAGCATCAAGCTCACCAAGAGTCACCTGAATAGTAGATGGATCTCTCTCGTCGATAACGAGAGCAAATGCAATATTGAAATTGTTCATGTACCTCACCAATATCCTACGATTATGCTGTGTAATTCTTCTCACAGGTGGCTGCTCCACCTGTTTATATCCCTGTCTGTGCGTCTTAGCCTTCATGCCATGCCCGCTCATGTGGCCATGCCCAGCATGCCACACATGTGCAGAGATAGAATTTGCTATAGTTACTACAGTCCACCTTTTGAAGTGCTCCTGATCAACCTGTAAACATTACCAAGTCGTTGTGCTTTCATGACTACCCGTGCCCCCTTAGATACTTTAAGAACACCATCAATACATGTGTACTTGTAGCCCATTGCCTCAAGTACACCAAGAGAAATTAGATTCTTCTTTAAATCAGGAACGTGCCTGACATTAGTCAAGGTACGCTCCACCCCATCAAACATCTTGATGTGCACCGTATCAATAGACACAACATTACAGGCAATGCCATTACCTATAAATACCTGTCCACCATCGCACTCCCTGTAGCTAGCGAATCGACTCTGAAGAGGAGTCGTGTGAAAGGATGCCCTTGTGTCTAGAATCTACTCGCCCCTACAATCATCGTATAGCCGTCTGATCGTAGACACAGACAAAACATCACCATCACATCCACTAGATCCATCTGACGTGGCAGCGTTGGCCTCCCTATATGAAGCCTCAGATTCTTCTATAAGATTTAAGATTTGCACAATTCTTCTTCATGTGTCCTTCCATCCCACAGTTCCAACACTTTAACTTACCTTTGCCCTTGTCCTTATATTTGGATCTAGAATTTGAAGATCTTGTACTTTTCTCAAAATTTCTGCCCCTCGTAAACAGTGCATTAGAAGATGTCTCCATGTCGCCATTAAGCTTTCTCATGACCTTCCCTTGAAGGGCTGAGATAACAGTGTCGACACTCGGGGTTTTATTCGTGGTGCATATTGTGTCCTTGAATGACTCATACGATGCTGGAAGAGAATTCAGCAACATACATGCTTGTTCCTCATCTTTCATCACTTCCTCCATATCCAGCAATTTGCAAATTGATTTATTAAAATTGTTGATGTGAGCCTCCAGATCTCCACCCTCTACCATCTTGAAGTTATACTACTAATGCTTTAAGTGTAGGTGATTTTTAAATGATTTTTTTGCATAGACATCCTCTAACTTCGTCCACAACTTAGCTTCAATTTTCTCCCTCATGACATTGTAGAGAACCTCATCCGTAAGACATAAACGGATCGAGGATAAGGCCTTATCAAGATTATTCCAATAATCATCAGTCATAGTAGACTTTTGCTCATCGAGAGCACCATCTTTACCTTGATTAAGGAACTGATCATCTTGATCTTCTATAACTCAAAGTTATTTTTCTTTGAGTACTTCTTAATCTCATACGTAGTACTTCTCATTATTGCTTTTCTTGCAGATTCAGATCTGTGCCCTAACGATTGCTCTGATACTACTTGTTGGGATTTGTGCCGCGGAATCACACTGATTTAGATCTAGGATAACAATCCAATGACGTTAAGCAATCACAAGAGAACATAAAGATTTAACGTGAAAAACTCTTTCGGAAAAAAAACCACGGCACAAAGTGACAGATTTTCACTATGAAAATAGAAATTACAAAGAGAAAGGACTTACCCGATTCGAACAACCTCGAATCTCACCCTTGCTACACCCTTTAAAACCCTAAAACCCCTTCTAGAAACCCTTAAAATACTTTTAAAAAGCCTTAATATACAGTAGAATGGGACTTGGGACTCCTATTTATAGTTTAGAAAACTCCACTTACGCTCCTCTCTGAAACTGCCTTAAATTTACGCAGTTTGCATAGAATCCGCGCACCATTTGCGTAACCTTCGACTGGTTGAGCCTGGGCTTCAACTGGTCGAAGACCTCGGAAAATTCAGAAACATTGTTGCTGGACTTCGAGTCAAACTTGTTTCGACTAGTCAAACTTTTTCCTGAATTTTTCAGATTTATGACATCCTTTTTAACAACACTATTAAGCCACTCTCTCAGTGTGTAAAATAGGATAATGCGATATTCACATGGTAGGGTTTGTCCTCTGATGATGGGTTATAATTTGCTTTTCGTACGAAAAGACTTTTAAGTATAGATAAAAGAGAATGAGAAAATGGATTCTTACAGTCAATCGCGTTGAACAGCCGCGAAGCACCTTCCTGGATGAGGAATTGAATCTAGCGTATAAGCGTAGACCCAAATTATAGCTAAGATTATCAGTTACTTGATTAATGATACGAATTACACTATGAAATGTAAGCAGCATGCGAAAAGTAAAGGACTACACTAAGAAATGTAATTTACTTGGCAAAAAAGTAAAGTGATTACACTAAGGAATATAATTAATTAGTAATTGAAAGGATAATGGAAAGATAATGTTTAGGTGTAATTAGTTTGATGTGAGACCTCCTTTCTTTCTGAATTCCCCTACTATTTATAGTTTTACCCAGCCATCTAGATCTTTTTCACGTTCTGACGGTTGGTATAACTGTTCAGTGCCACATGACTTTTTTTACTATTGTTCTTGCCATTTGTCCTATAACCGCTTCTTCCATCAGCCACTTAAGTAATGTTGTGACATCATTTGATGCACTCAAGTTATATTATTGTAAAATTCTCTTCTTATGTCTTCACAAATATTCAAATACACCACGTGAATCTGTTCAAATTACACGTGGCTCACTCTGATTGGTTCGTACAAAAAAATGGCGAAAATGGGTAAACAGAACCCAATTAAAAGTGAGTGGGGTTGGGTCCAGTTAGTTTGGACAAGTCAGTAATATACATGTATGTACACGTGTGGATGATTATCGCAACAACGTAGTTTATGAAGCCACACACATGTAAGAGAGCCCATTTTTACGCGCTATCCACTTGTCAAAATGAGACACGTGTGGGATCTAATCCATGCATCAGGTGGGCCCAACCATGTGAAGGTTCTCATTTGTCCAGTAGTTAACTGAAAACCTAGATCCAAAGGCTTGATGGGTACCCCCAACCAAATTAGATTGTCCAGGTCTTCCAGAACTAGACCCCAACCCAGTTAGGTACTATAGGATCTGACCCTGTTGACATCCCTAGCAGTAGGTAGTGTCGACACCTGCTTAGATTTCGATGGTTTAGATTCAATCAACTGCCGTAGAAAGGCATGGATAACATGATGGCCCATCAGATGTACGGTTTGGATTCCACAAGCCGACCAAAAATTTACACGCGTGCAAAAGGAAAAAAAAAACAAAAAAGAGAGAGTGGCATCCGAACATGCCTAAGATCTTCTGTTAGCCAACAAAATCTAATCTAAAGAAACAAATAATGACAAGTGACAAACGATGACGTCCTCTTTTTTATTTGGTGTCGTCCTTTGGTGCAACCACTCAAACCAGAGCCTTGCGTATTTCCAAGATTACTTCTTTTGTTTATCAATCCAGACCGTTGAATCGATGGACCATCTCATGGATGGAACTGTGGCAAAGGTGGCTTTATCAATCCAATTGGCCCAAAGTCCAAAATTTTGGTTCATTCAATAGGTGGCCCATTAATGTAAAATTCATCAATTCCACAGTACACCAACAATTCGGTGCAAGGTTCGTAGCTATTTATAGAAATAATAATCCAGTCACGGATTTTATGGTGGGTGAGCCATGTACCAATATCCATCAGTCAGGTGATACTGGCTTACGTATTTTGTGAACGGTGGATATATTTTACACATGTGCAACGTGTACTGATATCAAGATATTTATGGAATTCTTTGGACCCGATCATGAAAATGCAAATCCATGTGCATGGCCCACAGCCCAATTGTAAATAATCACCATAGTTCGATTAGGGTGAATTTCTTGCTATGGCCCATCCATGATGGTCCCATTGAATGGTTGATCCATTTATTAAATTGGTCGAGTCCAAACGAAGACCCATGCTCAACTCATTTATCACATGAGTTGGCTTAAGTCAGGTTTAAATTGAGTTGAATTTTTTACATAAATAATATTTTAAATAATTTAATTAGTAGCGTGTATTAATTTCGAAAGTAAATAATAAAATGGTCCACTATCAAAATTCAATGAATAAAGTCATATGGTTAAGAAAATCAAATTAGTATAATTCCTAGTATATTCTCCATCAACAATGGGACCCACAATCTGTACCGCCTAAATTGTCAGAAGTAGTGGACGGAAAACCAAGTTCTAGAAAAAATAGAAAAAGTGATGAACCATTGTTATACAAGAAAAAACCTCTTAATTGCCTTTTATTATTATTATTTTATTATTATTATTATTATTATTTTTAATGTAGGACCGGTATGAGTCAAGGTCAGGTTTGGGTCAGGTCTATTCTACATGGCCAGGTCAGGTTCATCTGGAAGTTCGATTTGTATCGGCTCGGATCTGGTTGCTTTTTAAAAAGTCCCAAAGTCCTACATATTTAGTAACTTGGCTTGAACTTTTAGACCCAGGCCACACGCCATGGATTTAGACCCATACCTATTAATTTTTGGAATGGGTCTAGTGACACATCCGAGTCGACTCAACCGAGTCGAGTGCACCTTGAGAACACCTGTTCTGGCCACGTCACTGCCCTCGTTTTATTTTATGACCTTACGCTACCGACGAATGGTCCCAAGAGCTCCACGGCTTTTGTTTTGTTTTGTTTCTTCCTGCTCTCGCATCTACCAAACAGAGCGAGACCACCACCCACCACACACCAAACGGCAATCCCACCACAGGTCTTAAACGTGCTTCCCTCACTCTCAAACGCCCTCTCTTCATAAAAGATCAGCAAACGACTACGGTGATAGTCTACCACCTCTCTCACTATGGTGGTGAGTCATCTAGACTACAATACACCCAAAACACGTGCAAAATCTGAACCGCACAAATCTCAGGCACTGCACAAAATCCACTCCTTGTAAGTTCTAATTATGAGAAGACCAAGCCACTTGGGCCAGGGACGAGTCACCACCAATTAAAAATAGGGTTTTTTGGATCATGTCTAAATCCAACGGAAACGGATTGGCTAATCGGGGATATGTGGGCTCCACCATGATGTATTTGTTTCATCTATGCCGTCCATCTATTTTTATAAATCATTTTATAGGATAAAACAAAAATGAGATATATCTCAATCTTAAGTGAACCACATTATAGGAACCAGTATTGACTGAACATCGACGATTAAAAACTTTTTGGGGGTTATAAAAGTTTTGTATCAGGCTGATATTTATGACCTAATCAACAGATTCAAATAAACAGTACAGTAGGCCTTAGGAGGATTTTAATGGTGGATATCCAATCACTATTGTTTTTTTCCTGTGGTGTGGTCCACCTTAGACTTATATCCCTCTCATTTTTGGATCAAGCCGTAAAATGATACGTAAAAATGGATGAAAAACAAACGTTATGGTGGGGCCCACCGAGCACCGACCATCAGCCGATCCGTTTCCAAATCCAACGGGTGTACACGTGCCTGCAATGTACGGTGGCTACGGTACCTACTTTTGTACCTGAAGACGCAAAGGAAGTATAAGAAATGTGGTAGCGTGTGATCGAAGCCATATTGCAAAGAGAAAGAAGCAAACGAATCTGCCACCCACGATTGGCTTGGAAGCGACGCATGGCATAGTAAAGAGTCCTGTGAGAACGCAGGCCGTCCAACCACTCTTCTTATTTGTACACACAACTAGATATAGAACCTTCTTTTATTTCCTCTCCTTTCCACCCAAATTCCACATGTCCCCTTGTGATCACAGCCCTCCCTTTCATTATTTTATCTCTCATAAACCCCGTTTTGAAAATATTGGTGACTCATCACTTTCACACGTGGCACTTATTTAAACTATCCAGCCCATCCAAATTGTAATTCCCACCTATGAAATCACACTGACCAACCAATCGTAACCACCCAATTGATGGCCTATAAAATCAGATGCTTACTATTATCTTGTTAGAATTTTTCGGTTGTATTCAATCTACAAATGGTTCAGCGATTTAGACGGTCCTGATTTGCTGTAGAAAATTGCCCTGTTAGTGGTTAAATGGTGGTGAACTAATATGAAAATGTAACCCATGACTTGAGAAAGATTGAGTTTGTTACAACGTCCCGGTTCCTCCACCATCCCATCTTGCTTTGATTCCTCTCTTTAACGTCATCCCAAAACCAACGGTCGGAATCGCACCCACCGTTCCAATTCCGAGAACCGGTACAACTATTCATTTTAAAATATTACTTCGTAGAAATCCATCGGTACTTCTCGCTTTTAGCTGATGTTTGCGTATGATAGTAGTCTAATTTAATTCTATCATCAAAAGCAATTAAAGAATTGGATTAGTGTGACTCATCATCAGCTTATCTATTCCTTGCACCCTTTGTACTAATCATGAGTCGGCACGTCGGTTGGACACGTGTTAAACGGTTAAAAGGACACGCACTTCTAATTATTGATTTCCCATCTAGTTAAAAGTGCCACGTGTCATATGATCTTAGCCATCTGATTAATGACCCACAAGTTGGTAGAAGAAAAGGATACAATCAACGGCTAGATTTGAAATGGAGAAGGCCGGGTGGCGATTTGTGGTTTGACTCACCTAAGAATGGTCTAGATCATGGATCCTTGTGCAGCTGTGCTAATGTCTCAGATTTATTTTGTAGAATCTATGGGACCCAGCGATCAAAACCTGTGGTACGGCGCCTAATTTCCTGCCAATGTGCTACATGTAGGATAATCAGTACCATGAAAAAGATAGGTCCCACCTTGCACAAAAATAGGACGTTCTGGTAATCATGTGGGCCATCTCTTTGTTATTAATTGAGAATCAATGGTCTGAATCAACACAAAGGTGTGGCCCATCCAGTAAGCAGACCAACCTGAATTTGTAGAAGTTCCATCTACATTGCGGGGCCTATCACTTTCGTGGTTCTGATTTCCTAGATAAGCGGCATGTCGGCTGTAAAACTGGCACGGTTGGAAAAGCTGTGGTACTGTTGCCGGTTGGTGATCAGCTCTGTTTACTAGGGAGCGTATTAGGTGAGACCCCGGCCTCACACAAGACGGTGCAGCCCTCACCGTAGGGCTCACCTTGATGTGTATATTCTGTATCCACACTGTCCATCCGTTTATACAGATCATTTTAGGGTATTAGCTAAAAAAAATGAAATAGATTCAATTATCAGGTTGACTATAACATAGGAAAACTGGTGATTGACCATTAATGGGTCACAAAAGTTTTGGATCAAGCTGATATTTATTTTTTCCCTTCATCCATGCTCATGTGATCTTATCAACATATTAGAATGCAAATAAACACTAAGTAAACATTAAAGTAGGCTATAAGAAGTTTTTAATGGTTGGATGTTCAATCACCACTGTTTCCTAGAGTATGGTCCACATGATAATCGCATCTTCTTCGTTTTTGGTATCATACACTAAAATGATATGAAAAAATGGATGGATGGAGTGGATAAAGAATGCAAAAATCAAGGTGGGCCCCACTATTTGGGTGAGGCCGGGAACTCACCTAATCTACTCCCGCTCAGTACATGGGCAGATCTCATTCCATATCCTTCCCCTTGAAGTAAACAATCGGGCCCACCTGACTGTTCCCAGCGTAAAAGGTCGGTGTGGTCTACTTCCTCAGCCGGAGGAAGCCGGTAGTAGTCCGCGGACTACAGAACTATAATACAATTCTTTACTTTTTTTCTTCCTTTCTCTCGATTGGAGAAGGGTGTGAGGAAAGCAATGACGCAGAACCGAAAGCCGTTAACATGATTGCATGGAACACGAGATTTACAACTAATTTGCATAATGCAAAAAAGCCATCATTGCAAAAAGTTACTCAGTACTCCTTCACTTCACGAAACATGCCTAAGCAAAGCTGAGGTGTGATCTCGCATGCCGAGATATCGGGATCTCACGAGATTTCGAAAAGATAACAGAGAAGATTTTTTTCTTAATACAAAAGTACCACTCACCAACTTCTAGTTAGCCATTGACTCTTGGTTTTTTTGAAAAATTTCCTCACATGGAAAGAAATTGAATTCTCGTGAGATTTGGTGATGGAGTCTTTTCTAGTTCAACTACATATAACGGTTCGCATCAAGTATCGGATATTCTTCATGAGGCCGGTTATGCCGCAACGTTGGTAGGATAGGCTTATCATACAAGCAGGGTGTGGGGCCCACGGTGATCTATGCATATGCATGATATCCAATCCATCTATCATATTGGCCTCTTATTTTCTCAATGGATACAATGACTCATGCCTATCCAAATTAGGTGGGCCCAACATGTAAAATCATGCGTAAAACCTATAAAATCACTTGGTGTGGCCCACCTGCGCTTTTGAATAACCTAATGTTTGGTGGGGCATCTTCTGAGTGGATTGAAGGGCAGATTTTCGTTACACGGGTTAACTTGAAAGGGCGCAGCTTATGGACGGATTGGATGTGGTCCACTTGAGATTGGGAAATACCTCATTTTTTGTATATTACCGTAAAATGATCTAGAAAAATAGATGGACAGCATTGATGAAACACATACATCATGGTGGGGCTCACATAACACCGACCACCAGCCATTGGCTGGTGGCAGGGGAGTAGCCAATCCGTTTCCGAAGGAACCGGCCTCATAGGATCAACAGAGGGAGTGGATTTGGTGTTACCTGGTAACACGATAGTGGGTGTTTCCTTGACCGTGGGGCCCACCTTGATGCATATGTTGTATATCCATACCGTCCATCAGTTTTACCATATCATTTTAGTAAAGGGTCCAAAAAATGAAGCAGGTCCAAATCTCAAGTGGACCCAGCATAAGAAACAGTGGTCATTGAATGCCCACCATTAAAATCTTCCATGTGCCCACCGTAATGTTTATTTTCCATCCAACCTGTTAATAAGGTCACACAGAGCTTGATGAAGGGAAAACAAAAATACGAGCTTGATCCAAAACTTTGTGGCTCCCAAGTAGTTTTTTAATGGCGAGAGTTCAATCCCTTAGTGTGTGGTGCACTTGAGATTTCGATCTGCTTCATTTTTTAGATCATGGGCTAAAATGGGCTGAAAAAATGGATGGACGGAGAGGATATACAACACATACATCACAGTGGCCCCATGGTCCCGAACACTCACTAACGTGTTGCCCCAGTAACACCTAATCCGCTACCCTATCAAGGGGGGAAGCACTATGGTTCCTTAATCCGCGGTCCAGCAAAAGACGATAGCGCGCATGCTTTGATTGTCTAAAGAGACATAACCCGCCCACTTTGGAATTGCTCAACCAAACGCCGTTTCTATCAATTCACAGCTGGGTCCCATCTCTTCAGCCAGCGACAGCCCCAGAGACTAAACATTCTTGAATAGTCCTGCGGACCTCCCTCTTTACCCCATCCGATAAAATACGGGTCCGCACACGGCTCCCCACGTGCTCACGTGCCAGCATACGTAATTCGAATTCGATGAATGCAAGCGCCGCCCAGGCGGCCGAAGCTGTCAATCCCCTCTGCTTTTGCCACGTGGAGCACTATAGCTAAAGCAATCGTCAACGAGGAGGAGTGCAATGGAGACGGCCAAACCCAAGGACAAAAAGGTCAAATAAAAAAAGTGAGTTTGGACCTACAGCTAACCCCCCCTTATAAGAATAAGATCCACTTCCAAAGTTCCAACCCAAACGAACCCAACCAACCTCTCTTCCTCCTCTACAGATACCCTCTTCCACCAGCACGTGATGGGCACGTGCCAATGGACCAGGGGCCGCGCCATTGGCCGCGGCTCATCCGCCACCGTCTCCATGGCCACCGATTCTCGGTCTGGTGCGATCTTCGCCGTCAAGTCAGCGGAGCTCATTCGGTCTAGCTTCTTGCAGAGAGAACAGGTAATTCTCTCCCGTCTCGACTGCCCGCGGGTTGTAGCGTACATGGGCCATGACGTCACCGCCGAAAATGGTATGCTTTTCTACAATCTCTTCATGGAGTACGTCGATGGGGGCACCCTTTCCGACGCAATTCGTCGGCATGGGGGCCGGCTCAGCGAACCGGCGATCCGATCTCACACGCGTTCGATTCTGGAAGGGCTGGTCTATCTCCACTCGGAAAGGTTAGTGCATTGCGACATCAAGGGGCGTAACGTTCTTATGGGGCAGGAAGGGGCGAAGATCGCCGATTTGGGCTGCGCTAGGTGGGCCGACGGTATCGAAAAGGGGCCTATTGCTGGAACGCCGCTTTTCATGGCGCCGGAGGTGGCCCGCTGTGAGGAGCAAGGCTTCCCCGCCGATGTGTGGGCTCTTGGATGCACCCTCATCGAAATGGCTACTGGTTGTGCGCCATGGCCTGACATGGCCGATCCTGTCTCCGCCCTGTATCGAATTGGTTATTCAGCTGAGGTACCGGAATTTCCGAGCTGGCTCTCCGACGAAGCGAAGGATTTCTTAAGCAAGTGTCTAAGGAGATGTCCGACGGAGAGATGGACGGCGAATCAGCTTCTTAAGCATCCTTTCGTTGACGAATCGAATTCTCCTCCGAAACAGATCCTTGCCTCTGCCCTCTCAATTTCTCCCAAAAGTACTCTGGATCAAAGCTTCTGGGACTCCTTGGATGACATTCGACCACAACAGGAACTGACCCACATGGAATCAATAGACGATCCTCTAGCCGGAAGACTCCAGCAGTTGAGCAGCGGCAATTCACCGTCTGGAAGGCCTGATTGGACCTGGGGGGAGAATTGGGTTACAGTTCGAAGTAGCGACGGAGGTGAGGTTTCTCCGTCGCAGCCACAAGAGGGTCAGATTCCGGCCGGCCAACAAACTAGTGGGTCAGATGTTTGGAGGAATCATGAAATTCAGGAGCTTAGTACAAACCTTGTGATTGAAGAGACTGCTCTATCAATTCAAGTGCCAAACACGTTACATTCCTGTAATGGGGTTTGTGTAATTGGATGTACATGTACTATAGATGTTACATTTTCTATTGTTAATTTGGGAAAACCAAACCATTTGTGTTTTGGAGAATTGAGATTACGAATTTGTCCTTTTTCTATTGTTTTCGTTTTTTACTGTCTCCAGAAATCTTTGTTTGGAATTACACCCAAATCATGATTGGGGCGGATCTGGTGTGGGGTACTGGTGAAAACGGAAACCCCATCAGGTGGGGCCATAGGTTTTCCCCCCTTTAGACCCAAATTGATAGTGAACTAATTTCAGGTTATCCCTGAAACGAGCAGGCTATTTGGGTTAGGGCAGAAATCAATTAAACCAATATGCAATTTTTTTTTTGTCATCCAAACAGTCCCACGAAAAACGGAAATACCAGGTGGGTAGGCGGGGAGTGTTTTCTTTGATGCTCAGGTAGGATATTACCGAACTGGATTCGGTGACGCCGGAGGAGCTGTAAGTTGGGTGAGTTTTAACATTATGAGATTTGATTGGGCCACGTATTGTAAGAGATGGCTAAGAGATGGCCAGCAAAGCATCTTTGCAAGAGATACGCAACTCGAGGGACACGGATTTAGATTCGGTGCATCGGTGGTTTGCTGACCTACCGGTAATTGTTTCAGCCATACGATTATGCTCTCAGAATTTGCACCACGTGAAACATGCTTTAAAGTTGCCTAGTTTGAAGGTGTCACGTGACCAATTCAAATTCCGCCGTGTCAAGATACATGGGCTAAATAAGGTACCACGTGGACAAATCAAATTCCGCCATGTCAAAGATACATGGGCTAAATAAGGTATCACGTGGACAAATCAAATTCCTCCTTATCAAGATTCATTGGTATCAATCCCTAGTGGAGGTAGCTAACAGTTAAGTGTTAACTGACAGTGAGGTGTACTAATAAGCTAACAAAAAAAAGTAAAAATTAAAATCTATAGGCTAAATCTTGGATGTAGATTTCCTGGAAAAGCCTTTAGCAAAAAGTTCCCGGGAGAGCAAATCGGGTGAGGCCCACCAAGATATTTGTATATTCCGTCCATTGATTTTGTGAGCTCATTTTTATGAAAAGGATCCAAGCTAAGTAATATTCCCTGGGGTTTCAACACCAGGTCAAGGGTTCAAGTACCACCAGTGGTGAAATCTCACGGATTGCGTGTGTAAGCGTGTGTGGTGTATGTGCGTGTGTTAAAAAAAAAAAGTAATATTCCTGGGGCGAGGTTTTGAATTCGCATAATATTTGCGTTTTCGGTAAGAACGATGATATGGATGACATGTAAACATAACTATACCTAAAGGTTTCGACAGTAGAAACTAACTACCTTTTACTTTAATGCAGCTCACTTCAGCTTCAGATTCTTCTCATTTAAACTTCTGCGAGAGGCTTTCGCGATAAATGGCGTCAACTCGACGGATCCGATTCACACCCGTACCTGACACACGTCATTGTAGGCTGGACTAATCACATCTCGCCACATCACTCATGTTTTCCTGCCTCACGGAATACAGTTCCTAATGATAAATATACACGTGGCCTGCATATGCCTAATTCAACTTGTTCAAATAGTTGGCCGGACCGTTCGGTGGCAAATAAATGGTCAGCTGAAATGAGAAAAAAAATATATATTAGGATTTTCAGATCTGGTTTTGGGATATGGCTAGTCAATTTGGGCGGTTTGGATTATGACGCACGCATGCCATGTGTAGCGGCTGTATGTGAGTTTGAATGGTCACACTCGGCCGGCCCGGCCTTTTTGAGTCCTGAGTGGAGGGATAGGGTCTTCCTTTTTTAGTCCCAGTGCTTTCAATGCATCTTCCTGCTTTTTTCGCTTGGGGATCCGCTGGCGTGCACGTGTTGTAACTGGAACTACTTCAAGAGGTGGACCCCACTTAGGCTGGCTAAAGCCAGAAACGACAAATTGAATGATCTTAGCTGTCCGTTCGGTGACTTTT
Organism: Magnolia changhungtana; assembly: GCA_030180095.1. Taxonomy (NCBI): domain Eukaryota; kingdom Viridiplantae; phylum Streptophyta; class Magnoliopsida; order Magnoliales; family Magnoliaceae; genus Magnolia; species Magnolia changhungtana. The sequence goes on along the minus strand of JASAUF010000411.1, from coordinate 8,243,706 downwards.
GGATGGTCCCATTAATGCAATATTTTTGGTCCACCGAATTGATCTGACGGCACGTGATATGGAATTCGTACGGTGTATATTGGAGCCGCTACCTACCTGATGGGGAGGTTTGGCCAGCTACCAAGCTCTTCCTTTCCTCTGTTCATGCCAGGTGGCTATCCTACCTGTCCGATAATAGATGCACGGTTAATGAAACACACCGCTTTTGGTGGACCGTATTGATATATCGGCCTACCACGGGTGCTACTTGTTTGGATTCGGACTGGCTGGTGACGCCTACTGATGCTGTCAGCTCACAGTAGCTACTGGATGGTGCTCTGTGAGCCCCATCATAATGTACGTGTTTTATCCATCCCATCCATTTACTTTTTGGAGATTATTTTAGGACATTAGCCCAAAATTGAGATAGATCAAAATCTTATATGGACCACAACGAAAGAAATAATGGTAATTGAACACTCACCATTGAAAACTTCACGAGGCCACAAAAGCTTCGAATGAAGCTGATATTTGTGTTTTCCCCACATTTAAGTTTTTATGGCCCAATCAACAGGTTTGATGTCAAATAAACTTTACAGTAGGCCTTAGAAATTTTTTAAGAGTGAGTGTTCGATCTCGGGTATGTTTACTTGATATTTGGATCTATTTCATTTTTAGCCTCATGTCTTATAATGACCCGAAAAAATAGATGAATCCTATGGATGAAACAACTATATCATGATGGATCATAGAGCACTACCCAGTGGGAACATGGCAATGTCAATAGGCAAGATTCAGGAACCACTGGAGCCGGTAGATGTAAGATGGAAGGGTTTAATGTATTTTATGTAGAGCTGAGCAAATTGGGTTCGATCTGGTGGATCCGACCCGATTTGGCCCAATTTGAACCAATCCGATGGGCTGGATCGGTGCGGATCAGATAGTTCCATCCAAATCCGAATCCTTTTTGGATTGGGTTTGGGTTGGACATGACTCGATCCGATCTGATCCGGAATCCGATCCGATTGGATCCGATTCGGACCGATCCAATCCGGATATATTTGGTAATTTTTATTTTTAAAAAATATTTTTTACTATTTTTAAAAACTTTTAAAATATTTTTTAATTTTTAACGGTCCGAATTGTGTCCGATTCGATCCGACTCAGTTTTCCTGACCGAGTCAGACTCGGATCGGATCTGTACAGTGAGTTTTCGGATCGGTCCGAGGCAGACAACTTGGACTTGGTACCGGATCGAATCGGGTTTGGGTCATACCAGTATTATTTCGGATCGGTCTGGGTTGGACCCAATCCGGCCGACTCGAACCAATGCCCAACCCTAATTTTATCTACTTAGAGCTAAAAAATGAAGCATATCCAAATTTCAAGTGGACCATACCATAAGAAACAAGAGTAAATGAAGGACCACCAGTAAAATTTTCCTAAAGCCTACTATAATGTTTAGTAGCCATCCAACCAGTTAATAAGGTTCAAAGTTTATAGCCTTCTAAAAGTTTTTATTGATGGGTGTTTAATCACCACGGTTTCCGTGATATGGTCCTAATATTTGGGTCTGTATATATCTTTGGTTTTGTATTCTAAAATGAGCTAGCAAAGTAGATGGGCAAGGTGTGTATAAAACGAGGTGGGCCTGACAAGAGCTCACACATGTGGTTTCTCAACACGTTTGGACTCTCCTCCCTTAGTTCCACGGTCACAAGTCCACCAAACTTTGGTTGTTCCTCCATCCACTCAATCTCCATTTTCGACAACTTGGGTGTTTACCCCACGTGGCAATATTTATAATACGTGTTGCATAAGTTAGCTCAAATCAAGCTGTCCAAATTATTCTCCACTCCATATAATTTATATTATATAATTTGGATTAATGAAATTACAATAACATTTGATTAAGTTACTTTTTTAATCATATTTACATCTAACTGTATTAGATTTAACACTTCAGAGGATGATACATAGCATCTAAATCTTAATAAGATACAAATAGAATATCTTTTGACTACTATGGTTGAATTTGATCAAAATCTAAAAAGCTATAAGTAATTTAAAAAAAGTTAGCCCAATGATTATTGTCATGAGACATATGTCATGTATCTCACTTACGTAGTAAAATTGATCACTCACCGTGGCGGCGTCATGACTGACAATTTGTATTATTTAAAATACGGTCAATACACCATAACTTCGTGCATAAGAAACTTTTATGGCCGATGCCATTTAAGAAGAAGATATGGAGCAACGTAACATAATGCCAAGTTGGCCAATTTCCATGGAGTATAACACATGTTCATGTAGAGAAGTGGATAAAAATCAGTTATACATGGCATTATGATCAGAATAACTCCCATTTGTGTGGTAGGATTAGGATGTGTGTACAACAAATAGCCAACTCACGATAAATGACTAATATGCGTGCCATTGTATAATAAACTACAACTATTTACAGGCCAGGCAATAATTTCCATATCGTATAGAATTTTATAAATAATAGGAACATGAGAGAGCTTTGATCCCTAGCTAACTCAACCAAATAAAACTTTACAATGCAACGTTGCTTATCATTATTTAGCTTATCTTATCATAACTTGGTGTAATTCAGTTCATTTACATTGCAATGCTGGACCAGCTTTTACTTTGTGTCTTAATATAGTTCATTTACTTTGTTATGTTGGACTAATTTAGTTTATGAGTAGTGTAATTTTCTTTGTCTATGCTCACGTCGTTGAACTAAGGAAGATTTTTTTTTTTTTTTTTTACTCTTAATGTAATTCTATTATTTTATGCTCACGTTGTTAGACCAATAAAGATCTTTTTCATTTTCTTTTAATATAATGCCCTTTGTCAATGCCCATGTCATTGAACTCAGAAGATCTTTTTCTTTATTTTTTAAAATGTAATTCTCTTTGTTTCGGTTTAAGTCACTAAACTAAGGAAGACATTAGCTTTAATATTTCTCCATCCACGTTAGAGTTATTGGATTGTCGAGGACTATCTATTTTAAAAGTTTTTATTATATTTTATTAATAAAATTCTATTCCTTTTGCTATCAAATTATTCCAATCAATTAATCTTTACTATTGACGTGAGAAAAAACATATTGATTGAAAGACCAAAAAAAAAAAAAAACTCATTAAAAGAATATTTCTTTTCATTTACAAATCGCTTAATATCTTTTACAAAATGATTAAATAGATAGTCAAATTACTTAGTTCACAGCCATAGATAGCTATTCATAATTTATTTATCAATTATATTGTCAGAGGTCAAATGTGTTTGGCTTAGATCGAGCATTACTAGGCTCTCGCAAGTTCCGTATCATGTAGAGATAGATACCAATAACCTGATTTCAAGCCAAACAAGTCGGTAACCAATGATTTCAGCCATCCATTGAATGACGAGCAATCATCAAGTTACGAAACAAATTTAATTTAGTTCCAAATTGGGACCCACGATTTGAACGGTTTATTTTCTGAGTTACCTGACTGCCAGGTGTGCAATATCTAGGTGCCTGCGTATCAACCATCACGCTTTGCCAGAGTATCAAAGCTTTCTTATCTACGTGCAGGCACACATGTCCCAGATCCAAACCACATGGGTGCCCCAATCCCTCCCTAAAAGTCAAGTCATATCCTATCATCAGATAGCAATCGGAAGCCCTTCTTAAGCGTTGGATCGGACAAGTAGCATTAATCCATAGGTTAGATTTCGCGTGACGGCACATCCACCACATATCCCATCAAATGATCCATCTCAACCACCTTACATGTGTCCCATGCACGGCAGATTTGGGAGTTGGGAGACACATCACTGTACCGTGCCTCCATGGGCACGGTACTTTCCATGCCTGCAACATGCCGTTCCGAACACGTGGCAGACATGGACACAATCAAAACCGTTAATTTCGTATTTTGCAATAGTAAATGGGCCATTGTCCAAAAAAATCAGTGTTTAAACGATTCTAGCCACTTAAGTGGGGAAGGGCACATTTAGGGTAATGAACCGAAGAACCCACGGGATGGCAGGCACGGATCATGTAAAGAAGCCCGACCCAGGAGCTTTAGAATGAGGTTATGTTTGGAGTCTGGGCTAAGGTTGCTTATTTATAAAGCCTTTTAAGGTAGACTTCATACCAGGTTCAACCCAAGTATTTTACTGGGCGTGTAAAACTCATGTTGGGCTATTAATGGGCCTGCCAAATCCAACCTGAAATATGCTGGCAACACAGTTGCAACCTCCAATTGCATTGGTGGTTACTGGTTATAGATGGACGGGTTTTAATTCAATTTTCCTCTACAATGAGCTGAAATTCGATCATGTTCCACTAAGAAATATTGATAACGGGTCTTAAATAAGTCATCGGGCGCATCCAGACAACCTTTGATGCAATCACTTATACCATCTGGTTAATTTTATCTTTTATGAGCGTGCTCAAGGTCAGTAGATTTGAAAGGTCAGCTAATCTTAGCTCTTTATTATTTCTATTTTTTTAACGTTCACACCAACATGCAAGCATGTGTGTAGGACCAATCCATGAATTATATAAAATAGCAGGTGCATGGATAAAAATAAGAGATAACCATCTTCCGATTAAAAATAGCCACTGAATCCCTTAAGAGTGAGAAGCCACTAAAAATTAGAGATGGAAATAATATTATTAATAAAAATTCTCTTAACAAAGTTTTGTTTTTTGTATATATATATATATAAGTTATAAATTCTAAATTTATTACTTTTTTCAAATAATAAACTTTTCTAAAATAAAAAATTTAGTAAAAATAGTAAACAATTCTAAAACTAATTCAAACTCTTTCTTGTAATAGAAATAAAAACAACGAATGAGAACTTTCTAAAACTAAAAATATTACAAAAATAAAAAAATAAAAAACGATAACATTTAACTTTAAACTTAGAATTAATGTATAAAATAATTTATTTTTGAAAAACTATTTAGAAGCTAGTAGCTTTTTACATTGACACTATTGTAAATTTATTTATTTATTTTTATAGCTTTTCAACAATATATTATATGTGCAAAATAAATTAGCTACTACAAAGTTACAAACATTGAAAGCTATAATGCATGCTACACCTTAGATCAAACTTTTTAGTTGAATTTTTTTTAATCCTAACAGTCTACCCAACGTTAACATACACACAATATTTTCTTTTAATATTCATTTTTTTCCCATTCACATTGTTGATGTAGAAATCTGGTTAGCTCTCCTGATCCAACAAATTTGCACAAAGAACAGATAAGGAAGACCCTGGCTCGTGCAGGAGATCATCCAATGCCTAAGTCAGGTAAGTAATCTGGGTCTAGTTGAATATTGAGGGTTTAGGGTTAGAGATTGTGTGTACCTTTCCTAGTTTTGGCAAGGGCAGACCATAGTGGGATTCTAACTCCTCGCATGGTGGATCTTCCTAGATCCTTGACTAGAATCTCGGGGTGATCCGTGTAGGAGTTGGTTTCTGAGATCTTTGGCTGATATCGCGGACAGACCTGATAGAGGTTAGGTCGGATCCCACAGAGGGCGGGTTTAGCTGACATGAGGCAACCTGACCCATTCTTCCATCGAGGTCGGGCCACGTTCGTCAGAGGACGGATTTGGCCGACCTGAGGTGAATATCTCAGATCGCGGTTGGTCGATAAATAGCTCGACTTGTTGCCAAGAGGTCGAGCTTGGCCTTTCTCTATACTAGGTTGGGGAGACGAGGGTTGGACCGCAGGGTTGCTCCTGTTGCTGTCTGAAGTGCTGACCTGGCCTGTTAATAGTAGGTCAGTCTATTTTCCCTATAACACACATGGCTAACCTGACTAGTATACCTAAAAATCTCCATTATTTAATATGAACCTTTTGGCCTACTGATCAGAAGGCTAGAAGGAGAAATCAGAAATCCCAACAATGGCTCACATTCAACTGAAAAGCTGTCGTAACATTGGTTGCTGGGAAACATCCTCCCATGGACATATCGTTTAGGGGTGGCCTCGTCCAACCCAGTTACAAGCCCCATCAGACCTGACCCATTAGTTGCAATGGGGTCAGGGTCAACCGACTCTGCATGATCCAACTCATATATGTTTAACACAAAGGTACGCCCAACCCACTCAAAATGCTGGATACATGCACTACATATGGACAACTGAAGTATGTATGTATGCTTATCATCTATCGGTTTGTTTTGGATCTGGGGCTGGGTTGGGTTAGGTTATCTGACCCAGCCCATTGATAAACCTATATGGAATAGCTAGGGTAGGTTTGAAACCAAGCACAACCCATTTACTTAAATGGGCCATATTCAGCCCTACCCACTACAATTTAACTTAGCCAGAGCATGTCTTAAAAGCGGGTCGCACCAATTGACCCATGGGCCAACTGGACCCATTGCCACTATAAACGTTAGTAGGTCCCGAAATCAGATGGCCTGGTCCATTGGGTTCAAGGTCCTGATTCAGCATGGGTTGGGCTCAGGCAACATTCCAGTTGTTGGGCTTGGGTCTAATCCTGAGGGCTGATTGCTTTGCTGAGTCACAGATGGGCCTGGTTTATAAAATCTCCTATTGATGCATGTCTAATGCCCAAGACTGGGCCCGTTTATTACCTTTAATGATGGGCTTGGGCCTGCATTGTGGAAGTCTAATTTCTCTAACGTAACCAGGCCAATCATCTTCGCTGCACAGGACACCTTATACACTTAGATGTACAACACGCGTGCCAACTTCGCACGTTAGCATGGAGAAAGACTGTAGACTGTGCAACATGTAAGCCATCCACTACATGGGTCCTACGTTGTAGATCGGGTCTACCGGGTATTCTTGCCGCTCGGTATACCTGTTAACAACCCAAATCACATGCACTGACCTGGTAAGAATGTGCAAAATCTAAACCATCCACTAGATGGGCCCTATCTTTTAGATGCTGTATCCCAAATATCAGGCAGGTAAACTCATTAGGTGGACCACGGTGTACGACAAAACGGCTGGCTAATAAAACTTAGGCAAGGTTTCTTGCTCCCTTCATTTGTTTCGAATGCTGTGGCCCACCAGATGAGTCAATTGATCTTATTTATAGGACATGGCATATAAAAGATAGGACTCAACTGGTGGATGGCTTAGATTTGTGATGTGGGACGTGGCACCGATACATTCCTAGTATGGTTGGACCAAAAAAAGATGAATTGTAGATTGGCCATAACTTTGATCAGGTATGATTACAAGGTGCACAATCTATCAATCTTTATTGTGCGCTTTCAGCTCAAAAATAAAAAGTTTATGAAAAAAAATTACTATTTTTAGTAATTCCGATTTCTTGTAATATTTTCTTATTTTTAAAGGTTTAGATTTTTTTTTATTTTTTTATTTTTTATTTTTTTCATTTTTAGAAACAAGTTTTAAGCATACCAGGATTAGGGCTGTACACGAACCGGGCTAGCCCAGTTAACTCGCTCGACTTGGCCCAACTCGGAACTGAGTTCGGTCTGGGACGGGTCGTTTTCTTCCGCTCGAAATTGAGTTCGGGCTGAGTTCGAACAGGTCCCAGTTCGGCCCGACTCGGTCCGAAACCCGACTCGACTGTTCACTCCCCAAGTATACGGTTGTGATGTAGTAATAAACTTGGTAAGACCGAGGTCGAATCCACAGGGACTGAAACCTGTACGTAATCTGAAATTAAGCAAAACTAGAACTAGGCTAAGATGAAATCTAGATCGAATGAATTTAAGGGAATAATGGTGAAATATTTAATCTAAAATTTAAAGAATTCAGAGAAAGGAAACTAGGGATTCAGAGGATCCACTTGTAGAGATCAGGGAGATCTTATGTCAGTATCACGAATTATGGAAATTTACTGAACTGTCATTGATATAGTTTTCAAAACATGAAAGGTATATGAATTAGAATGGATTCCATCACCAAACCATGCCCAGGAGACAAAGCAAACAACAGAATTAAACTAATTACCAACCAATCAACATGCCATAAAGGTTAGGAAGGGTACCGTCATCCGACCATGCCCAGGAGACGATGGTGAACAACAGGGCTTCCTGGCGTCATAAACATCAAAAGGAAAGAAAAGGAAATACTCAATCCATCGCAGATCTACTGTAATGTAAGTCACAATAAACCATTAAAAACTAAAATATTCTTTAATTATCAACTAAAATCAAAGTCATTCAACATAAATCAAACCGTAAAATTACTCCCATCACACTACAAGCTTCACCTCTTAGCCCTAGCTAAGAGGTTTAGCCCAACATGGACGAACTAGATCTCTCCGTAATCAGGAAAAACAAATAAACAATAAAAGAAAAACTTTTCTAATCTCTCTCTCTGTCTGCTCCACGGCTCCTCCGGCTGCTGCCCACGTCCCAGCCTCCTCCTGCTACTGAGTTTCTCTTCTCTTTATAAAGATGAAGGAATGGACGCTGAAGTAGGTGAGAGAATCCTCCGCAGCTTCTCTCGCAGCGAACAAAAGATGCCGCAGTCCTGCATAAATTGGCTTACGCTAATTCTCGGTGGGACCTATTCTTGATGCCGAAGAAGAAATCCACACCGTCCATTGAAATACTCTCGAGATTCCAGTCAGAATGGTGTATTTTTGGTCGTCCTTTGATGTATCCCACGGAGTTTTTCATTACACCGTCCATGTTTCGTTTGAAGGGCTGAGATCATATCATCACTGTTTCTTGGAAACCTGACACCTAGGCCTTAGCCAGCTGACCCGTGGAATTCTAATAGACGGCCCAGATCAGAGCATCGTGTCATGCTGGTGGCCCATAAGGAAAAATCGCAACTCTGTTTGCGAACAGAGCTTTTGCGTCAGCTCTGTGATGGACGGTGGCCCACTGATTGACGAGGACAGAGGAATCCATAACGTCCAGTGTATTCCCCTCAAAAAACCGTTGGGAATGGACGGTTTTTGGAGCAGTTTCAGTGTGGCCCACGAGATCTTTCACTCCACCGTTCGTCCTCCGTTTGGACGACTGGATTCAGATCCTCGCGATATTCTGTAATTCCACCCTCTAGGCAGTGATAAAAGATGTCCCAGGGAATGAATGGACGGTCTGGATTGTCCGTTTGGACGATAGGTGGGGCCCACTACGCAAAAACGGCGGACGGTGGTCCGTCCGCTGTCTCTACGCACGAAGGAAGACGGGTCAGCCCGTCTTTGACCGGGCTGCCCGTCCGGTGCACCTCCTGATCGCCTGCACTACATGCACGTGCACCCTCGTGTGGGGTCCACTGTGATGTTCACGAGAAATCCGCTCCGACCATCCATTCTGTCATATCATTCAAGTCATGGGGAACGAAGATGAAGCGTATCCGGACATCAGGTGTGCCCCACTTAGTGAATCAAGGGGCTGATCTGTCCGTTGGGCTGCTTCCGCGATGATCCGACGGATGAATTTCGACGTGTACGGTTCATTTAGAGTCCTCAGGCCCTGTATAGAGTTTTGAGCCAAATGGATGATGAGAACCTTGTGATCTTGCATTCTGGCTGACTTTCAGGCCACTTGAGCTTCAGTTCCTTAGTTTTCTTGGATTTCTGGCGTGCAAATCTGTTGATCTTTGTCTCCTGGGGTCTGTCTCTTGCCTTGGTGACTTCAAAGTATCAATTTCATGCTTTTAGCATCCTGATCCAGTCCAAGCTTGCAATTACATCTTGCAACATAAACATGATTAAAACAAGCCATTAAACAGTATTATGTTCGAAAATCTGGACAATTACTAGGGTCTAATATGCAATATTTGATCCTCAACATCGACCTGGCCCGAATCGGCCTGACCCGGCCCGACTCGGCCATACATACATACATATATATATATATATATATATATATATATATATATATATATATATATATATATATATATATTCCTAAATCCTTACCCTAATCATTTGAGACAGAGAAGTGAGAACACCGCCCAACCTAGACAGAGAAGTGAGAACACCGCCCGACCTATGAACTTGCCGTAAGGTCCGAAATTGGCCCGAACTCGCCCGATTGCTAACCGGGCCGAGTTCAGGCTAGCTAGACATGTTGGCCTAGTGACCGGGCCAGGCCGGGTTCGGGTTGGGTTTGGTTGGTGACCGAGCTAGGCCGGGTTGAGCTTAGTTTGACTCGGCTCGGCCCGATGTACATCCCTAATCAGGATTCTTCTAGCAAAAGTTTATATGAAAATTTCATTTTTAGAAATTAAGCTTGAGAAGAGTTTTACTAGAATTGAGATTTTTATTAAGGCTAGAATTTTCCTATTTTTGATAATTACGAATTTCAGTTTAGTTCTTTTTCCCTTTATTTTTATTAATAATGGGAATACATATAGAATGGACAATTATCAATTACTTTATTTTCAGAATTATTAGAAATTATTTTCTATTTTCTTTCCACATGGATTCGAGGAATCTCTATAAGACTAGAGAAGCTACGTGGATTCAGGGTAATTATTCCCGAGGAGGATGGTGATTGACCTAATGATGACCTTCTTTGCGTTAATTCGTGCGCGCACACACACGTATACTATGTGTGTATGTCTGTGTGTGCAACCATACTTTCTTATCAGGAAAACTCTAAAAAAAAGTTGGAAAACTTCAAACGTGAGAATTATGCCAGGAATCAAACATTATAATATTATCCTGTTTTTCAATCCAACGCAACCCTATGGCGCCCACCAGTCCATCTAACATAAGGTGATGATGTAAGGACTCACCGTCTGCGCACCAAGTGTTAGGTCCCTTGTAATAATAGAAATAGAGCACAATTCACTTGCCCACGAGTGATAGTAGGGGCACCATCTTCAACCATGTGGTTGTTATGTGGTGCAATCCATACGCAGTTACACTCCCAAAATTTCAAGTAGTTGGGAGAAAATAATAATAATCATACAGGGGATCTTCCATATATATACACTAAAAAAAAAAAAAAAAAAAAAAAACAATTGGTGGGAGAAAAAATAAAATAGAAAATACAAAGGGACCATCCATTTACCATCGGAGATGGTTTCTGCACGGTATTGGCCCGCACAAATATAATGTTTTTTCATATGGTTTAACTAGGTTGTCGAGAAAAAGAAAGAGAGAAGTGTAATGAATATTCAATAATCGATCCCCGATCCCTGTGAAATCTAGAAGTAAACATTGCATGGTGAACTTGTTGGGAAAAATAAAGTTAAATTTTTAAGGAAAAATCAAGTTTTTTTTTTTTTTTTTTTAAATTTTTTTTTAAAATTGTCTTTTACCTATTTTATCCGTAATGTTATTTATTCTATGTTATCTTGTAGTGGTGTTTTTAATCTCGCATTAGATACAAAGTGAAATGAGAAAATCTTTATAAAAGATCATTTTTCCTTATAACTTGTATTGGAAATCAAATGTACAACTTGAGAGCAACTTCGTACACATCGTGCTGTGCTAGGCTGTGGTTAGGTTGAGATGTGGACGTGTTCATGTGCGTGCCATCCACTAAAATAGATAGAACTCTAAGATTTAGCGAATCAATGATTATTTTTTGTGGGGGTAGATTTATCTTTGAAACAATAACAATAATGTGCCTCAGCTCTTCACTTTATTTTCTTTATTCTCTAACTTGAATTTTTTTTAATTTTGTGTTGGGAGCTGTTGCACAAAACCTTAGGATCTAGCCTCCCAAAAACACCATAATTATGTGATAATAAAGCAATGAAATAAATCAAAGCACAAACCACACGACACAAGAGATTTTTACGTGGAAAACCCTCAAAGAGGTAAAAACCACGGGACCTCGTCCAGATCAACAATCTACTATAAAGTAGAACGAGACAAACTTCTTCATTCACGCAGGAGTGGATAAACAATGAGAGAAACAAAGAAAAATCGGAGAGATCTCACCGATTACGAGGACATAGAAGCGCTGAGATATAGGTTGCACAGTAGATAACCTCTACGAGCATAATCTCCCTTCTATAAGCTTCCTCTCTCCCTCACCTTTGATAGCCCTAAACCCTTTAGCAAATCCCTTGTAAAGCTTTAGGAAACCCTCTTGTCATCCCTAGAAAGCCCTAGGAATATCTATTTAAAGTTTTAGGAAACTCCTTTCCACATCCTAGTTGTGCAAGGACTTGCGACACAAAATCGCGGAACGAATCTGCGTAACCTTCACTGGTCGAACCGAGTCTACAACCGGTCGAGAGCCACCTTCGACCGGTCGAGCACCCCGGAGAAAAATAGTCTACAGTCGCTGGACTTTGAGTCGTGCCATGGCTCGACTCCTATGACTGTTCGAAACCAGCCTTCGACCGGTCGAGCAGGGCTCACGACCGGTCGACGACGGGTCAAAAAACCCATCAAAATCTACATACTACGTCGTGCTTTGGTGGGTCTTCATGGTCCCAATACTAGCTTTAGATGTGAAGATCTACGGTCAGTGGTTCATTAAGGGAAAGACGTTCTTATCAATGGTGGCGAATCCCACGAGCTACATATCAGTGATTGGGAACTTGGTGTGGGCCAGGGCAGCAGCCCAGATGGGGTGGAAAGAGAGTGCGATGTGTATTTTCTCTATTGGCATTATTCATTATCTTGTGCTGTTTGTAACGCTCTATCAGAGATTCTCGGGGAGTGACCGGCTTCCGGTGAAACTACGGCCTGTTTTCTTCTTGTTCTTTGCTGCACCAAGCATGGCAAGCTTGGCATGGGATTCGATCTCTGGTACTTTTGGTACCCCTTCCAAGATGCTATTAATTCTTTCTCTCAATGTTCCTCTTTGCATCGCTGGTGAGTTATGCAAGTGATGTGAAGGAATTACAGTTACAGGATCCTTAATATGAGGATGCTGTTTAGGTTTTCAGTTTGTACTGGTGGGACCCATGGTTTCGTGATCTGGACTGTTGGTCTAGTGGACCCAATCTCCTAGATTGGAGGAATGCATCCATCATCTTTGGAAACGGATTGGCTACTCCCCCTTCCACCAGCCAATGGCTGATGGTCGGTGCTATGTGGGCCCCACCATGATGTATATGTTTCATCCATGCCGCCATCTATTTTTCTAGATCATTTTATAGTATGAAATAGAAAATGAGGTATATCCCAATCTCTAAGTAGACCACATTACAGGAAACAATGTTGAATGAATGTTTACCATTAAAAACTTTTTGGAGGCCATAAAAGTTTTGGATCAAGCTGATCTTTGTTTTTTCCCTTCATCTGGGTCTGTATGACCTAAGCAACTGATTTTATGTAAAATAAACAGCACAGTGGGCTTTATGAGGATTTTATGGTGGATATCCACTACTATTGTTTTCCTGTAACGTGGTCTACCTGAGATTTATATTCCTCTCATTTTATGGGATGAAGCCCTAAAATGATCTATAAAAATGGATGAACAGATTGGATAAAACACATACATCATGGTGCGGCCCACATGGCACCGACCATCAGCCACGGGCTGGTGGCAGGGGGAGTAGCCAATCCGATTCCATCACCTTTGTCCCTTTTCAGTTGAATGTGGACCTTTCTTGTAATTCTGTCCATTGCAAGAGGATATTGAAGGGGAACGGATTGTCCTCCTCTCAAAGAGATTTCTGGAGTGGGGCCCACCGCAATGTTGGTGAAAAATCTACCCCGTCCATCCGTTTTTTGAGATCATTTTAGGACATGAGACCATAAAGGAGGTGGTTCAAAAACTCAACTGGGTCACACGAGAGGGATAACTGGGGAAAGAAATGCCTACCATTGAAACCTTTTTGGGCTCTATCTTGATGTTTATATGCCATAGAAACCCTTTATAAGGTCATTCCCACTGGGATTAAGTGAAAAAAGTGAAAAAACAAAATATTTGGCCTGATACAAGACTTTTATGTCCATAAAAATGTTTCAACAGCGTTTACTGAATCTCCACTGCTTCCTCTTGTGTGGCTGAATTGAGTTTTGGATACTCCTAGTTCTTGGTATACCGTGCCAAAATGATCTCGTGAAACAGATGGACGGTGTAGATTTTTCACCAACATCTCGGTGGGCCCAACCCAGCATCCTTGCACAGGAACTTCATGGGAAAGGCTTTCGCAGGAAATCGCCTTTGGCAGGAAACCCGCGTCCTTTCATGGTGGGCCCACTGGACTAGTGGTCGTACGTAGACTCAACCACGGAAACGGATTGGCTACTCCCCCTGACACCAGCCCCGGAGCTGGTGGTCGGTGCTCTGTGGGCCCACCATGATGTATGTGTTTCATCCATTCCGTCCATCTACTTTTGTAGATCAATTTATGATAAAACAAAAAAAATGAGGTATATCCCAGTCTCAAGTGGACCACATTACAGGAAACAGTGTTTAATGAGCTTCGACCGTTAAAAACTTTTTGGGGCCATAAAAGTATTTGATCAAGTTGATCTTTGTTTTATCCCTTCATCTGGGTTTTTATGACCTAATCAACGGATTGGATGTCAAATAAACAAGACATCGGGCCTTAGGAGGATTTAAATGATTGATATCCAATCACTATTTTTTCCTATGGTGTGATACACTTGAGATTTATATCCCTCCGATTTTTTAAAAACATAAAATGGATAAAAATGAAACACATACATAATGATATTTAAAAATGGATGAGCGGAATGGATGAAACATTACATCATGGTGGGACCCACAGCTCAGCCGATCACCATGATGTATGTGTTTCATCCATTCCGTCCATCTACTTTTGTAGATCAATTTATGATAAAAAAAAAAAAAATGAGGTATATCAGTGGACCACATTACGAAAATGAGAGCTAATCCGTTTCCCACGGTCAAATGAGAGAGGATTATAAAACTTTTTTTTCCATACCATAAAATGTTTTATCCCTTCATCTGGGGTGGGGCCCATGAGCACAGACCACCTTTTATGACCTAATCAGCAGGAGTAGCCAATCCGTTTCCAACCACGGAAACGGATTGTACTTTAAATGATCGGTTTCACCATTCCCCTGATCCTCCGATTTTTGATAAAAACATAAAATGATATTTAAAAATGATGAGCGGAATGGATGAAACACCATCATGGTGGGGCCCATTGTAGACACCGGCTTGATGGTTTCGGTGGATGATGGGCCATATTCACCATGATGTATGTGTTTCATCCATTCCATCCATCTACTTTTGTAGATCAATTTATGATAAAACAAAAAAAATGAGGTATATCCCAGGATCTCAAGTGGACCACATTACAGAAACTATTTTTTCCTATGCTGTGATACATGTTTAATGAGCTTCCGATTTTTTGGATAAAAACTTTTTTAAAAATGGGGCCATAAAAGTATTTGATCAAGTTGATCTTTGTTTTATCCCTTCATCCATTCCGGGTTTTTATGACCTAATCAATCCATTGGATGTCAAATAAAGCATGATACATCGGGCCTTAGGAGGATTTAAATGATTGATATCCAATCACTATTTTTTCCTATGGTGTGATACACTTGAGATTTATATCCTCCGATTTTTTGGATAAAAACATAAAATGATATTTAAAAATGGATGAACGGAATGGATGAAACACATACATCATGGTGGGGCCTGAAACCAGGCCCCACTTCCAAACGGTCACCACTCGGCTCACCGAGGTGGCTCAGTTCCGTCCATCTACTTTTGTAGATCAATTTATGATAAAACAGAAAAAAATGAGTAGCCAAAAAGTCCGTTTCCAACCACGGAAACGGATTTAAATGATTGATATCCAATCACTATTTTTTTCCTATGGTGTGATACACTTGAGATTTATATCCTCCGATTTTTTGGATAAAAACATAAAATGATATTTAAAAATGGATGAACACCACGAATTTGCCTCGGGTGTGTCAGAGAGAAGTAGCCAATCCGTTTCCAACCACGGAAGCGTTGGTTACTCCCATGGTCTCACGACATTGCACTTGAGTCGGTATGGGCTCATGGGCCACCATGATGTATGTGTTTCATCCATTCCGTCCATCTACTTTTTTAGATCAATTTATGATAAAACAAAAAAAATGAGGTATATCCCAGTCTCAAGTGGACCACATTACAAAAAACAGTGTTTAATGAGCTTCGACCGTTAAAAACTTTTTGGGGGCCATAAAAGTATTTGATCAAGTTGATCTTTGTTTTATCCCTTCATCTGGGTTTTTATGACCTAATCAACGGATTGGATGTCAAATAAACAGTACATCGGGCCTTAGGAGGATTTAAATGATTGATATCCAATCACTATTTTTTTCCTATGGTGTGATACACTTGAGATTTATATCCCTCCGATTTTTTGGATAAAAACATAAAATGATATTTAAAAATGGATGAACGGAATGGATGAAACACATACATCATGGTGGGGCCCACAGAGCACCGACCACCAGCTCCGGGCTGGTGTCAGGGGGAGTAGCCAATCCGTTTCCCTCAACCACGGTCTCGCTTGTACCAACCGGAATACCGTGCATCGTGGGTCTAGGATCTTCAGAAGGGCCGAGCAACTTCAGTGGATCCCTGACTGTGGGCCCATCGTGATGTATGTGTCTTGTATCCACGCCGTCCATCTGTTTCTACAGATCATTTCATGGAATGAGACCAAAATTACAGCAGAGCCAAAGCTAAAGTGGACTACACCAAAGGAAAAAGTAGTGATTGACAATTAAAAAAAACTTCTCTTGGCCACAAAAGTTTTGGATCAAGCTGATATTTTTGTGGTCCTTTCATCCAGGTGTGCATGATATTATCAACAGGTTGGATTGGAAAGAAACATTCCGGTGGCTCCCTAAAAGTTTTTAATGGTGAGCATTCAATCACCACTGTTTCCTGTGGTGTGGCCCACTTGAGATTTGGATCTGCTGCATGTTTGCATTAGTATCTTAAAATGATTTGGCGAAATGGATGGGCAGCATGGATATAATACATATAGAGCACGGTGGGCCCCACAGTCAGGGATCCACCGAACCGGGGTCTTGGTTCGACCATCTTCACAAGTGAAAGCCATGAATGATTTTACTAGCAGTAGCTTTATCTCTATTTAAAAAAGAAATTAGTCTGTTTTCTTTACCAGTGGAATAAGCTTATTCTGCATATGTTACTTGAGGGCCCCACTTTGGGGACGCGGATTGCCTCCTACCCCGCCCGTCTCCAGCTGGGAACGGGCAGGAGCTTTGAGTGGACACCTTTATGTATGGGTCTTATACCACCGTCCATCCATTTTTTCCTATCATTTTAGGGCGTAAGCCCAAAAATAAGGCAGATTCAAGGCTAAGTGGGCTAAACAATGGGGATTAAACTCTTACAGTTGAAAACTTCTTAGGCCACAGAAGTTTTGGATATGCTGATATTTGTGTTTTCTCTTCATCCATGTGTCTATGTAACTTTATGAATATATAGGTTAGATGGAAAATAAACATCACGGTGTGCATTTGAAAAGTTGCAATGGTGAGAATCATTATCACCGCTGCTTCCTCTGGTGTGGTCCACTTGAGCCCTGGATCTTCCTGATTTTTCAGCCTATCCCTTAAAATGATAGGAGAAAAATGGATGAACAGTGTGGATATATAAGACCCATGCACCACGGTGGTCACTCAAAGCTCCTGCCTGTTCCCAACTGGAGACACAGGTAGGACGCAAACCGCGTCCCCTTTGGTGTGTACGGTGGCATCAACCATGTCCCCACTCCCCCTGAAAGTCGGACACCCCAAAAATAAGGCTCATCCTACCATTATATGGACCACCTACTTTGAAACAAGAGGTTATTGAGTGGTTGTCCATTGTTTTTTTGTGGTGTGGCCTACATAATGACGGGATACTCTTAATTTTCCAGATATGTCATCATCGTAATTGGGCTCAGCTAATGGAGGGGTTGGACCGTGGAAACACAGTGAGGTGCATAAGAAGCGTTAGGAAGCGGATATCCCTGTGGAACGACATGGACCAAGCTCTTGGGCAGTGCACCATGATTTATGTGTTTTATCTGCAACATTCATCCATTTTACAAGATCATTTTAGGGCACTAGTCCAAAATTAATATAGATTCAAAGCTCAAGTGGACCACAAGGTAGAAAATAGTGGAAATCGAACTCTACCGTTGTAAACTTCTTGCGGCTGAGAGAAGTTTTGAATTAAGCTTATATATATTTGTGTTTTCCCTTCATCCAGGTCTATGTGACCTTATGAACAGGTTGGATGGCAAATAAAACATTACTGCAGACCTTAAGAAGTATTATAAGGTGGGCATTCAATCCCCACTATTTACAGTGATATATTCTCCTACGAGCTCTGCGTCTGCATTGTTTTTGGGCTCATATCCTAAAATGAGCTGGCAAAATGTATGGACTGTGGATAAAACACATAAATCACAGTATAAAACACATAAATAACAGTAGACCTCATTTAACTCAGGCCACTTCCTGCCGCAT
This sequence comes from Magnolia changhungtana, assembly GCA_030180095.1. Lineage (NCBI taxonomy): Eukaryota > Viridiplantae > Streptophyta > Magnoliopsida > Magnoliales > Magnoliaceae > Magnolia > Magnolia changhungtana. The sequence goes on along the minus strand of JASAUF010000411.1, from coordinate 8,225,338 downwards.
GGGTTTCCCTGAGGCGGGTGCCACGGCCAAGCGGCATAGAATAAGCTTATTGTAGAGGTACTCACAGAAGAACCAGCCTTTAAAATGAAATAAGTATTAATTGAAATGGAAGTCCGATCCTTTACACTGTTGTAAATTAACTCAACATATAAAACTTACTCATGTGTACGCAAAACGTATGGGCATACCTCTATAACTTATGTATAATATTTCTATAAAATATTGAATGTTTTGGGTAGTTAATCTGTCATTCTCTACTGTTACCGTGGGTCCAGTTCAAATTATTGGGCAACCCTGCTGATGCATGCGGGGCGATTGGGTGAATTTTGGGTAACAACTTGCGCTGTCCATCTGTTTTACTTGGTCATTTTAGAGCACGATCATCTTAATTAAAAATGAAGCAGATAAAATTTCAGGTGGACAACACTAATGAAGTAATTGACCATTGAAGAACCTTTTATGGCTATGAAAGTTTTGAATCAGTCTGATATTTGTATTTTACCTTCATCGATGTCTGTGTGACCTTATCAACAGGTTGGATGCAAATAAATGTTACTGTGGGTCCTAGGAAATTTTCAATGGTCCGTTTCATTATCAACGCTATTTCCTTTGTTGTAGTCCACTTGAGCTTTTGATGTACTCTGTTTTCTGGGTCATGCACTAAAATGAAGAGGCAAAACAGATGGACGGCCTGGATATAGAACACACACATTGAGGTGGGACCCAGTGTCAGGGATTCACCTAACCTGCAAACGATGTATGCACTCACTGCAGTGGGCCCGCGCTCAACTACTAACACGCACGTATGCGAACCGACATCGATGAAATCACCCTGCTTTATTTATCTTATACAGAGTAGAGACAAACCTAAACCCTTGACCTTGGATGAAAATGAAATCGACCGGTTTCTTTTTTAAGGAAGCAATTGATTACTTTAACCGAACTGCAAAAACCACACATGTGTGATATTTTCATAACATCTGGACCTTCCTTCGATGGACCTACCATTGGGGTCGGCGAAAAAATCACACTGGTCGGATGAGCCTACAAATTCGCTTACTGGGCACTAAAAAAAATGGAAAAAAAAAGAAGAAAAAAAAAAGAAGATTAAAGGTTCACAATGTGAAAGCTTCAGGCTCGAGAGTCAAGATTACCAGAGCGATATGATTCTTGAAACATTCCACGTGGGACCCACCTGATGAATGGTCCAGATCTTGTAGAGTTATTGGAAGGCAGTGGAATGAGAATTACATCAGCAAATGAGGTAGTTTTTTTTTTTTTTTTGCAAAAAAGTACAGAAATGTAAATCTATATTAATTCGGTAGTTTTTTTTTTTTTGCAGAACTTCCTACTAATGATAGAAGCTGGCTTCCTTCGTCATGACCAGCAGGCAATTTCCCCCTTGTGTCACGAGTTTCTACACGTGAAAGCCCATGATTAGTTTATCCATCCATTGATCTGATGGCCCATCTGATGTGATCTTTGTTCAACCCATAAAAAGTAGGTTCGGCGAGTCAAGTTGTTTTATGGGAGCTCGTAAAAATTCGAGTCGACCTCGACTTGAACCCAAATTTGTTCAACTCAGATCGATTTAAATTGACTGGGTCTAATATAAACACTCGGTCGAGTTCTCAAGCCCTATTTTGAATTTCTAAAACCCCTCCCTTTCCCCTTCATCCTCATATCTCTTTGACCGAATGCACTCACCCCGCCCCTAACCCTCTGTCTCTGACTCTCTCTGTCCGAACGCACGCCCCCACCCATTTCCTCCGAGCTGGCAAGCCCTAAGCCCATCCATGTGTCCATGTGGACCGTGCGCAACCCTGGCTCCAGTCCAATCCGAGCCCATCCATGCCTGCGCAGTGCGCGTCCGTCCCTACCTCCAATCCGAGCTCGACCCTGCCTCGAAAGCTCGAGCTTGAACTTGTCTCGAGCTGCCCTGAGCTGCTGACCGAATTGAGTCGAGTTGGCCCATCAGGTTTGAAGAATGAGTCGAGCCGAGTTCGAACTGGGGTTGACTGCTGGCTGAGTTATGCCAAGCTCGACTCAGTTAGACTTGGTGTCTAGCCCCAAGTACATCTGAAGTGGGCTCCCATAGATTCTATTAATTACCGAACTATCACTTACCTCTTGATGGATGGTCCTAAATATCGCAATAAACTTTTGTGGCAGATGTCGTGCCTGGATAATTTCACATCAGAAATTAACGGGCCCACATGTCCCATTTCAAATCAAGCTAACCGACTTTTTTTTTATTAACTAGAAGCCTTCAAATGAAATGGACCTTGGCCTTTCTTGATGGACTTTTTCTTTTTATTGGAGAGGCAACAAGACCAGCTCAATTCAAGAAGTCAATGGGGAAGTTCCACGTGGCATGGTGGGCCTATCCGTTCCCCCTTACAGTTGTCCCTAGCTTCAGCCCAGTAAGCCGAGGAAGTAAAAGGTGCCTTGGCCCACCTTCTGATGCTAGTTTTATCCGGCCTCTCCATCATCGTTTGCACGGGCATCGCCATTTTCACCCTTCTTGATTCAGGGATGAACGTGATGAGGTCGATCACCATCTTCCTCAAGAGGATAACTACTCCGAATTTATGGAGCTTCTTTGGACTCCTCACAAAGACTTTTCAAATCAACGAGAAAAGAAAGTAGAAAATAGAAATAAATTCTAATAAATTTGAAATTGATTAGTTAATTAATAAAAACGAGTTCATAACCCTTTAAATAGGGGTACCAAACAATGAAAAAGAAATCATAATCAAACTACAACTAAAACTCCTAGAATCCGCGACTTACTAAATAGTAAACTTACTATTTATAGACGGCCATGATGTCTATTAGTGCGCAAGGTTTTCGGCCAAAAATAGTAAGTGTCCTATTTGGCTTCACCAAACCGTTCTCCCAATTATTTTAAACTATTTTCACGTTAGGTGCAACTCCTAAAGCCTGACGGATGAAGAGTTATAATAAAACCAAAACTTACTATTTATAGTAAAAATAAAATTAAAATAGGGAAACGACCGTCGATCCAGGGGTATTTCGCAATTCTAGGCTGTGCAACCTATTGGGGGCCTTACACAAAACCTTAGGATCTAGCCTCCCAAAACAAACCAGAATTATGGATAATAAAGCAATGACAATAATCAATGCATCAATCACACACCACACATGAGATTTTTACGTGGAAAACCCTTAGAGAGGTAAAAACCACGGGACCTCGTCCAGATCAACAATCCACTATGAAGTAGAACGTTACAAACTTCTTCGTTCACGTAGGAGTGGATAAACAATGAGAGAAACAAAAAAAATAGAGAGATCTCATCGATTACGAGGACATAGAAGCGCTGAGATATAGATTGCACAGTAGATAACCACCACGAGCATAATCTCCCTTCTATAAGCTTCTTCTCCTTCTTTTCCTCTCTCTCTCTCTCTCACCTTTGATAGCCTTAAACCCTTTAGCAAATCCCTTGTAAAGCTTTAGGAAACTCTCTTGTCATTACCTAGAAAGCCTTAGGAATTCCTATTTAAAGTTTTAGGAAACTCTTTTTCGCATCCCAGTTGCGAAAGGACTTGCGACACGAAATCCGCGCAAAATCGCGGAACGAATCTGCGTAACTTCAACTGGTCGAACCGAGTCCACGACCGGTCGAGCACCTCCTTCGACTGGTCGAGCACCTCGGAGAAAAACAGTCCACAGTCGCTGGACTTTGAGTCATGCCACGACTCGACTCCTTCGACTGGTCGACCACCAGCCTTCGACCTGTAGTAGGGCTCACGACCGGTTGACGACGAGTCAAAAAACCCATCACAACCAGCGTAGCGGGGTTGGTTGGCTAAAGTAGCTCGTTTTATCTCAAAATCATATATTTTACGCCCGATAACTCATTTCGGATTGTGAGATACGCCCGATTTAAGGTCTGACAGTCAGGATCACTTCTGTCGTCGACCGGACCTTTTCTGGTCCATCTTGGCCATGAAACTGTCCACGACCCGCTCTACATCACTTCTCAACATTGCGCTCTTCTTACGTCAACACTCCAGTTACATACACGCAGCTGCATGATGATGACTCTGATAGCCTGTTTGTATATATAGGCCTTCATGAATAACCTTTTTTTTTTTTTAATTAAAAATAATTTGGCAACCATCTTTATAAAAATAACTTATTAGCCTAATTTTAATAAGAGTGAGTAAAACAGTTATTGCATTTTTAATTTACTTTTTTACTTAAAAAAAAAAAAAACAAAAAAACTCCTGCTCGTTTCTCTACCCCATGGATGGTCCATATAAAAGGTCGTGATGGATGGTCCATATTAAAGGTGGGGCACGGGATGGATGTCAACATCAAAAGGTGGGCCTACATGATCTTTATGTTTTCTCTTTGTACATGTCTATGTTAACTTTATGAATAGGTTGGATGGAAAATATACATCAGGGTGTGCCCTAGAAAAGTTTCAACAGTGAGAATCATTATCACCGCTGGTTCCTGTGGTGTGGTCCACTTGAGCCTTGGATCTTCCTAATTTTTCAGCCTATCCATTAAAATGATACAAAAAAAAAAAAAAAAGGATGAGCAGTGTGGATAAGACCCATGCATCACGGTGGCCACTCAAAGCTCCTGCCCGCCCGTTCCCAGCTGGAGACGTGCCAGGTAGGACGCAATCCGCGTCCCCACTTTGGTTTGTACGGTGGCGTCAACCATGTCCCCACTCCCCCCTGAAAGTCGGACACCCCAAAAATAAGGCTCATCCCACCATTATATGGACCACCTATTTGAAATAAGAGGTTATTGAGGGGTTGTCCATTGTTTTTTGCGGTGTGGCCTACCTAATGACTAGATACTTTAATTTTCCGACATGCCATCAACGTAATTGGGCTCAGTTAATGTACGGGTTGGACCGGAAACACAGCGTGGTGAATAAGAAGGTTAGGAAGCGATTGCCCGTGGGATATCCACATGGACCAAGCTCGTGGACCAAGCTCTGCGCCGTGCACCATGATTTATGTGTTTTATCCACAGCATTCATCCATTTTGCAATATCAGTTTAGGGCACTAACCCAAAAATTATATAGATTCAAAGCTCTAAGTAAACCTCTAGGTAGAAAATAGTGGAGATCGAACCCCACCGTCATATATATATATATATATATATATATATATATATATATATATATATATATGTGTGTGTGTTTGTGTTTTTCCTTTCATCTAGGTCTGTGTAACCTTATGAACAGGTTGGATGGTAAATAAAACATTACCGTAGACCTTAAGAAGTATTACAAAGTGGGCATTCAATCCCTGCTATGTATAGTGATACGTTCTCCTATGAGCTTTCCGTCTGCATCAATTTTGGGCTCATATCCTAAAATGAGCTGGCAAGATGGCTGAACAGTGTGGATAAAACACAGAAATCACAATATAAAACACAAATAATTAACAGTAGACCTCATTGAACTCAGGCTACTTCCTGCCACATGGTTTTACCTGAGGCTGGTGCCAATCCGTACAGAATAAGCTTTGTAGAGGTACTTACAGAAGAACCAACCTTTAAAATGAAACAGGTATTAATTGAAATGGAAGTCCGATCCTTTACAACTGTTGTAAATTAACTCAACATATAAAACTTACTCATGTGTACGTAAAACGTACACGCATACCTCTATAACTTATTTATAATATTTCTATAAAATATTGAATATTTTGGGTGGTTAATCTATCATTCTCTACTGTTACTGTGGGCCCACAAATTATTGGGCAACCCTGCTGATGCATGCGGGTGATTGGGTGAATTTTGACTTAGTGGGTGAGTCTCCGACTGCAGGGCCCACCTTGCGCTGTCCATATGTTTTACTTACTCGTTTTAGAGCATGATCTTAAAAATAAAGCAGATAAAATTTCAGGTGGACAACAATAAGTAATTGACCATTAATTAAAGAACCTTTTATGGGCTTTAAAAGTTTTGAATCAGTATCATATTTGTATTTTACCTTCATCGATGTCTTTGTGACCTTATCAACAGGTTGGATGGCAAAAAATTGTTACCGTGGGTCCTAGGAAAGTTTCAATGGTCCGTTTCATTATCAACACTATTTCCTTTGTTGTAGTCCATTGGAGCTTTTGATGTACTCTATTTTTTGCATCATGCACTAAAATGAATAGGAAAAATAGATGGACAGCGTGGATATACAACACACACATTGAGGTGGGACCCACTGTCAGGGATTCACCTAACCTGCAAACGATGTATGCACTCATTGCAGTTGGCCCCACGCTCAACTACTAACACGCACGTATGTGAACCGTCGTCGGTGAAATCACCTTGCTTTATTTATCTTATACAGAGTAGAGACAAACCTAAACCCTTGACCTTGGATGAAAATGAAATGGACAGGTTCTTTTTTAAGGAAGCAATGGATTACTATAACTGAACTGCAAAAACGTGTGACATTTTCACAACATCTGGACCTTCCTTCGATGGACCTACCATTGGGGTCGGCCACAAAATCACACTGGTCGGATGAGCGTACAAAGCCAAATTGACCGTACTCGCTTCGAAGTTTGGGCAAATTACTTAAAAAGCTAGGGCATTCTATATATCCTAAAAGCGGCCTTCTGACATGCTTTCGAAAATTACTTGGACCAAAATGCCCCTGTACTTGGTTAAGAAGTAGTATGATCTTGGAGTAAATAAGAAGTTACCTTCTTTTTCAAAACCCAAGAAAGTGACGAATTGACTGCTCCCCCTACCACCAGCCAATGGTGGGTGCTCGGTGGTCTGTGGACCCCACCACCATGTATGTGTTTCATCCATGCCACCCATCCTTTTTGCCATGTCATATAGAGGCCTCCCTCAGGATAAACTCTACTATTAGGAAAGATGTCCAATCTCAGGCAGGGGGTCAGGAGCTTAGACCAAGGAATGAGGGCGGCCAAGGAGTTGATCATAGGCGCGCACCTGTGCACCCACTCTTGAGGGACATCATGATCAATATGACCCAAATGCACAACTCCTCAAGGGAGTTAGAGTAGATGCTCCTACATTTGATGGTCACTTGGACTCTAAAGCTTTTTAAAATTGATTGGAGGATATGAATTATTATTTTGAGTGGTATGACATGTCGGATGCTCGATGAGTCCGGTTCACCAAGATGAAGCTTGTGAGACAAGCAAAAAGGTTTTGGGCGACGGTTGACCAAAAGAAAGAAAGAGCGAGGGAACTCCTAATAGTCCATTGTGGAGAAATGAAAGAAACATTTAAAGAGAAGTACCTCCCTTTCTCTTATCGCTTACGGTTGATTGAGGAGTGGCAGTCTCTTCGACACGGTTCAATGAGTGTTGCAGATTATATCTAGAAGTTCGAAGAGTACTTGATCCGCTGTGAAGTTGATGAGGACCCAGTACTTACCTTTGCTTGTTTTAAAACGGGCCTCCGTCTTGACTTTAGAAAAGAATTGCTCGCCAAAGATATAGACACTATTGAACAATTGTACCAAGTAGTTTTAGACGTTGAGTTATACCTTAAAGCATCTGTGGGAAGGCGGTTTGACTTTCGCGAGTCTGGTGCTAAGGCCAACCCCTCTGGGCTAAACTTAACACGGGATTCCAAAACAAACCTTCCAATAATGTTCAGCCTAGGCCCAAGGATGATAAGGGTAAAGAGATTGCAGGCTCTAGTTCACGTGGAAGTGGGGCCACTAGGTATTTTAGGTGTCAAAGGTTTAATCATTTTGCTCACCAGTGTGGCACGAGAGAGGGCACCAAAGTATTCTTCATTGATGGGCAAGTAGAAGTAGTGCCCCAGAGAGTGACGACGAAGAAGAAGAATATGAGCCCGTAGAGACCCCTAATGATGAGGAAGATGGAGCGTAAGAGTCTAGGACCCTCGCAATTGTGCATTGCACTTTAACTTAAGCCAAGAGCACTGATGACTGGCGCCGCAACATGATCTTTTATACTTTTGCAAAATGTCAAGAAAAATAGTTGCAAGTTGATCATGGATAGTGGTAGTTATGCCAATGTGGCATCGACTAGCACTGTGAGCCGTTTGGGCTTAAAGCTGGAAGCCCATCCGCAACCCTATAGAGTCTCTTGGGTTGACGAAACTTCCATTCCAGGCTCGCACCGTTGTCTTATTCCTATTCAGTTTGGATCATATAAAAACACATTGTGATGCGATGTTGTTCCTATGGATGTTGGCCATATAATTCTGGGCAGACCATGGCTCTATGACAGAGATGTCACCATATTTGGTCGTTCAAATGTATGTACATTCTAGTTTAAGGGCAAGAAGGTCAAGCTAAATCCTCTGCCACCCAAGAATACGACTGGAAAGGAGTCCACCACACAGAGTAGTGTGAGCGGCTCAAAAGAATTGAAGGAGTCGAAGTCCAAGTCCAAACCGCTCCAGATTCTGAATGCCAAGGACTTTGAGCGAGAAACGGAGGCGGAATCGATGGTATATGCCCTTGTGGCTAGGGAGAGTGTACCAAAGACAATGTATAGTTACCCACCGAGGCCATTCAGGTAGTGCATGAGTTTCGTGATGTCTTCCCTAACGATCTATTGAATGAGCTTCCCCCTATGAGGAATATACAGCATGCCATTGATTTAATCCTTGGGGCCGGTCTATCAAACCTTCAGCATTACAGAATGAACCCAAAGGAGCATGATGAGTTGAAGAGGCAGATTGATGAGCTCCTAGAGAAAGGTTTCATATGAGAGAGTATGAGCCCGTGTGCCGTGCCCGCCCTTCTTATAAATTGATATGCGTAAGTGGTTGGAATGTTATAGCTGTGAATGTAGGCAGCTAGTTGAAGACTACTAGGAATCTAATAGTGTGGAGCCGTGTGAAGAGAGTTGTGATGGGTTTTAAACTCTCTTCACCCTAACAACTATATAATGAGGGTAGGTCCCTGATCCTACACACAAGTCAGAAACGCAAGTCTCATCTAATTTTCTGTATTCGAGTGTAAGGAGAGGAAGATCCTGGTATTCTATTATTCTCGGTTATAGCTTCTCAGAGAGGTATGTTCTCTTCCTATTACAGTCACCATGTTTTACGCTCAGCGAGGTCCATGGGCTAATTCCGTATATTAGATTAGTCCCACAGACCACACCATAAAAAAAGCAATGATATTGACATCCACTGTTAAAACCTTGGTAAGGGATACATGATGCTTATTTACTATACAACATGTTCATAAGGTAACATACCTTATAGATATGGATGAAGGGAAAACACAAATATCAGCTGGGTCCAAAACATCTGCAAGAAGTTTTTAATGGTAACCGTTCAATCCCCAATATGTGGTCCACTTGAGAATGGATCTGCCTCAAACCGAACATTATCCGGCAGGACGCAATCTGCTTCCATCTACTAGTTTTGACTCTCAACCGTGTATGGGCTCATTTTTTAGGCCTAATGGCAAGTCTAGCCATCTTCGCACGTGCGCACGTCACCACATGTACAGTACAGTGATATACAAGCTATCTAAATCTCGGACTAGGTACTACCCCGCCTATCTCGAGCTCAGAACTGGCCGGGCTGTAAGGGGCTTACCATGATGCATGGGTTTATCAACACTGGATCCATCCATTTTTTGATATCATTTTAGGATATAATCTTCCATTATTGATTTAGGTAGACCACACGATTGGAATCATTGTACAAGGTAACGGGATCTCCAAACTATTTTCCTTCAAATCGTCCACCTCAATTACAGAAAAGTCTGATTTATGGGATGCAAGCCTAAAATTTTGCTAAGCATCTAATGATTGGATTGGATTTCACATAACCATCAAGGAGGGCCTTGTACAAATCAAAAGTGGATGTTTCTCTTCCAATTGTTACTTTTGGTGTGGTTCACCTGAATTATAGTTCAACCTGATTTTTTAGCCCTTAGCATAATGTTGGATGACAAAGAATTTCATGTACATGTCACTATGGCCTAAATCCAACGGTGGACAAGTTATTTTAGACATTTTTTTTAAGGGTGAGTTTGTTGCACTTCACCAAAGTCACACAAACTGGAGTGGATTATGTGCAGTCTGGGGCCCACCTTGATGTATGTATTCTATATTCACTTCATCCATCTGTTTTTCCACATCATTTTAAGTAATGAACCAAAAAATGAAGCATAACCAAATCTCCGGTGGACCATACCATAGGAAAAAGTAGTGGGTAAACATCCCACAACTAAAAACTTCCTAAGGCCCACTATAATGTTGTCTTAATGTTGATTTACCATCCAACTTGTCGATACGGTCACGGAAACCCTGGATTAAGGGAGAAAACAAATTTCAGCTTGATTGAAAACTTCTGTGACCCATATAAAATTTTTTATGGTCAATCACCACTATTTCTTGTGGTATATAGTACACCTGAGATTTGGATCTGCTTTATTTTTTGGCTCATGCCCTAAAATGATATGGCTAAATGGATGGACGATATTTACTATATACATCAAGGTGGGTCCATGATAAGGGCTGCACCTAATCCCCTCCCCCCACAAACATCTCAATTGCTAATGGTAGCTGATTTATAATATGTTATTAGTGTTTACATGGCCGTTTTACCCACCTTGAAGTAGGTGTTGTATATTCATGCCATCCATCAAAATTTCCAACTCATTTTAAGTTATGGTCCACAAAATTAAGTACATCCAAATCTCAAGTGGACCACACAATAGGGATTGAAAGCCCGCCATTAAAGACTTCTTGGGGTCCACAAAAGTTCTAGATCAAGTTGATATTTTTGTTTTTCCATCATTTAGGTTTGTGTGACCTTATCAATAGGTTAATTGGATGCCAAACCGTGCATTGCAATGGGTCTTTAATGTGGGTGTTCAATCACAACTATTTTTGGTAATGTGTTCCATTTGAGATTTGAATTTGCTTAATTTTTAGTACCATGACCTAAAATGAGCTTGAAAAACTTATGGATGGTGTAGGTATACACAATGTTTTAAATATCGATGGTATCGACTGATATATCTTGTATACCTATAAGATGTGAGATGCATAAGTAGTGCCGATATATCCCACACATTGGATCCGGTGAGTATTTTCAATTTTCGATCCATTTTTTTTTTGTTGAAATTATGTTAAATTAGTGTCAAATGATTACAAATCTCTTGGTTCTTCACGTTTTGCATAAAAAGTTCATGGAGTTGAAGCTTTGATTTCGATATCCAATAGTTCTTCATGTTTTTATTATTTTTTTTTTTTTTTTTTATTTATTTATTTTTTATAAATTTCCTTTAACCAGCTGTTGATTGAGACAAACTTCAAAGTATTTACAAGTATTTGATAAAATGATCGTCGTATATATTCTAATTTCAAAATTTAAGTGTAGGTTGTCCAGTTTGGAGAAAATTTGAAAAATTTTCAATTCTTCCAAATTGCTTGCAATGTTATACTTCAAACATGAAATCAAGCATGTATGGAGCTAATCTACTGATTTATTAAGTCATTGTCAATTTTTGAAAAATAAAAAATTATTTTTAATTAAAAATTATTAAATTTTTTTTTTTAAAGTTTCCTTCAACTAGCTGTAAATTGAGACTAATTTTGAAGTATTTAGGAGTGCTTGATGAAATGATCATTGCATAAACTCTAAATGTTATACATTCAATATTAATTCAATCAGACAACGCATAACTTAAGACCCTATACAAAGGAAACCTATTATGTGCACTTATTTTTTAAGATGTTATGATTTAAAAGTGAGTATTAAAGTCTATTCTAACAATCAATGAAGTTTCGTTGAAAAATTCAACAAAATTTTCACTGTTTTCCAAAAAGTATGATAAATTACTTGTTACAAACGATATATCCCGTGCAATAACTAATACGTATTTGTATCTCAAGAATGCGATACATAACGTGATACTGATATTTTGAATATTGCTAACGATTTAAAAGTGAATATTAAGGTCTTTTTTAACAATATGCAAAGTTTCATTTAAAAATTCAACCATTTTTTCAATGTTTCCTCAGGTTTCTCAATGAGTTGGATAAATAACTCACTACAAATAATATATCTCGTGCGATAACCAATACATATCTGTATCCCAATGTTGCGATATATGATGCGATACCAAAATTTTGAACAATACCCTATACAACATATACATCAAGTTGGACCTTGCAAAAATTAGGAGTGGGGCATTCCTCTCTCAACTATTTCGTTTGGTGAGGCCCACCAAAATCACAGATCAACCTGAACTTTTGACCCTTGGTGTAAAGTTGGATGACCTATCTAATATTAAACGTAGATTTCAACTGTAAGTCATTAATTGCCCCAACATGATTGTTTAAGATTTCAAGTACACATCACCGACCCTACCTAATTGTTTTTGAGCTAGAACTTATTGAACCTATTGAAAAGTAGGCGTTTGCATGTTCGTGGGCTCACTTTTGTGGCCCAACTAAGGCCTGAAATTACCTCAAGTTTACCCAAAATATATGTTTTGATAGACTTATTATAATAACTGTTTATAATGTTACACATGTATACAATTTTGAAATATTATAAATTAATTAGTTAATCAAATTCAAGCTTTTACAAATATAGGTGCTTTTAGAATAGATGGTGTTAAATATAAACTTTGAAATCCAATGCAATGTAATTACAAATATAATTGAGTCTTCCAAATGCATTGGCTTCTAATGTATTTAGGATTTGGAATTCAATGCATTCCAAATATATGCAACCAAACGAGGATATATAATTTACAATTGACCTAACAAGATTAGATTGTTCAGTCTCAACAAATAGACATCCACTTATCAGTCTTTGGTACCTTCCAAATCATTAGTATTTCTATTTAATTACGTTTACAATGCGGGCATAGTGATTTGAACGGTTCATATTAATTAAAATAAATGCCGCGTGTACAAATTCTTGAGTGTGGGTATCAATTATCCGGTAATAAGGTATCTACTAGTTTCACTTTTAGCGTTGTGCGGTTTCAATTCTTAGACCCAACGGCCAGCACGCGGATTCGGTGATGCCCGGGAAACACTGACTTCGGTGAGGCCGTGACTGTGGGCCCACCTTGACGTACGTGTTATATATCGGTGCCGGCCATCCTTTTTTCAAAGCTCATTTTAGGCATAGCTCCAAAAATGTGAGCCCAGTCAAGGGTAGAAAAATAGGCAGCCGTTTACTAATTCTTGAGATAATATAAAAGGATTTTGACCATATTGGCCTCGTTGTACGGTCAAATTTACTAAAGGATACAACCTTTCAAATATTCCCACGGATGGCCTTTTGATAAGTTTTGGAAAAAATTTCAGACCAAAATGCTCTTGTTGAAGAAGTTACGTGATGTTCACGGAAGCTAACTTTTTTAGGGTGAGCAGGGCTAAACTCGCAGGGCCCACATTGATGTATGTGTATAATCTATACTGTCCATTCTTTTTGTCGTGTGATTTTAGGCTTAGGGCCCAAATATCAGCTTGATCTAGAGCTCACGTGGGCCACATGATAGAAAATAATGGTGACAATGGCACCCACTTTTGAAACTATCAAGGTTCACTGTGATGTTTGTTAGAAGTGAACACTACCCAAGTTAGAGCTTTTTGGATCTATGGTGAGCTTGCCGATAAAGTGAATGGAACAGATCACCCCTTTATGGGCCTTAGGGTATATTACTAATGGCTATCCTTCCATTTTGTCGTAGAGGAACTTAGGACATGACAACAAGACACATATAACATGATAACTATTGTTAATAAAAATATTGTTTAGGTGGTTTCTTCAATTCATAAATTAATCTTTCAACAATGATCGAAAATTTTATACTGTTTAGGTGGTTTCTTCAGTTCATAAATTAATCTTTCAACAATGATCGAAAATCCCCGACCTGATTTCCTTTCCTTTATAAATAGAGGCACTATGAATGCAACAATACACACCCTCAAAATTCTAGACCATTGCCAATTCATCTCAACCATTCATGGGTCCGGTCATCTTCTCACGATTGGCCATGTTCCCGGCCGTTCTATTTCTTATTGTAATGGTGGGCTGCTCTAATGCCAAAGAGTCAGCCCCGATGGAGACAAACATGGTATTCTACTTACAAGATTGGGTAACAGGTCCAAACGTGACAGCAGTTCCTGTTGCCGGACTCAAGAATTCTACTGTCCTCGGCTTCGGCACCATAGTAGTTATTGACGATGCTGTGACAGAAGGCATTGAGAGGAACTCGACGCAAGTTGGGCGAGCACAGGGAACATATGTGGACTCTGCGTTGGACGGTAGTGATTTACACCTTGTGTTTTCGATTGTCTTTACGAATGAGAAGTACAACGGGAGTACGCTAGAAATCCAAGGTGCTGATCGGTACACATTGAAGCAAAGGGAGGTGTCGGTGGTGTCCGGGACAGGCATGTTCCGGTTCGTCAGGGGATATGCTGTCTTAGAGACGGCCTACGCTTCTGGATTCAATGCAGTTATCAAGTGGAACGTGACACTTCGTCATTATTGAATGGAATTAGATTTTGATAATTGAAAACTTAAATTCATCTCTTTTGGTGAATTTGTGGTTCTTGGTTTGTGTTACAAATCATGAATTTTTCTTCATGGTTTCGTTCTTGGTTATGTAAACCGTATTTTAATAAAATTGTCCTGTTTATGTGATATCCACATATTTTCATATATCTCACGAAATCAACCCTGGCATTTGTTGAATAATTCAGTATCAATTTGAACTTTTTTTTTTTTTTGGCAAGGCACTCACTGATCCAAAGTTTCGTGTTGTGGACTGGCAACTTTAGGGCCCACTAGATCAATGGTCACCGTAGAAGGAGCGGATTGTGGGGTGATCCCGGGCACAGAGATATCTGTGTGCCTGGGGCTGTAGGGTCCAGAGAGACGGAAACGGATTGGCTACTCCCCCTGCCACCGGCCTGGTGGTCGGTGCTCTTTGGGCCCCACCATGATGTATGTGTTTCATCCATTCCGTTCATCCATTTTTACAGAAATGCTAAATACCATGAAGTTTGATGTTAGACCCTCTTTTTTATCTTACACTGGGACCGGCAATGAGAGCATATAACTTCAACAGGCGGAGCTGAGCGAAGCACGTGAGGTCAGTATCTACAAGATCATATATCATGATCAAAATGGGACGTGGATTGCATGTGAAAGCCTTTTGCAGGAACTTCGGGCGACTGGAAGGTAGGTGGGGCCCACCGTGATGTTTGTGAGAAATCAACTCTGTCCATCCGTTTTTTCAGATCATTTTACGCATGGACCAAAAAATGAAGCATATTCAAAACTCAAGTGGCCCATGCAACAGGAAAAAGTGGGTAGGGAAATGCTTACAGTTGAAACTTCCCTGGGTCCACCGTGATGTTTATATGCCATCTATATCAGTTAAAACTTCATTACTACTGGGATGAACATATAAAACAAAAATATTATCCTGATCCAAAACTTTTGTGGCCCCACGAATGTTTCAACGGTGGATGTTCAATCCTCTCTGTTTCCTTTCGTGCGGCCCACTTGAGTTTTGGATCTGCCTTGTTTTTTGGCTCATGTCCTAACGCGATCTGGAAAAACGAATGGATGAGTTGGATTTCTCAAAAAACATCTCGGTGGGTCCCACTAGCTTCCTGTCACGGGAAGTTACTGCCAAAGCCTTTCCCAGGCAATCCGCGTCCATGAAAATGCCCCTGGAAACCTAAATAGGTTGTGCTTGCATAGATGGACTTGGAGAATCCAGATAAAGGTTGGCATGGACCAGTTAATATAAGGGCTTTTGTATTTGTATTTTAGGCCCCGAACCAGCACTCCTTTATCTAGACCGAATACGCCAGCCGAAGCTGGCCCAAAGTGAGCTAGTCCCAAAACTCCAATAGGCGAGCCCAACCAAGTGACAGAGCTAAAAGGCAATGATTAATCCAGGGTTTTGGTTAGTGGACCACCAAACTTTAGGGCCCATCAATTCCAAGTTGATTTGTAATTCTTGGCTTAAACAGTAGTTGAGAAGCACTAGGCTGTTCTCTCTTTCTTTTATGCTTGCACAGCAGAGCCAAAAAGACCATGGGATTGACTATCTGACCACCATGCTCTTCTTTAAGCTTGTGGAATGGCGTGGTATTAGTTTTGGGCCCATAAATAGACAGACCAGACTTAAATCTTATTTTCAAGCCCAATAAATAGATGAACATGGCCCGGGCTCAATTAAGAACAATTTCAAGGAGGGCCGATTTAGCTTGGGTCCAGCTCACCTTTCACCCGGAATGGTTGGTTCCTTACCCTGGCTAGGATTATGAATGGGTTGGGCTAGCCAGTCTGGCTCCCAGTCGGAGGCTGCTATTTGTCAGACTTGGGTTTATTTTTAGACTTTCTTGCCAAAGATCCCTCCCATTTTCAGGCCCACCAAATAAACGGACTACGGCTCGGCCCAGCTTAGGTGAAGATGTATCAAGACCTTGTTTGAGCTCCTCTATGGGCCTTTAGTATACCAAAATGCCTTCAGTATACCAAAATCTCTGGCCCATTGCTTGGACGTAGCCTAATGTTATTGCCCAAGATATAAAATGTAGTGGGGCCCACTCATTTTTGTGGGGCCCACTCTCAAAAAAAAAAAAAAAAAAAAAAAACAAAGCAAGTGATGTGCGTCAAACCAACCCCTCTCCTCCACGATTCTCTCTCTCTCTCTCTCTCTCTCTCTCTCTCTCTCTCTCTCTCCTTGTTCTCTGCGGTTCAGTTGCACACATGAACCCATTTGACCATCCATGCCATCATCATGGTGGGACCCACTTCTTAATCTAAACCGTTCATTGGAACGACACCTCTGTATAACCTTAGCCGTTGATATCTCTCCCCCAGAAACCTCTGGTGTGGCCCACTTTAAACTTCGATCAAACTGATTTTAAACTTCATGTCTTATCTTGTTACCATAAAACCAATGGACGTTGTATATTTTTACATCTAATGCATCTGTGGACCCCACCTCATCTCACCAGCCCGGAATTCCATAACTATTACAGGGACTTTCCATTTTAGCTTTACCAGCAATGCCGTACACGTCTCTGCACTAGGCAATTTGTGTAATGCTCTCTCCTTGAATTGTGGTCGTTATTCTTCCCTCATTCAACGCTCCACAACTCTCCAACACCTCCCTACCTCAGAGAGCTAATAAAAAAGCTCCAATCTCCTCGCTTTCTCCTCCGTTTTATTGTCTTTACCAGCTGTCGAAAACTAAGACCTAAATTTTCTGAAACCCACCAGTAAAACACATTGAGAACTTTGTTCTTTCATTGCACCAAGCTCCCTAGTATTGATCTCCATCAGTTGGAAGAATTGAAGCCCTCAAATCCATGCTAGACAATAGTCTGCCATTGGAGGGAATCAAATACCGTGTGTCAGATATCAACCTAGTGGCTAATTATATCAAACGACTCTCGAGTTGGAATCTAGCAAGAGCCCAAACCATTGTACGTAGAAATCAGACATACATCAAATATATATTTTCATATCAGGTAGGTGATCATTTCCCATTGAAATATTCATAAGTAATTGCCTTATAAAATCTAAACATTGAGATAATTTTTTTATTTGATTGAACCAATGCAAATATTACTTTTTTTTTTTTCCATTTAATATTATCTAGTGATGATAATGAATATTAATTATGCGAACATAAACATTATATCTGTCATATTTCCTTATAAGTTAGATGTATCTTATGTGAGCAAATTTTTTTTTTTTTTTTTTTAAGTAATGATTCTTACGGGTGCTCTACCCAGGGTTATTCCCGAAATGATCAACATGACACGGGTGCTCTGCCTAGGGTCATTCCCAAAAGGATCGGCATGGGTGCTCTGCCTTAGGTGATTCCTCAAAAGAATCAGTACACATGGGTGCACTGCTCTGAGATTTTGTCCCTAAAAGGTTATACCGGTGCTCTGCCGAGGGTCATACTCTAAAAGGATCAACATCGGTGCTCTGCCGTGGGTCATCCCCTAAAAGGATCAGCATACATGAGTGTTTTGCCCATTCTAAATCTTAGTAATTTTTAGAAAAGCTATGTTAAACAATTTATTCATGAATGTCAAATTATTAATTATGATTCTACATCCAAGGTTTGCCTTATTTTGATTAATATATCGAGGTTAAATTTGGTAATATTTGTGAGGCTTTCAACTCAGGATTGATATAATCCTATTGAGTTGTCAACTCATTATGTTTTAACCATTTCAAGTTATGAATATTTTGAAGATACAGGGTACTACTATTAGTAGTGGAGCATGGAATGTGGTTGGATACACGTGGCATGTCATTCTACATAGGATAAATTTTATTTTATTTTAGAACTCTGAATGTAGTAATGTTTGACTTAATTTTCTCTACAATTGTGCGATTCATTCGCTTAGCCACACCATTATGCTGGGGAGTCTTGGGAACCGTCTGTTCATGCCGTATACCCAGGGACTTGCAATACTCATAAAAGTTACCGATGTATTCACCAGTATTGTCAGTGCGGATGCACTTCAATGATCTACCCGTCTCTCTCTCGACCATAGCATGAAACAGTTTAAACACACCAAAGACCTCGTTCTTGGATTTCAAGCATAAACCCAAACCCTCCTAGATGCATCATCTATAAAAGTAACAAAATATAATGCCCCACCCAAGGTTTTTGTCCTCATGGGACCACAAACATAAGAATAAACCAAATCTAATGCATACACTTTATTAACATGAGAAACAGATTTAACAAATGAAACTCTATGATGTTTTCCTGAGAAATTATCAGTACAGGTTTTGAAAGATATACTTGTCATGTCTGGAAGGAGCCGCTTCCTTTTCTAGTAGTTGAAGCCCTTTTTCACTCATGTGGCCTTGACGCCTGTGTCACATGTCGATAACTGAATCTTCTACTGCATTCAACCCACCCTTGTACACACTGACACTTGCCTTGTACAGGGTGCAACACTTTTTACCTCTGGCTGCGATTAACGAACCCTTGATGAGCTTCTAGCGCCCACCAACAAATCGGCTTTCATATCCATCATCATCTAACCTTCCCGTTGACATCAAGTTGAGACGAAGGTCTGGAATGTGCCTTACATCCCTGAGAACTAATGTGCAACCCACATTGGTCTTTACACAAATATCACCGACCCCTACGATCTTCGATATGCCAGAATTTCTCATCTTCACAGTCTCATAATCACCTGACTTGTAGCTTGTGAAGAAATCCTTACGTGGAGTCGCATGAAACGAGGCTCCCGAGTCTATCACCTAGTTAGTGTCCTGACTCGTAGCCGTGAGACAAACATTGTGATCTGTTGAAAGAATAACTATAACGTTGCCATCTGAAGAGACCGCAGTGGAGTCCGATTCATCTTCCTTCTCCTTTCATTTTTCTTTCTTGTCATTCTTCTTATTTCGACATTTATGCTTGTAGTGGCCCTTCTGGCCATAATTCCAGCATTTAATATCCTTCATGGTACTCGACTTGCCTCTTGATTTATCTACGGTCTTCCCACCCTTTCTGTTATTTCCTCTCTCCCGTTCTTGTGTCACAAGGGCTTCTTGATGAGTAGACCCCCGAGACTTCCTCCTTGTCTTCTCATTGAAGAGACAACTAGTTATATGTTCCATGGACACCTTTCCGTCTGGCGCGTAGTTACTCAGAGACACCACTAATGTCTCCTAACTATCAGGCAGTGAGCTAAGTAATAGTAAAGCCTGTAATTCATCGTCCAGGACCATCTTCATAGTAGAGAGTTAGTTCAAAATATCACTGACCTCATTCATGTGCTCAGTCACAGAACCATCCTCTTTTGAACTTGAGATTCACAAGTCGTCTTATCAGAAAATTTTTATTGCCAGCTGTTTTCCTTTCATATATACAGCCCTTGCAATTTCAGCCATAGGCTAGCGGCTGAGGTCTCTGTAGACACATAGTAGAATACGAAATCGTCCAACAATTTTCTAATAAACCCCACCACCTTCCGGTCCAATTTCTTCCAATCATCATATGTCATATCATTTGTTTTTGCTGATATGCCTAAGATTGGAGCATACAAGTCCTTGCAATAAAGCAACTCCTCCATCTTAGCCTTTCATATAGTCTAGTTAGAACCATTGAGACTGATCATCCTTGATGAGTCACCTTCCATAATTCAGAACTGATCCCACTCCGTTCAGTAAACTTAGCTTTGATACGACTTTGTTAGGGGCCGTTGCACAAAACCTTAGGATCTAGCCTCCCAAATACACCAGAATTATGGGATAATAAAGCAATGACATAAATCAAAGCACAAACCACACGACACAAGAGATTTTTACATGGAAAACCCTCAAATAGGTAAAAACCATGGGACCTCGTCCAGATCAACAATCCACTATGAAGTAGAACGTTACAACCGATCACAAGTACACATCGCTTGGATCAAACCTTCTTCACTCACGTAGGAGTGGATAAACAATAAGAGAATAAAGAAAAATGGAGAGATCTCACCGATTACGAGGATGTATAAGCGCTAAGATGTCGAGTGCACAATAGATCACCTCTACCAGCAGAACCTCCCTTCCACAAGCTTCCTCTTTCTCTCTCTCTCTCTCATACCTTTGATAGCCCTAAACCCTTTAGCAAACCCTTGTAAAGCTTTAGAAAACTCTCTTGCATATCCTAGGAACCACTATTTATAGTTTAGACAACTCTCTTTTGCACCTCTTGGGAAGCCACCTCAAATTTACGCAGTCCGCACAAAATCTGGACTCAAATCTGCGTAACCTCGACTGGTCGAGTAGGGTCTTCGACCGGTCGAGCGGCCCACTCGACCGGTTGAACACCTCCCTCGACTGGTCGAGTACCTCGGAATCCCAAACCAATTTGCTCGCTAGAATTTGAGTTGAGCACCACTCGACTAGTCAAGCACCACCCTCGACCGGTCGAGCCATGAGGAGAAAATTCCCATCATTGTTCACACTTTTAGAGAAACTAGTCTTCAAGTGGAAGAATATTATGACAGTGGAAGATGACGTTTTTGCCTCTCTCTCTCTCTCTCTCTCTCTCTCTCCCCCATACACCCTTATGCCCGTACGACTATGTTGTAAACCTTGTTTCTCTCGATTTTGCCACGACTCTTTCTCATGCATGTGGTCTATATAAGGAGAGAACTTTGTAGAGAGAGGTATTATTCTATTCGTTTTATCCTTTAGGTATTTTTTATTATAGAATTCCTTGTACAGGTGAAAGAGAGATAATTCTTCTATTTCTGTTTCTCTTATATCTAGTAAAGAAGAAATATCTGTGTTGCTGTCCTATAGAGTAAGAATATTGCCGAATCACGTAAATCCTTATGCCTCTTATCTCTTGTTTTGATTTAGTCATTTTAATTTTTGTTTAACACTTTTCTTTTGTGTTTTGGTTTCACCTATATTGACCACGTGTGGGTGTTTTTTTACAACATATGTATAGTGGAGATGGTAAGAGGGATAGCTTTAAACTCCTCGCTGGACGGAAAATGAGGTGGACGCTTACGTAGCTGCTTCTTATTTCTAGTGGTGGTAATGAGCTGGCCCAATCATGAGCTTTAGAAGACAGGGCTTAAGCCCTTACATTTGGCCCAAGGGCCGGGCAAGGCCAGAAATGTAGGCTCAATGTTCGGCCAAGCCAGGGCCAATGATATATGGCCCGACCTGGCCGGTTGCCCTGGTCAAGTCATTAAGTGTGCCACTGTTGAAATGGTCTAAAGACACTTCTTAATGGTCTACATACAATTTTTTTCATTGAACTTATTTTTAACCATTGACCATTATATTTAACTCCTTCAGTTACACGGCCAGTCTGCCCCGGCCCCAATTCCTTTATGGCAATGGTTGGAGACGGCTTTTTATCACCTCTACTTATTTCATAAGGTGAGAAAATTTTGATACTTTGGCAGAGTGCGACGGATCATACGCAGGTACTGAGATATTGTACATGTGGCACAAACCAGATTATGGGTGCGGGTTATGTGTACCATAAACCAAAAGTTGTATTATTTGATCACACAACTACTGGATTGGTGGACATTCATGGGACGGTTGAAATGAAAAAAGAAAATCAGAATGTCCCATTTTAGCACACAAGTGTTCTCGATTTGGTGCTTAGGCTTTCTTGAATTAATCATATTTTGGGATTATAACATAATTACAATGAGTTCCACGATTACATGGCATAATTTAAGTTAATATTTTTCACGTGTACAATTTTGGAGTTCCTGCGTATCAATCATTCTATGGTGCCAGAGTATCAAATAGATCCACTGAGATAATATGCATAAATGATAACTTAATTGTTCACCAGTGTAGGTGCGCATGGAGCCATGTCTACCACTTCCATCCTGTCCATCAGGCGGGCCACCTCATGTTTGGCCTTCACCCCGATCAAAAACTAAGGTGGACCCCATTATAGAAAATCATGCATAAAACCAATAAATTCATGTGGTGTGGCTCACTTGAGTTTCAGAAAAGCGTGATCTTTGGAAAGTCCCTTCATCCCCGTGAGAAGCATCATATGAATGGATTGGATGGCAGATATAAACTAATGTGTGCCCCAATGAAACTAATAATCTAGTATGGCTTACCTGAGTTTTGAAATGGCCTAATTTTTTATTTTCAGCATGCATCTCATGCACATTCTCCCCCACATGGTGCTCTGTTAGGTATGGTCACTGGCCTATGACTATGCCGGTTAGGCTAGGGCGGTTCATATATAAAATATATAAAATGGAAGTCAAATAAAAATATAAAAGTAGATATAAGTCATTGCGTGGGAACATTGGATAGGTTGTTGTTACATCCATAAAATAATCTTTCTAGAAGTATTCAAAATCCCGAATATTGTTGACTTCCTTTCCTTTATACGTTGAGGACTTAGTCTCAAAGCATTGATAATTCATCTCAACATGATTTATTAATCCATTCTTACAATATTGGTGGGCCATACTGATGGTAACGGCTAGATTCCCAAGGAGATGACATGGCATTCTATCATTAAGATTGATGGGCAGGTGAGAACGTGACAACAATTCATGTTACTGGATCAACAATTTTTCAAACAACCGATCACTCTAAAATTAGCTCGAGCTGTTAGAGGATGGCATATATATATATATATATATATATATATATATATATGGAAAAGGTACTATGCGCTTGAGTGTAAAGCGGTCATTAGTACAGTCGAGCTGATGTGGGCCCCACCGTGATGTCGTTCGAAAATCTACCCCCTCAGTCAGATGCACCATTTCATAGGGGGCCCACACGGCTGAAAATCAAGTCAATCCGTGACTTTTGTGGGCCACACCATGTACAAAAGTTGAGAGGGGCCGTGCACCATTGAAACTTTCAAAACCATTTGTGGGGAGCTTTTGAGACGTTTTTTGATGATCAACACCGTCCATCACGTGTGTCTCACTTGTCTATAATTTTAGACCAAGTTTTAGGTTGTATCCACAACTCAGGTGGGGCCCACCAAGTGCTTTACATATTTTTACGTGTATACTTATGTTTTTCGATGGTATGGCCCACCTGAGTTACGTGGACGGCTGATTTTGGGCCATGTGGGCCCACCCTAGGCTCGTGCATCTGGTGGACGGTGTGGATCTTCTAACGGCATCACGGTGGGGCCCACACAGCTCGACCTCACATACGACTGCTTTAGGCTCGAGCGCATAGTACCTTTTCCATATATATATATATATATATATATATATATATATATATATATATTAAGAGAGTCAAAGAACCAATTACTTAAAAAGCTTGAGTGCTTAGAGAATGGCATATCAATGTATAGACTTTAATACAATTCAAACGTAGCTGTTATTGATGATGCAGTGATGGAAGGCATCGAGAGCGATTTGAAGCAAGTTGGATGAGAACAAGGTATAAGTGAATTGCGCATTGGACGGTACAGATCTCCACTTAGCCATTTCAATCATATTCGAGAATGAGAAGTACAATGGAAGCACACTAGAGATCCAAGGCAGAGATAGCTGGACCTTGGAGCAAAGAGATCAGTGTCGGTGGTGTCTGGTACAGGCATGTTCTCGTTCGGTAGGGGCTATGCATGCCATCATAGAAACTACGTACTTGGATTCAATGCCACTATCAAGTTCAAGGTTACCATTGCTATTATTGAATTGAATCGGATTGTGATTTACGAAACCTACATTCCTCTCCTGTGATGGACTTGTTACGAAAACATAAGCTTGTTTGGATGTTTTGATTCTTATTTATGTGAATGATATTAGTTTTTTTTGTAATGTGCATTTGTTTTGTGAATGGTGGCATACCTGAGGAGTGTAAAGGCCTAATTTTTCCCCGGAAGATCCAAAAGTGGGGTCCACCTGATGGAAGCTGGGATTTTGCACACGTATGACATATTGGTATGCTTGGGTTGGGCAATGCTACGTTTACATATTATAGGCAAATTATTCAGCAAATGATCCTTTCATAGAGGATTATCTTATACAATTACCTGATGTAATCTTTAACAAAATACGGCCCGTGTCACTTTTGTAGGACAATCGAGATATGGGTACATCATGAAGAACGAATGGCCAAAAATCAGTCTGATATTCTCTCATGAAGGCCACCACATATTGTTGAAATAAAGGAAAGTGTGGCGTGATTCAACATACGTTTTTGGACCATCCAATCAGTAGCCTGATTTTCTTGAATGATAATCTTTAACGGCATTTCCCTTTTTAAAACCGCTCCGATTTTATGCACAGATGATACTTTGGTAAGAAAGAAAGGACTGTAACTGGGTGGCAATGGATCTTGTTCGGACCGGGCTGTGTCAGCCGAACTAATTAAGTCCAACCTATTTGCTCAACGGTTTAAGAATTCTTGCGAAAACCCGACCCAAGACTCATTACTTAAAACAATTTCTAGCCATCCACTTATTAGGTGGGTCATACCATTGGAAACATTTTGTAGCCATTGATAAGTAATTAAAATACAAATGTGGTCCACTGGAAGAGTGGATGTGGCTGATTGTTCTACAAAGTGATCATCGATACTTTGTAGCCATATTCCACATATCAGGTGGCCATATCATTGAAAACAATTTCTATCCATTGATAAATAATTTAAATTCTTTTTAGCAATTTACTTATCAGGTGGGCCATACCGTTGAAAAGAATTTCTAGCAATTGATAAATAATTAAAATACAGATGTGGTTCACTGGATGGGTGGATGTGGCTGATTGTTCTACAAAGTGATACCCATGATGGGAAAAAGTATTGGATGGCTTGGATGTCAAACATATAAGAAATGTCTTGATGGATGCTTAGTTGTGTTTAGAGCTAGGCGCCGAATCGAGTTGGCCCGTGTTAGGGCTGACTCGACTCAACCCGGTTTTGAAATAGACCTGACCCGAACGACCCAACTCAATACTGAGTCCAACATGCCTGACCTGATCTGAGTCCCAGTCTGGCCTGGATTAATCTGTACCAAGTCCAACCTGATCACGGGTACCTAGTCAGATCGAGTCAGCATTGACTCAGGTGTTGTAGGTATCCATCGGCTGAAATCACAACTCAGAGCCTAGGTGCACTGGCAGGAATTGCAGCCTCTCCATCAGCTACATGACATCTCATATCCAAAATGTCAAATCTGTTTATTATTATTATTATTATTATTATTATTATTATTATTATTATTATTATTATTATTATATATTTTTAATATGTACGAGTCAGGTCTCGGGTCAAGCCGAGTCAATACCGAGTTGGATTTCGAGTCGAGTCGAGTTACTGGGTGACTTGAACCTGACTCTGTTTGAGTTCGGATTGGACGAAGTCTATTGAACTCACCCACTTGGTCCAGGTCTTGTCAGGTCTGAATGAGTCGGATAAGTCAAGTCTGTCGAGTCAAGTCATCCCGTGTTCAACTCTAGTTGTGGTCTAACCTGTTGGACTGGAGACATCCGGTATAAGAAATTTACATATATTTTTCTTCTTTATTTGGTTTCGGGTTTTGGGTCTGGTCCGGTTAGCTAATTGATAACCTATATGGGCTGAGTCAGGTCAAGCCCAAATCATTTACTTAAACAGGTCATATTTATACCTCGAACACTTTTCCCCTACTCATTTAGCCTGGCCGAACCCACTCAGTTGACCTGCATGCTGACCCGACCCATTCCCAAGTGTGTCCACCATTTTTTATATCTAAATGCAGCGTCCATCAGGTGAGAACCATTACATGAACCAGAAGATCAAATATCAGCAGTTTAGTAAAACACTCAAGTTCTGTGGGGTCCAACATGTTTTATATGTAAATGCACTCCATCTGTCAGGTGAGAACCATAAAACGAAAGTGGGTCTCATGATTGGGTTGGTTTTTTTTAATTATTAGAAAGGACAAAATAATTCACAATAACTAAGGAGCGCGCTTATTATCTCCTTTGGAAGACTATTGCGTCCTTCTCCCTCAACGATGATTTGT
This sequence comes from Magnolia changhungtana, assembly GCA_030180095.1. NCBI lineage: Eukaryota > Viridiplantae > Streptophyta > Magnoliopsida > Magnoliales > Magnoliaceae > Magnolia > Magnolia changhungtana. The sequence goes on along the minus strand of JASAUF010000411.1, from coordinate 8,198,866 downwards.
CCAAGCAGGGCTTTGTGGGTCCCACTATGAGGTATGAGTTTTATCCATGCTGTCCATCCAATTATTTATTTATTTATTTATTTTCAGATTATTTTAGGTCTAATCATAAAAATGATGTAGATCTAAGGCTCAAGTAGACCACACCACAGAAAAAGCATTGATAATGACACCCACTGTTAAAACCTTGGTAAGGGATACCATGATGCTTATTTACCATCTAACAATGTTCATAAGGTAACATACCTTATAGATATGGATGAAGGGAAAACACAAATATCAGCTTGGTCCAAAACTTCTGCAGCTGTCAAGAAGTTTTTAATGGTAGCCGTTCAATCCCCAATCTGTGGTCCACTTAAGAATAGATCTGCCTCAAACCGAACATCATCCGGCAGGACGCAATCTGCCTCAAATTCATTTTAAGTTACAGTCCACAAAATGAAGTAGATCGAAATCTCAAGTGGACCACAAAGTAGGGATTGAAAGCCTGCCATTAATTCTTGGGGTCCACAAAAGTTCTAGATCAAGTTGATATTTTTGTTTTTCCATCATTTAGGTTTGTGTGACCTTATCAACAGGTTGGAGCCAAACCATGCATTTCATTGGGTCCTAGGAATTTAATGTGGGTGTTCAATCACAACTATTTTTGGTAATGTGGTCCATTTGAGATTTGAATTTACTTAATTTTTAGTACCATGACCTAAAATGAGCTTTAAAAACTTATGGATGGTGTAGGTAGACATGAGGTTTTAAATATCAATGGCCGATATATCTTGTATACCTATGCGATGCGAAATGCATAAGTAATGTTGATATATCCCACACATTCGATCCGATGAGTATTTCCAATTTTTGATCCATTTTTTCTTGAAATTATGTTAAATTAGTGTCAAGTGGTCACAAATCTCTTGGTTCTTCATGTTTTGTATAAAAGGTTCATGGAGTTGGAGCTTTGATGTCGATATCCACAAGTACTTCATGTTTTTGTTCTTCAAAATTTTCTTTTAACCAGCCATCGATTGAGATAAACTTCGAAGTATCTATGAGTATTTGATGAAATGATCGTCATATACACTATAATTTTGAAATTTAAGTGTAGGTTGTCTAGTTCGGAGAAATTTTGAAAAATTTCAATTCTCTCAAATTGCTTTTTTTTTTTTTTTGGAAAGTGGACACCAGCCACCAAAATTCCATTAATCTGAAAATTTTACGGGCCTTCGGAAGTGTTGCCACAAAAAGACTACGGCCACTCCTATCGTGTCACCCCACTACCCTATCTTTCCTTTTTTTTTTTACAAATAAACAAACCAACCAAGAAAGGACAACCCAGCAAGCAAAGGATGGGGAGTCCAAAAGCAAAAAACCCTTGTACAAGTTCGAAAGGGGGAGGAACCAGCACAAAATACTAGGGACTAAGGAGCTGTGCGGATCAATCCGAGGCCTACCTTATCGAGAAAGACCTTAACACACTTTTTTTTTTCTTTTTTTTGTTAGTTTGTTAGTACACACCCACTATTAGTACACACTGCACTGTTAGCCACCCCCACTAGGGATCGATACCAAGACCTCAAGTGTTGAAACGAGGTATCTCCACTCAGTCTACCAGTTGAGCTATGGATCCGGGTGTAATTCCCTCAAATTGTACTTCAAACATGAAATCAAGTATGTATGAGGCTAATATACTAATTTATTACGTCTTTGTTAATTTTTGAAAAATAAAAAATTATTTTTAAAAAAAAATTTCAAGATTTTCCTTCAACTAGCTATAAATGATAATTACATACACTCTAAATGTTATGCATTCAATATTAGTTCAATCAAGCAACGCATAACTTAGGACCCTAAACAAAGAAAACCTATTATGTGCACTTATTTTTTAAGACGTTATGATTTAAAAGTGTGTGTTAAGGTCTTTTCTAACAATCAATGAAGTTTTGTTGAAAAAATCAACAAATTTCCCACTATTTTCCAAAAAGTACGATAAATTACTTGATACAAACGATATATCGATATCCCATGCAATAATTAATATGTATCTGTATCCCAAGAATGCGATACATAACGTGATACCGATATTTTGAACATTGGTAACGATTTAGCATGTATTAAGGTCTTTTTTAACAATACGTAAAGTTTCATTTAAAAATTCAACCAATTTTCCAATGTTTCCTCATGTTTCTCTATAAGTTGGATAAATTACTCAGTGCAAATGATATATCCGTGCGATAACCGATACGTATATGTATCCCAAAGTTACGATATATAATGCACGATACCAAAATTTCGAACAATACCCTATACAACATATACATCAAGGTGGACCTTGCAAAAATTAGGAGTGGACATTTCTCTCTCAACTATTTTGTTTGGTGAGGCCCACCAAAATCACAATTCAACTTGTACTTTTGACCCTTGGTGTAAAGTTGGATGACCCATCTAATATTGAAAGTAGATTTCAGCTGTAAGTCATTGCCCCTACATGATTGTTTAAGGTTTCAAGTACACATCACAGCCCCTACATGATCGCTTTTGAGCTAGAAGTTATTGAACCTACTAGTAGGTGTTTGCATGTTTGTGGGCCTACTTTTGTGGCCCAACTAAGGCTTGAAATTACCTCAAGTTTACCCAAAGTGTATGTTTTGATAAACTTATTATAATAACTATTTATAATGTCACACATGTATACAATTTTGAAATATTATAAATGAATTAGTTGATCAAATTCAAGCTTTTACAAATATAATACACGATTTCAGTGCTTGTAGAACAGATGGTGTTAAATATAAACTTTGAAATCCAATGCAATGTAATTACAAATATAATTGAGAATTCCAAATGCATTGGTTTCCAATGTATTTAGGATTTGGAATTCAATGCATTCCAAATATATGCAACCAAACGAGGATATATAATTTACAGTTGACCTAACAAGATTAGATTGTTCAGTCTCAACAAATAGATATCCACTTATCAGACTTTGGTACCAAATCATTAGTATTTCTATTTAATTACGTTTACAATGCGGGCATTGTGATTTGAACGGTTCATATTGATGAAGATAAATGCCACGTGTACAAATTCTTGAGTGTGGGTATAAATTATCCGGTAATAAGGTATCAACTAGTTTGACTTTTTTCGCTGTGCGGTTTCAATTCTTAGACCCAATGGCCGGCACACAGATTCGGTGATATTCGGTGATGCCAGCCAGGGAAACACCGACGTTGGTGAGGCTGTGACTGTGGGCCCACCTTGACGTACGTGTTATATATTCGTGCTGTCCATCCTATTTTCCAAGCTCATTTTAGCTATAGCCCGAAAATGTAGCTGATCCAAATATCTGGTGGAACACACTATAAGAATCAGTGGTGATTGAATGTCCATTTTTTTTATTAAGCTGATATTTTTGTTTTCCTTTCATCCATGTCTGTTTGATCTTATCAACAGGTTGGATAGAAAATAAACATTATAGTAGGCCCTAGGAAGTTTTTAACGGTGGGCGTTCAATCACCACATCTTCATGTAGCGTGGTCTACCTGAGATTTGAATATGATTCATTTTTGGGCTCATGACTTAAAATAAGGTGGCAAAAGGGATAGGCAGCATTGATATACAACATATACATTAAAGTGGGTCCCACAATCTGATGCAGGGATGAACGTGATGAAGTTGATCACCGTCTTCCTCAAGGATAACTAATCCAAATCCATGGAGCTTCTCAAGACTCCTCATAAAAACTTCTCGAATCCACGCAGAAAAGAAATAGAAATAATTTTAAAATATATAAAAGAAACTTGTTGAATTGATTGATGAATGAAAATAACGACTTCACAACCCTTTAAATAGGGATACCAAGCAATGGAAGAGAAGTCAGAAGCAAACTATAACTAAAACTCCTAGATTTCGTAACTTTTTTTCCACTCAGTCTACCACTTGAGCTATGGATCAGGGTGTCCTAGATTTCGCAACTTACTATAAATAGTAAACTTACTATTTATAGACAATCGTAATGTCTACTAGTGCGCAAGTAAAATAGTAAGTGTCTTATTTGGCTTCATAATGTAGAGCGGGTCGCGGACAATTACATGGCAAAGATGAATCAGAAAAGGCCCGGTCGGCGAAAGAAGTGATCTGGACCATCAAACCTTAAATCAGGCGTATCTCACAATCCGGGATGAGTTAGCCGACGAAAAATATATGATTTTGGGGTAGAACGAGCTACTTTAGCCAACCAACCCAGTTACGCGGGGTTGCGACGCTCGGAATTGCGAGAAACCCCTGATTTGACGGTCGTTTTCTGTTTCAATTTCGTTTTTACTATAAATAGTAAGTTTTAGTTTGCTTATAACTCTTCATCCGTCGGGCTTTAGGAGTTGCGCCCAACGTGAAAAGAGCTTAGAATAATTAGGAGAATGGGTTGGTGAAGTCAAATAGGACACTTACTATTTTTGGCCGAAAACCTTGCGCACTAGTAGACATCACGACCGTCTATAAATAGTAAGTTTACTATTTATAGTAAGTCGCGAATTCTAGGAGTTTTAGTTGTAGTTTGATTATGATTTCTTTCCCATTGCTTAGTACCCTTATTTAAGGGGTTGTGAACTCGTTTTTATGTATTCATTAATCTATTTCGAATTTATTTAGAATTTATTTCTATTTTCTGCTCTCTTTTCTCGTGGATTCGAGAAGTCTCGTGAGGAGTCGAGAGAAGTTCCGTGGATTGAATAGTTATCCTCTTGAGGAAGATATTGCTCGACCTCACGTCCTCCCCTGCGTCACTTCACCAGGCTGTTCTTTTAATTATTATAAGCTCTTTTCGTGTTGGACGCAACTCAAGCCCAACGGATGAAGAGTTATAATCAAACTAAAACTTACTATTTATAGTAAAAAGAGAATTAAAATAGGGAAATGATCGTCGATCTGGGGGTATTTCACAAATCCGGCTTGCACAACCGGGTGTAGCAGGGTTGGTTGGCTAAAATAGCTCGTTCTATCCCAAAATCATATATTTTACACTTAATGATAACTCATTCCGAATTACGAGATACGCTTGATCTAAGGTCTGACGGTCTGGATCACTTCCGTCGTTGACTGGGCCTCTTCTGATCCATCTTGGCCATGAAACTGTCCGCGACCTGCTCTAAAGTAGCTCGTTCTACCCCAAAAAATTAAAAAGATTCCGTACTAAAGTAGGTCACAACACAAGACACATTGACACTTGGAGGCCCACTATTGTAACCTTCTCAGGACCACCAAAGTTTTGGATTTGAATTATTTTTATTTTCCCTTCGTCTTGTGGTATATGACTCTTTATGATAGGAGTATATGGCGTATATAACTATCACAGTAATGTCTCCATCCCAACTGTTTCGTATTATTTAACCCACTTGAGTTTTGTATCTTTATGATTTTCAGGTTCACATCATCATATGAGCCCAGGCAAGGGTAGAAAAATAGGCAGCCGTTTACTAATTCTCAAGGTAATATAAAATGCCAGATAACGAAGAAACCCCACAACGACAGTGAGAGATGGAAAAAAACAAATAGCACTCGTCAATAAAAATATTGTGTAGGTGGTTTCTTCAATCCATAAATTAATCTTTATACAATGATCCAAAATTGCAAAACCTGATTTCCTTTCCTTTATAAATAGAGGCACTATGAATGCAACGATACACACCCTCAAAATTCTAGACCATTGCCAATTCATCTCAACCATTCATGGGTCCGGTCATCTTCTCACGATTGGCCATCTTCCCTGCCGTCCTATTTCTTATTGTAATGGTGGGCTGCTCTAATGCCCAAGAGTCAGCCCCGATGGAGACGAACATGGTATTCTACTTACAAGATTGGGTAACAGGTCCAAACGTGACAGCAGTTCCTGTTGCCGGACTCAAGGATTCTACTGTCCTCGGCTTCGGCACCATAACGGTTATTGACGATGCTGTGACAGAAGGCATTGAGAGGAACTCGACGCAAGTTGGGCGAGCACAGGGAACATATGTGGACTCTGCGTTGGACGGTAGTGATTTACACCTTGTGTTTTCGATTGTCTTTACGAATGAGAAGTACAACGGGAGTACGCTAGAAATCCAAGGTGCTGATCGGTACACATTGAAGCAAAGGGAGGTGTCGGTGGTGTCCGGGACAGGCATGTTCCGGTTCGTCAGGGGATATGCTGTCTTAGAGACGGCCTACGCTTCTGGATTCAATGCAGTTATCAAGTGGAACGTGACACTTCGTCATTATTGAATGGAATTAGATTTTGATAATTGAAAACTTAAATTCATCTCTTTTGGTGAATTTGTGGTTCTTGGTTTGTGTTACAAATCATGAATTTTTCTTCATGGTTTCGTTCTTGGTTATGTAAACCGTATTTTAATAAAATTGTCCTGTTTATGTGATATCCACATATTTTCATATATCTCACGAAATCAACCCTGGCATTTGTTGAATAATTCAGTATCAATTTGAAGTTTTTTTTTATTTTGGCAAGGCACTCACTGATCCAAAGTTTCGTGTTGTGGACTGGCAACTTTAGGGCCCACTAGATCAATGGTCACCGTAGAAGGAGCGGATTGTGGGGTGATCCCGGGCACAGAGATATCTGTGTGCCTGGGGCTGTAGGGTCCAGAGAGATGGAAACGGATTGGCTACTCCCCCTGCCACACCGGCCTGGTGGTCGGTGCTCTTTGGGCCCCACCATGATGTATGTGTTTCATCCATTCCGTTCATCCATTTTAACAGACCATTTTATGCTAAATACCAAAAACGAGAGGGATATAAATCTCAGGTGGACCACACCACAGGAAAACAATAGTGATTGGATATCCACCATTAAAATTCTCCTAAGGCCCACTGTACTGTTTATTTGACATCCAATCTATTGATTAGGTCATATAGGTCCAGATGAAGGGCAAAAACAAATATTAGCTTGATCCAAAACTTTTATGGCCCCAAAATTTTTTTAATGGTTGGCATTCATTTAACACTGTTTCCTGTAATGTGGTCGACTTGAGATCGGAATTGTTATGGGAAGATCTGAGTCCGCTTAAGGTCCGAGCACGGAGCATCAGATCGAGCCGACTAGTATTCTCAACGCCCGAGGCCTCATTTGTCTAATCCGACTTAAGCGTTCCGAAGAGGTGTAACATTTGAAAGACCTTCATTTCGAGACTGTAGGTCGAGATAGAACCTGGTGTCCGATCGGACAACACAGCCTAATCCCATCCATATCAAAGCTTTCGCCTCGGGGTTACGTTCGAGATATCAGTTCAGATGCATGTATCGTCCGAGCCTGACGGGAAGTGAACCAATGATACTTATGTAAATGATCTGAGCCGAGTAGGCATCACGATTTCATGCACCAAATAAGGCAACTGCCACGGTTATACGTGGTCGAAAACTTCATCCGGTTATACACATTGCGCGCTTGGTACGCTACACGATCTACAGATCAACATACCATATGTCCACGATCCGGGAATCCCCCTGATCGTGCCGAGATTGTCGGATTCAGACCATTTAGCCGTTAGGTATAAATAGCTCATCATTCCATGTCTACAGGTACGCAATATCGAATACTCTCCTCTTAACTCTTCAATTAGACCTAGATTCCCGTGTCCTGACTTAGGCATCGGAGGGTCCCCCGGCCGAGCCAGGGTCTCCTTTGTTCACTGTTAGTGCGCAGGTTTAGGGCTTGGTGATTGTACTTAGCGTACAAGATCAGGAGGAGAGCGGACCAAATTTCGACCTCAACATTTTTTGGCGTCGTCTGTGGGAAGCTAGTACGAAAAGCCAAATTCCCGTCCCTCAAATCCAATGGCGAGGAAGAAGAAAGTTGTGGCTGCGGAACCAGAACCAAATGAGCAAACACGATCTTCTTCACCCCTTCATGCTAAGTCCGCGCCAGGGCCTTCGCAGCGCTCTCGCAACAGAGCGAGCAAGTATCGAGCCATGCAGAGTGAAATTCAGGCCCTGTGCGATGAAGTGAATAAAATGAAGCAGCAAAGGGATCCACAACTGCACCCAATCCAGGGGAACCCTGATCCCGAGCCCGTCGGCCTATACGTAGAGACTCGTTCTGTACCAGGGAGTGTGAGACACGAGGCGCCCCAACAATCTCGGGTGCCGCTATCGGGTCAAAATCCTCATGTGCAAGCTAGAGTCTCATCACGGAACACCGTCACTCGGGTACCCGCAAACCGTTTGATCACGTCGGCTCTAGCGCCTACGGATCTCCATCATCGGTTGGAGCAGAGGAGGGAAAGAAGGACTCCTGAAATGGGAGATGCTCCAGAGATTGTTGCAGAAAATACAGATCCCTGGGAAGCCCGGTTCGCGGAATTCAACGACAAGCTACAGACTTTGGAAAAGAAGCAGCAACTGTCAACGGTTCCCGCTACGGTCCAAGCCATGATAGAAGAGACCGAGCCCCCCTTCACTTCCACCATCATGGAGGAAGTGATGCCGCAGAGGTTTCGGATTCCTCCCGTCATCCAGTACTCGAGAACCGGGGACCCGTCCGAGCATCTGGAAGCCTATCGTTCCTGGATGCAACTCCAGACGGCAACAGATGCAATGATGTGCAGGGAATTTTCAATAACCCTTGCGGGATCCGCTCGGAGTTAGTACCGACAGCTTAAACCCAACTCTGTCGACTCTTTCACAGAGTTAAGTCGGCTATTCCTGACCCAATTCATAAGCGGTAAGACAAGCCGAAAACCCAATACCCACTTGCTTACTATTAAGCAAGGGCAGAAAGAATCACTGAAAGATTACGTTGCCCGTTTCAACGAGGAAGCGCTACAAGTTGAAGACTACGATGATAAAATGGCGCTGGCCGCAATACTGAGCGGTCTAAAGGAAGGGCGGTTTACTTTCTCCATTGGGAAGAACCCACCAAAAACATTCGCGGACTTCGCGGCAAAAGCTCAGAAATACACCAACGCCGAGGAATTCACTAATGCTCGGAAAGAGATACAAGTGACCGATTCGGCCAATAAAGGGAAGAGGCTTAGGAACGAAAAACCACATCCTTCCAGAGGAGCGAACGACCGCACTCCTCGCGATCGACGACCGAGTCGGAAGCCGGAAGGGAAATTCCATTCCTACACTCCTCTCAACACGTCCGCCGAACAGATCCTGTTGGACATTCGGGAAGACAAACGGCTCAATTGGCCAGTCTGCATGAGGGCTGATTAAGAGCATCGAGACAAACGTAAGTTTTGTCGTTTCCATCGAGATCATGGCCACAATACAGGCGATTGCATAGATCTCAAGGACGAGATCTAATCCCTCATTCGCAAGGGACATCTACGACGTTACGCGAAAAAGGAGAAGTCCGCTTGAAGGGAAGATCGACTGCAAGAAAAGTCCAATAACCCCACGGAAGAGCCCGCTGAAATCCGCACAATATTCGGGGACCCGACCGGGGGAGGGGATTCTAACAGGGCCCAGAAGACTCATTTCCGGAGGTCCGACCAGTGACATTACGTTCATCTCACCGAGCGGCCCACCAAGGAGCTCCGAGTCAGTCCATGTAGTCTAACCTTCACGGAAGACGATGTGCGCAAAATCCAGCATCCGCACAACGACGCGCTAGTGGTCACCATGACCATAGCAAATCATAAGGTGTATCGCATTTTGGTCGACACAGGAAGCTCGGCTGACGTAATATATTCTGAGGCCTTCGAAAGGATGGAAATTCCACGGTTGTGACTCCGACCCGTGAAGACTCCCTTGCATGGCTTTGCTGGAGAGAGAGTAATCTCCGAATGAGCCATTTCTCTCCTGATTACAGCGGGAGAAGGACAACATCAAGTCACCGTCTTGGTGGATTTCTTGGTTGTCAATGTGCCATCGGTACATAACGTCATTCTGGGCCGACCCTCCCTCAATGCAATGAGAGCGGTCGTCTCAACCTATCACCTGATGATGAAGTTCCCAGCCGAAGGCGGAATCGGTTATCTCCGAGGCGATCAGCTAGAAGCTCAGAGGTGTTACGCCATAGCAGTAAAAAAATGAGAAGTCAAGCAAACTCTCGCCATCAACGCCTTGGACCCCCGAGGACCTGTGGAGAGCTCACCGGTGGAAGAACTAGAGAAGGTGCCTCTCGACGAAGATAACCCGAGCAAAACTGTTTAGCTCGGATCGTCATTAGATCCCGAGCATCGATTTGCGATGTTAGCCTTCTTAAAGCAACACTGAGACATCTTCGCATGGTCACACGCTGACATGCCAGGGATCTCCCCTGACGTTATGGTTTATAGACTGAATGTGGATCCAGACTACAAACCTATGAAGCAAAAGAGAAGGCCATTTGACGCTGAACGATATGAAGTCATCGCCGAGGAGGTCTCTGTCCTGCTCAATGCGGGCTTCGTGGAAGAAGTATATTACCCTGACTGGATAGCAAATGTTGTGCTCGTAAAAAAATTCAACGGAAAGTGGCGAGTCTGTGTAGACTACTCAGATCTGAACAAGGCCTGTCCCAAGGACAGCTTCCCCTTACCCTAGATCGACTAACTAGTGGACAACACCACTGGACATGAGTTGCTCTCATTCCTAGATGCCTATTCCGGGTATAATCAGATCGCCATGCATCCCCCAGATAGGCAGAAGACCACCTTTGTCACGGACAAGGGGCTCTACTGTTACCGGGTCATGCCTTTTGGCCTGAAGAACGCTAGGGCAACATATCAGAGATTGATAAATCAAATGTTTGCCAAGCAGATTGGATGCAATATAGAGGTCTACGTTGACGATATGTTAGTAAAAAGTATCAAAGCGTCGGATCATCTCACAGACCTCGGAGATACGTTCAGTGTCCTCCGAGAATATCGGATGAAATTGAACCTTGCCAAATGTGTGTTCGGAGTCGAATCCGGAAAGTTCCTTAGGTTCCAAGTCAGTTAGCGAGGAATCGAGGCTAACCCTGACAAGATCAAGGCTCTCCTCGACATGAACTCACCTCAGACTATCAAGGAAATCCAACGCCTCACGGGAAGGGTTGCTGCGCTCGGACGCTTCATCTCCAAAGCTACCGATAAATGCCTCCCCTTCTTTCAATAGTTGAAGGGCCACAAGAAGGCAGAATGGACGCCAGAGTGTTAACAGGCCTTCCAGCAACTGAAACAATACTTGGGTTCACCCCCTCTATTGTCTAAACCTGTAGAAGGAGAGCCCCTGTTCCTCTACCTCGCGGTCTCGACCTCAACAATCAGCTCGGCTCTGATCAGAGAAGTTGGGGGCAAACAATATCCCGTATATTACGTTAGCAAAGCCATGGTACCAGCCGAGACAAGATATCCATCCCTGGAAAAACTGGCCCTTTACCTTGTCGTCTCGGCTCGGAGATTGCGGACATATTTCCAGGCCCATTTTATCATCATAGTGACCGACTCTCCCCTAAGACAAGTCCTCCAAAGGCCCGAGGTGTCAGGTAGGATGACCAAGTGGGCAATCGAGCTCGAATAGTTTGACATCCAATTCGTATGCAGGACGACAATCAAGGATGCATGCCGTGGCCGACTTCATCTCCCTCAACGACCCTAAGTGCGGAGGAGTCAAACACAGAAGTCGAAACAACTCCGCCTGCTCCTTTCAATAGTTGAGAGGCCGAGGCGGATCCAGGATGGGTTCTCTACGTCGGTGGGTCATCCAACGTCAAGGGAGCAGGAGCCGGAATCGTCCTGGTTGCACTCGATTCCATGACAATTCAATATGCAATCAGGCTCGGATTCAAAGCGTCAAACAATGAAGCGGAATATGAGGCATTGTTAGCCGGGTTAAGGTTAGCGGCAAGTCTAGGAGTCCAAACCCTCCAAGTCCGAAGCGATTCCCAACTGGTAGTGAACCACATCTCCTCGGAGTACGAGGCCAAGGAAACTAGAATGATCGCCTACCTCGGTGAAACAAGGAAGTTAGTTGAGAAGTTTTGGAGTTGCACGATCCAGCAGATTCCCAGGGCAGAAAATTCATGGGCCGACGCCCATATGTGAGCTTGCCTCGGGGTTAACAAAGGAAAAATCCCGAGGTTCGTCTCCGTCGAATTCATCAAACATCCAAGCATCGGCCAGTTGGAGAAGGTCAATCCTTTGAATGCTATTCCAAGCTGAATGGACCCAATTTTTAATTACCTTTCATCCGGTGAGGTACCCTTGGACAAGTTGGAGGCGAGGAATTAAGGGTCCGGGAGGCTCGATACGTCATACTGGACAGAGTTTTATACAAGAAGGGGCATTCTCAGCCATATCTTAGATGTCTTCGATCAGACGAAGCCGATTACATGATTCGAGAAATTCACGAAGGGATCTGTGGAAACTATTCTGGAAGCCGAGCCCTGGCCCTAAAAATACTCCTTCAAGGGTATTTTTGGCCAACCCTCAAGCAAGACTCGAAGGATTATGTTCAAAAGTGCGACAAATGCCAACGTTACGCAGCCATGTCGAGACAACCAAGGGAAGAGATGACTCCCATGAGCGGACCATGGCCGTTAAGCCCAATGGGGATCGACATCATCGGTCCCTTGCCCATAGGAAAGGGACTCAAGTTCGTTATTCCGGTCGACATTTCACCAAGTGGGCCGAGGGCCAACAACCAAAATCACCGAGCCCATACTATAAATGGTGATCGACCACGTGTGGAAAAATATCATCTACCTAGGATCGTTGGATTCCACGAACAATCGTATCTAGACAATGGACGATAGTTCCATAGTGATAAGTTTCGAGGCATGTAAAACGAGGACTCACATGTTCATTAATGCATATTCGTCGCCTTCGACACAAGCCAAAGAAAAATGGGCACGTGGAAGCTTACCTAACAAAGTTATCAAACATCATCTTAAGACAAAGAAGGAAAGGGCAAAGGTAATTGATTCCTTGCGCCCCACCTTGTCCTTTGGGCTTATAGGACTACCGCCCTCTCTTCTCTTCCCTTTCTCTCTCTTTCCTATGGCTCGTATGGGAGATGGTGCCCAAAGAGATCGGACTTCCCATACGGTGTAAATGGCCTCGGGTCCCAAATTTCAAAATAGAATCAAAATCCATATTGAGTGTCACGACCAACCTGGACCTAACACTCCTCGAAGTCGAGACATCTCCAAACTCCGAACCGCCGCTCGACAACAACAGGTGACCCGATTCTATAATTCCAAAGTTAAAACCAGACGGTTTAGGCCAGACAACCTCGTTCTTAGTCGAGTCTTTCAGAACACCACTGAGCCAGGTGTTGGGCCGTCGGACCTAATTGGGAAGGGCCCTATCGTGTGGTCCGATCAACAAAACCAGGGTGCTATCATCTAGAAGATCTCGAAGGTCGTCAGCTCCCCCATCCGTGGAACGCCGAACACTTAAAGGTGTATTATCCTTAAGGAGAAGACCTCCGAGCAGTAAGCCCGTAGATTCATGAATGAATGTACACCTTCAAGCGATTAACCTTTAAGGCTCTCAATAAAGTTCTCTTCTACATAATCGGACCAATTTCTACAAAGGCATCTCCCCTTTTCCGTCGGAGAGAAAAGTTAAGAGGCGCCGATCCCCCCGGCGCCCGATGGGGTCGGACCAATTTCTACAAAGGCATCTCCCCTTAACCGGGGACAAAAAGCCAAGAGGCGATCCGACTCCCCAGCAGTGGGGTCGGACCAATTTCTACAAAGGCATCTCTCCTTAACCGGGGAGAAAAAGCCAAGAGGCGATCCGACTCTCCAGCAGTGGGGTCGGACCAATTTCTATAAAGGCATTTCCCCTTAACCGGGGAGAAAAAGCCAAGAGGCGATCCGACTCCCCAGCAGAGGGGTCGGACCAATTTCTACAAAGGCATCTCCTCTTAACCGGGGAGAAAAAGCCAAGAGGCGACCCGACGCCCAAATTCGGGATGTTAGGTCGGACCGCTTTCTCGACAAACTCACCCCACTCGGACATCAAAAATCTAACTCCTACCAAAGCCATTTAGATAAAACTAACAACCAGATTGAAGATCAATTACAAACAAAATACGGGATCAATTGGCATTGAAGAGCCCTTACAGAGGGTCAGTTGATAGGGTCTAGAGCTGACAAAATGATTACAGGCCGACTATGGTCGGCCAAACAAAAAAATAAAAAAATAAAAAAGAAAACCCTTCACAAAGCAGGGGGCGCCTGGGAGCTAGGGGCTTGTTCCGGGCGGGCTGATTCGGGGGCTTCTTCCCTGATGTCCTCAAGCAGTAGGGAGTTGAAGTCAAGGTCAGGGTACAAATTTTGGACCGCGGCGACACACTCGTAATACCCGTGGTCATATAACTTCGCGGCTTCGGCATCCCTCTCCTTCGAAGTTTTATACGCTTCCACCGCCGCAGAGATTGCGGCACCCAAGGAAGCCTCATTTTCGGCCCGCTGAGCTTTCACTGCCTGAACAACAACACGACTCTTCTCTTTGGCGGCCTCGACCTTAATCCGCTCCAAGGATTCACCCAGTCGGGTATTTTCTTTGGCAATGGAATCAGAAAGGGCCCTGGCACGGTTCAGCTCAGTTTTTGCCGCATCACCCTGACTTCAAGGTCCTTTATGACCTCCTGAAGTTGGACCCCGTCTGCTTCAAGCCGATCCACCAGCCCCTGCAAATGTAGCTCCTTGCTCATTCCTTCTCTTAGCTGTTGCTGCAACTTGCCTTGCTCAGCTCGGAGAGAAGAAATCTCCTCCCGCATGGCACCTGCTTCGGCCCAGATGTTCTCTACTTCGGTATCTTTCCTTTGAAGCTCCCGCATATTCTCGCGAACTGAAAGTAGCTTCACGACAGACTGAACAAAGAATAAAATTATTAAATACCCAAACGTAGCAAGCTGAGAGTCAACAAGAGAGGTGACGAGAATTACCGTGTAAAACACGGAGGCTAGGTCATTCAGAAAGGAAGTGTCCGACCTCGCAAGAGTTTGGGCAATGCTCTCTTCTGGGGCGTGCTTAGTTGCCCAAGGCACCAGGCAGGCTAAGTGGTAGCCCGACTCGAATCTTCTTTCGCTCGTTCCCACTTGAGCAGAGCTCGCTACCTCCCCAGCTCCGATCCTACTACCAGTAGAAGGCTGATTCTCGCCCTCTACATTGCCTTCAGCTTCCGTCTCTTCGGTAGGAGGATCAATCATGACGTCAGCCATCCGAACAGCTTCCTCCTGATCGAACGATGATGGGATGGCTACCAAGAGAATGACAGGTTGAACCTCCGTCGGAGAAGTAGCAGGGACGGAAAGGGTAGCTGCCCCGGTCATTGGAACAAGAGCAGCTGCCCCTGTCGTTGAAACAGGAGCAGCTGCCCCAGTCGTTGAGATCGGAGCGTTATTCGTTGGGACCGGACCGGCAGGCCCTGGGGTAAGGCCGGCGACCACGGCGGAAGCAGCGGGCAAAGGAAGGACAGCAGAGGTCGGTGCTGTATCCCGAGTAGCTACAGTCGAGGCAGATCCAGACGCGCCCCCCTTGGTATGTGCGATCGACTTCTTATGAATGATCTTCATCTTTGGATCGGTCCTCAGCATATCCCTGGCTGAGGGTGCAGCCGCCTTTTTCTTCCAGAAACCAGATGCCTCGGCCATACCTGCATGAGAAGCAATAAATCAACAACAGAGCAAGCGGCATAACTTCATCAAGAGGCGAATAAACCACAACTTATTAAAGGATGTAGGAAGGGGTTGCGACTTGCAGAGGCCGTACCAGTGAAGGTTGGAGGTTGTAATCAGACTCGACCAGGAGCAAAGTTCCCCCGACCTCGCCCTGGCTTTGGCTATCTGATTCTTCTGATTCGAGGAGAGAAAAGGCAGGTTCCTCTCAAAGACTACGAAAACAGAGGCTGTAAGTCTACACCAAAATAAGAAGGCTATGTAATAAAGTAAAGGATGCGTAATCCCACCTGGAGTTGTAAACTTGGTGGGGACTCGATATGTCAGAGCCCTCATCTCTTCAGCCGGTGCCTCCCAATCCCCTGCTGCCCAGAACCACTTGTTCTTCCAGTCCTTGTTTGAAGTCGGAAGATCTAATACCAGCCCTAACCCCTTACTGCCCCTAGTCGCGAAATAGTACCATGGCTCATTGCTGTCATGCTTAGCCTGATACAGGCTCATCAGCTCCGCGGGGGTCAGCTCTGAGTTCCCGACTTGTCGCTAGATGATGAAGGCAAAAATTAATACCCTCCAGGCGTTAGGGACAAACTGCCCAGGCGCCAGCCCCAGGTAGGTGGCTAGGGCTCGGACGAAGGGGTGCATAGGGAGGCGGAGCCCACATTACAGGGCGTATAGAAAAATGACAATTTCCCCGTCCGAGGGGGTGCCAGCGGCATCAGTGGGTTCCGGAGCCCTGATCCAGATGGAGTCAGGAATTTGGAATTCCGAGCCGATCCAGTCAATTTGAGACTTTGTTATCACGGAGCCCCCTAGCACTACCTCAGAGACTCGACCACTTGGTGGCATCTCTCGAGTCACGACAACCGCGGCCCTAGGGGGTCGTACAGCTCTCTTCTCTCGGGCCCAATGTGTCCGAGCCCCTGCCCCCTTTCGTCTTTGAGGAGGAGGATGCAGGGGGACAACATTAAGTGGACCTTCGAAGGTCCCCTTCCCACTGTCAGAATTCTCTGACTCCGAGTCTCTACCAAAACCACGGACCGTCTCCAGGTCAGAAGACATCTTTCAAAAAGAAGGAAGAATGGTTGGAGATGGGACTCATTGAGCACTGGCCGGAAATCGCCCCACCAGGAAGAGAAGACCAGTCGGAATTGCCTTCGCCGGAAATCACCCTCTCCGGTAGCAAGTCAAACTCAGAAAGCAAAAGTGAGCGGTAGCCCTCGAATGAGATTTATATAAGCTCCAGAAAATCTCAGTATTTATTGGTAAACATTAATGTCTGCAGCCGAGCCGATGAGAGCCGATTTCAGAATATACGTGGCAAGGCTTCATTGGCCCGAACTCTGTCGGGCGTAACGCCTTTTGCCTCGTTTGTCGCATGTGCGGCAGCCGAAGCGACACCCGAGCAGAGGAAGACGCCTTATACATCTCTCCTCGGGCTTAGGTGGCAGCCTCTCATAGGCGAAAAGTTATCCGAGATCGTAACCATCGCCACGCGTCCGCTCAAGGATGTTCCGCATGCGCGAAATCCCAAGATGTGGCACTTAGTTCTCGAGGGCCTCATTAATACGGCATGGGCGGGAAAGTTCTGACATGATTACTCTCCGAGCTCACAAGTAAGGTCGAAGAGTAGGGGGCTTCTGTTATGGGAAGATTCGAGTCCGCTTAAGGTCAGAGCACGGAGCATAGATCAAGCCGACTAGTATTCTCAACGCCCGAGGCCTCATTTGTCTAATCCGACTTGAAGCGTTCCGAAGAGGTGTAACATTTGAATGGCCTTCATTTCAAGACTGTAGGTCGAGATAGAACCTGGTGTCCAATCGGACAACACAGCCTAATCCCATCCATATCAAAGCTTTCGCCCCGGGGTTACATTTGAGATATCAGTTCAGATGCATGTGTCGTCCGAGCCCGACGGGAAGTGAACCAATGATACTTACGTAAATGATCCGAGCCGAGTAGGCATCACGATTTCATGCACCAAATAAGGAAACTGCCACGGTTATACGTGGCCGAAAACTTCGTCCGGTTATACACATTGCGCACTTGGTACGCTACACGATCTACAGATCAACATACCATATCTCCACGATCCGGGAATCCCCCTGATCATGCCGAGATTGTCGGATTCAGATCATTCAGCCGTTAGGTATAAATAGCCTATCATTCCATGTCTACAGGTACGTAATATCGAATACTCTCCTCTTAACTCTTCAATTAGACCCAGATTCCCGTGTCCTGACTTAGGCATCGGAGGGTCCCCCGGCCGAGCCAGGGTCTACTTTGTTCACTGTTAGTGCACAGGTTCAGGGCTTGGTGATTGTACTTAGCGTACAAGATCAGGAGGAGAGCGGACCAAATTTCGACCTCAACAGGGATATACCTAATTTTTTTGTCTCATAATATAAAATGATCTAGAAAAATAGATGGACGGCATGGATGAAACAAATAAATCATAGTGGGGCGCAAAGAGCACCGACCATCAGCCATTTACAGGTGGGGGAGTAGCCAATCCGTTTTCCAAAGAGATGTCTGTGACTTCCACAGCGTTCATCTGTTTTGAAAGATCACAATATGATAATATGATAGGATTATAAAAATTAGGCAGATACAAAACTCAGGTCGGCCACACCAACAAAACACCAGGAACAACAATGTCCACCGTTGAAAGGTTTATGGGGATGACTATAATGTTTATATGCCATCAAAACCGTTCATAGAACTATTACCACTCAGATAAACCGTAGGAACAAATATCATACTGACACAAAACTTATGCCATCGTCACGCGTTCAATCCCTACTGCTGTATGTGGTATGGCCCACCTGAGTTTTGGATCTGCCTTAGTCTTGGAGTCCTGTTTTATTATGGTATTTCATGATCTATGTAATTCAAGTAAATTTGAGAAGATCCACGGGATGTACAAATTAGATCAGTCATATGTCAGCGTGTGCATTTATATAATGTGTAGAAATATCTAAATTAGTTCTTGAAATTATGGATGATATAATTTATATGATCTATCCTTTTTTTTTTTTTTTTTTAATTGAAATATGCAAGGATCTCAAGATCAGATTAATTCGATCATTTGGAGGACCATATTAATGGATAATAATTTGATTATTCTTCTTTTTATTTTTGGTAATTCTGATTATTTTAATTAAATTTATACAATGAACAGTTCAGATTAATCTTGTGTTCATTGTATTGATAAGTTTAGAATATCCAATAAAAAGAGATGATCCTCACTGCAAGTGCTTTGTAACTTGGCACAGAGAATTGTGTAGGACTATCTTGATATGTGGGATTAGATCCATACCGATCATCTGATTTCTAAGGTCAAAACATGTCAGAAACTGGAATATCAGGTTGTTCTAATCATCAAATGGGCCACACCAATCAGACGGTCATTCTATATAAATCATGTATGGAATATTTTGTCGGATCATCGGACGTGTGAGATCCGATCTAATTTATATAGTCTATCCGATTTTAAGGATCGAACTACAATGATATCCAAAATATTAGATCAATTTAACCATTCAGTAGGCCACATTAATCAAACATCAGTTATTATCAAATCATGTAGTGTCGATTGATATAGACCATAGGTGTTTCGGATCAGTTGATCAATGAACCACTCTCTCATAATTTATCAAGAGAACACCAATGATTGGTCCAAATCTGTCCAACAGATAATTCGACTATAAAATAAAATTAATGAAAATTTCCAATTTTTTTATTTGGGTTGTAAAAAATTGGTGGAATCTATAGTCTGTCAATCTGACTGTCGGTTCGAGTCAATTTGATCAACAAAGTTGAATTTTATCTAGAGATTAATAGTTTGAGTTTCCATTCGTGTCAATTCAATCAACAAACAATTGATTCAAGTCGATTCTATCGATAGTGCATCGATCCGATCGACAGTGTTGTCGATCTGATGAACAGACAGTAAAACAAAAACATTTAATTCCGAACTTGGGAAATTTGGATTGATGAATTAATTATATTTACAAATCAACATATAACATGCATTTTAGATAATTTAGAAAACCCTGGATGGTGGTCAGCCACTTTGATCAATTAAAGGTGGGAACCCCATGAATTACTATGATCAATAATATGATTTCTATTATATATATGGTTTTTTTTTTATAGATTTCTAATTTATTCTAATTCGATTATTATATTGGTATCATCATCACCAAGTTATAAATTTATATTTCCTCTCTATTAGAATTAAAATGGTTTTGATGTATCTGTTATATCTAAATATGATGTTTGTTATATTGTTCGCTCCTTGTGGTTAAGGAGAAACTACTTGATTTAATGTTGTTAAATTCATGACTTGATTCATTTTGGTTGGAATTATTTGGTGTTGATTTCATCAGTTCACATATAACTTATGTTGTCTTTAAGTTGGAATATCAATTTTATATATACGATCAATTGTTTACAACTACATTACTACAATCGAGCATTCATCACTTGCATACATACTACGTTCTTGAATTCCTGAGGGACTTCCCTGAATGGTGTACCTCATAGAATTGTTACCGAATGTGGGCTTTACCCATGCCTAGCATACTAGTGGAAGTCTACCTAAGGGGTGGATGTGAGCCTTGCCCATTCCTACTAAATTGGTAAAAGCCTGCCAAGCATAGATGTGACTTGACGATCATCCAACTCAAGTTTAGTGGATGATATTCCACTTGATGCATTGATACATTTACGAATTTACACGACATCGATACATTCATTTAATTTATGCATATGCATTGCTTGATGGTTATTTTGTGTATTTTGTTGTTGTACCATTTTAATTTTAATGCGATGAACCATGTCAGGAATTCTCACTAGGAAGTTACGTATTTACATATTAGAAAAGAAGAATAATACTTATACTTATTTCGTTAAATTTAAATGATGCTTTTACTTATTTCATTAAGTTTAAATTACAATTTTACTTGTTTAAACAAGTTTGAAGCATTTGTTGAAAACTAAATGATAATGAAGATTAATTGTTTAAGAATTGTCAATAGAAAAGGTATACCCTAAAATAACTGAAGATTTTTTTTTTTTGTAGCAAGCATGGCATTAAGAGGCACTATACGATATCTGATGCTCCACAATATGGAGTTGTTGAATGTATACATCGTACACTTATGGATGATGTTAGGAGCATGCTGAATTTGACTAGGGTTAAGAAATGCTTTTGGGTGGAAGCCATGAATACAATTTATTGCTTGGTGAATCATTTTCCTAAGATTAGTTTGCTTTAAAAAAATCTATTAATTATTCATTCCTTCATAGTTGTAATTGTGACGGATATGTATAGATTCTCAAATAGCAAAGGACTAGGCTTTATGTGAAGTCCAATTTTTATTTATTATTATTATTTTTTTGGGTTATGTAGATTAAATAAAGGGGTATAGATTATAGGAACATACTGTACACAAGTGAATATTAGCTGAGATGGGCTTTTTAATGAAGATTTAATATAGAAAGATAAGGAACTATCGAGCTTAAAAGTTAAGAGATAAATCAATTGAAATATTCAAACGATGTTCAAAATCAGTTTCGTAGTTAATTTAGAAGATTAATAAATTAATAATATTGTTGAACATGAAGCTAGTAAATAGTATGTAGATAAAATTTCTAGTGTTGAAACTCAAAGTGATTAAGGTTCATTGAAAGAGCTATAAAATCTTATGTTTGACTAAAACATTATGTCATGTTTTTATTTACATTACTGAAGAATGTGAGCCTTATTCATACTAAGAGACATGTGAATGTATGGATGCTAGCTAGTAAAAAATATTCATGGAAGAGGAGATACAAACTTTGAATTATAAAAAAAAAAATAAAAAAGACTTGAAAATTAATTGAATTATCCAAAGGCTGGAATGCTATTGATTGTAAATGTGTTTACAATCTTAAGAAAAATACTGAGAATGTTAAAAGATATAAAGCATGAATAGTTAAAAAAGGGTATGCTCAAAATCGGTTATGGGCTTTAATAATATTTCCTTTCTAGTTGTTAAATTGAGTACTGCTCATACTATGCCGAGTATTTGTGTTTTACTTAGAGCTTGAGCAATTAAATGTAAAAGCTGCTCTTTTACATAGAAATCTTAATGAATAAATTTTTATAACTCAATTGGATGTTTTATTGAAGAAAGCAAGAAGAATTTTATTTATTGACTAAACAGATGACTTTATAATTTAAAGTAATTATCAATGTACGTATAAGATGTTTGATTGTTTTATTATAAGCATGTAAAGAATGCAATTATTTGAAAATATTATTATGAGACTTAAAATTCAAGAAGAAAGTTTTGATAATTTAATTTGATAGTCAAAGTGCATTACACTAGGTTAAGAATTCAGTATTTCAGTCTCAGATTATGCACATTGATGTTTAGTATCATTTTGTTCGCAACATAATTAACAAAAGAGTGGCAAATCTCACTACAGAATATTCACATAAAAAATAACGTAGTGGATATGTTGATGAAGCTTATTGTAAGGAAAAAGTTTGTTTAATAGAGAATTTTTTTTGGGCTCGTTGTTACCTAAATTGCTAATGCCTGAGCATTTATTGGTGGAATCATTTTTATGCTATTAGAGAAACTAATCTTCAAGTGAGAGATTGTTGAAGTGGTAGAGAGTTGTTGTCTCTTGATGAGAGACATTTATCTTTACAACACATGTCTCTCTCACTCTTTCACACATATGAAGCTTAATTGTAGTTAGCATTGTCATATATATGCTTTTTTTTTTTTTTTTTTTTAGTCTATATAAAGGGGACCAGTGGTATAGACAAGTATATCATTCTTCTGGGCTATTCCTCGGTATAAGAAGTTTTATATACAAAAATAGTGGGAGACAGGTACCTCTTGTATTTTTATTCCCTTATTTTTATGAAGAAAATATATCTTTGTTATTGTCCCATGGACAGGCATATTGTTGAACCACATAAGTTTGTGCTTTTTGTCTCCTATTTTTTCCTTTACTTTTTAAATTTTGTTTCAAACATTTTCTTTTGTAGTTTTGCATTACTTGCATTGATTGAGTGTAAGTGCTTTTCATAATATCTAAAAAGGTAGAAGATGCAAATGATCAAGAGGTATGTGTTTGAATTAATATTCGTCCTCGTCAATCTATGTACAACAAAATTCCTACCATTAAGGTATGTGAATAGGTCCTAGATCTTCATATTTAATGCACAATGGGATCCAATCCACTTATTGAATTAATTATGAGCCCCACCAGTACACCTAGTCAAACAAATAGCCTTCTAAACTGACATGGAAGCCCGTGGCCCACATGATTGTCATTTAATTTTTAGTGCGTTCAACTTTCATAGCCAGTGACCCTTGTAAATAATTGGATCTCATTTACTCATAATACATATAAAATAAGCTGGTTTGACAAAGGGAGTTTGGGTCCTTACCTCGGTGGAAGATTATCTGGAGTTTCAACCTGAAGTCTTGGGTTGAGTTCCCACAGGTGGTGAAATCCCACTACGGTGTGTTCGGGTGGGTCTATGTATAATAATAATAATAATAATAATAATAATAATAATAATAATAATAATAATAATAATAATAATAATCACAAGGGGTTAACATCATATTTGTTCATTAAAATAAAAAATAGAAAACGTGAAAAATGAAAAGAACAAAAGACAAGGCTTCTAGGTAAGCAGTCCATGTCTTAAGGTTTCCTAGCTTTCTTATATTAGATCATTGATGTGTTTTCTTTTTTCCTGAGCTTTTAGATAATCATTAAGCATACAAATAAAAAATAAAAAATAAAAAACAACCACTGAGAAACTTAAACAAAGCCTCAACTTTCTTGGTGTTTTGCTGCCTTAGCTTCTCTATTAGAAGTCATTTCACCAAGTATTGGGTGTGACAGGCAGGTTCACCATCTGGGGGGTCCCTATGCCTATTCACACCATATCTCCCAAACTCGTGACTCGATTCAAAACTCTCCCGAGTCAACTGAACCCAGTGAGATTTCAAGTAGAGTCACTAGGAAACTCGACATGCACTTGAACTAACTCAATGACAAGGTTAAGTCGACACAGCTCAATAGGACTTAAACCTGAGTCACACTCGCATTGGGAGATTACTTTCTCAATAAAATATAAAAATGAGAGTCTAAAGATTTAAACCCCAACCCGACCCACCTGAACATAATGTCGAGTCGTGTTTTTAGGTTTTAAAACTATAATTTACACATAGTATGGGCGACACACAGGGTCGTAAGTAGCACACCTTCGCCCCAAGACCCACTTAATCCCCACAAACGAGCCTTTGCCTATGCATGCATGGCATTATTCAAAGTGCCATATAGATGAACCTTATTCAAAGTGCCAATTTAGTAGGTTTAAGTAGAACACCTTCACCAGCATTCTTAGTAGAAAATAATATTGTAGAGGGTTTTACGTTAAACTCATGCATATTAAGTTATTGTAGCATAGGAAACATATCCTATATGTTAACTTCAAAACCAACTCATCTTCACCTACTAAATTACTAGAGCTTTTGCAAAATTAGGGTGCTTAATTCATGTGCTAACACACTACCCCACATTTAATGGTCTAGACCATTCATCTAAAAACTTTCAACTATAGGTGGTTCATATGTAAAACATTACTCATTGGAAATGTCGTAATTCATACAAACTAACTTACGAACAATGGTTAAGAGTAATGTCTAACTCACTTTATTTCTGATGAACGGCTATGATCAACTACCAGTGAGGTTAACATATAGATATTAGATGACAAATCTAGATCATCAGACAGGTGACGTAGATGGGAAATCATCTAGGGGGTGAGCATTGCTTGATAAACCTCAGTAGACCATCTTTGACTAAAACAATGCAGCGTCAAAAATCAGAAGCACTACGCCAAAATGACCAATTTGTGACGGACCAAGTCCGTCGTAAAACCAAATAAATGATGGATTTTGTTTGTTGCTGGGTCCGTCGTTGTTTACTGGATCATTTTTTTTCGACGGATAAAATCCGTCGAAATGGTATGTGTTTTGAATTAATATTCATCCTCGTCAATCCATGTATAACAAAATTCCTACCATTAAGGTATGTGAATAGGTCCTAGATCTTCATATTTAATGCATAGTGGGATCCAATCCACTTGTTGAATTAATTATGAGCCCCTCCAGTACACCTAGTCATACCAATAGCCTTCTAAACTGACATGGTAGGTTGTGGCCCACATGATTGTCATTTAATTTTTAGCGCGTTCAACTTTCATATCCAGTGACCCTTGTAAATAATTGGATCTCATTTACTCATAATACATATAAAATAAGTTGGTTTGACAAAGGGAGTTTGGGTCCTTACCTCGGTGGTAGATTATCTGGAGTTTCAACCAGATGTCTTACGTTGAGTTCCCACGGGTGGTGAAATCCCACTACGGTGTGTGCGGGTGGTAATAATAATAATAATAATAATAATAATCACAAGGGGTTAACATCATATTTGTTCATTAAAATAAAAAATAGAAAACGTGAAAAATGAAAAGAACAAAAGACAAGGCTTCAAGGTAAGCAGTCCATGTCTTAAGGTTTCCTAGCTTTCTTATATTAGATCATTGATGCGTTTTCTTTTTTCCTGAGCTTTTAGATAATCATTAAGCATAAAAATAAAAAAATAAAAAATAAAAAACAACCACTAGGAAACTTAAGCAAAGCCTCAACTTTCTTGGTGTTTTACTGCATTAGCTTCTCCATTAGAAGTCATTTCACCAAGTATTGGGTGTGATAGGCAGGTTCACCATCTGGGGGGTCCCCTATGCCTATTCACACCATATCTCCCAAACTCGTGACTCGATTCAAAACTCGCCCGAGTCAACTGAACCCAGTGAGATTTCGAGTCACTAGGAAACTCGACATGCACTTGAACTAACTCAATGACAAGGTTAAGTCGACACAGCTCAATAGGACTTAAACCTGAGTCACACTCGCATTGGGAGATTACTTTCTCAACAAAATATAAAAATGAGAGTCTAAAGATTCAAACCCCGACCCGACCCACCTGAACATAATGTCAAGTCATGTTTTTAGGTTTATAAACTATAATTTACACATAGTATGGGCGACACACAGGGTCGTAAGTAGCACACATTCGCCCCAAGACCCACTTAATCCCCACAGACGAGCCTTTGCTTGTGCATGCATGGCATTATTCAAAGTGCCATATAGATGAACCCTATTCAAAGTGCCAATTTAGTAGGTTTAAGTAGAACACCTTCACCAGCATTCTTAGTAGAAAATAATATTGTAGAGGGTTTTGCGTTAAACTCATGCATATTAAGTTATTGTAGCACAGGAAACATATCCTATATGTTAACTTCAAAACCAACTCATCTTCACCTACTAAATTACTAGAGCTTTTGCAAAATTAGGGTGCTCAATTCATGTGCTAACACTTTAACCCACATTTAATGGTCTAGACCATTCATCTAAAAACTTTCAACTATAGGTGGTTCATATGTAAAACATTACTCATTGGAAATGTCGTAATTCATACAAACTCACTTACGAACAATGGTTAAGAGTAATGTCTAACTCACTTTATTTCTGATGAATGGCTATGATCAACTACCAGTGAGGTTAACATATAGATATTAGATGACAAATCTAGATCCTCAAGCAGGTGGCGTAGATGGGAAATCATCTAGGGGGTAAGCATTGCTTGATAAACCTCAGTAGACCATCTTTGACTAAAATAATGCGGCGTAAAAAATCAGAAGCACAACGCCAAAATGGCCAATTTGTGACGGACTAAGTCCGTCGTAAAACCAAATAAAGGACGGATTTTGTTTGTCGCTGGGTCCGTCGTTGTTTATTGGATCATTTTTTTTTACGGATAAAATCCGTCGAAAAGGTATGTGTTTTGAATTAATATTCGACCTTGTCAATCCATGTACAACCAAATTCCTACCATTAAGGTATGTGAATAGGTCCTAGATCTTCATATTTAATGCACAGTGGGATCTAATCCACTTATTGAATTAATTATGAGCCCCTTCAGTACACCTAGTCATACCAATAGCCTTCTAAACTGACATGGTAGGTTGTGGCCCACATGATTGTCATTTAATTTTTAGCGCATTCAACTTTCATATCCAGTGACCCTAGTAAATAATTGGATCTCATTTACTCATAATACATACAAAATAAGCTGGTTTGACAAAGGGAGTTTGGGTCCTTACCTCGGTGGAAGATTATTTGGAGTTTCAACCTGATGTCTTGGGTTGAGTTCCCACGGGTGGTGAAATCCCACGACGGTGTGTGCGGGTGGTAATAATAATAATAATAATAATCACAAGGGGTTAACATCATATTTGTTCATTAAAATAAAAAATAGAAAATGTGAAAAATGAAAAGAACAAAAGACAAGGCTTCTAGGTAAGCAGTCCATGTCTTAAGGTTTCCTAGCTTTCTTATATTAGATCATTGATGTGTTTTCTTTTTTCCTGAGCTTTTTGATAATCATTAAGCATACAAATAAAAAATAAAAAATAAAAAACAACCACTGGGAAACTTAAACAAAGCCTCAACTTTCTTGGTGTTTTGCTGCCTTAGCTTCTCCGTTAGAAGTCATTTCACCAAGTATTGGGTGTGACAGGCAGGTTCACCATCAGGGGGGTGTTCACGCCCCAAGTGCAGGGTTGTGATGTAGTATTAAACTCGGTAAGACCGAGGTCGAATCCACAGGGACTGAAACCTATACGTTATCTGAAAATAAGCAGATCTAGAACTAGGCTAAGATGAAATCTAAACGAATTGTGATTTGAGGAATAATGGTGAAATATTAATCTAAACTTAAAGAATTCAGAGAAAGGGAACTAGGGATTCAGAGGATCCACTTGTAGAGATCAAGGAGATCTTATGCCTGCTTCATGGATATTATACTGAAGAGATGAAAGGTATAAGAATTAGGTATGATTCCATCACAAATCCATGCTTAAGAGACAAGGTAAACAACAGAACTTAGACCAATCCATAACCAATCAAAAGATGTATGAGTGTTAGGAAGGATTCCATCATCTAATCATGTCTATGAGACGATGGTGAACAACAGGGTTTCCAAACATCAAAATAAAAGGAAAGTAATTATTCAAGCCATCACAGATCTACTGTAATTTAAATCACAACAAACCATTAATGACTAAAAGAATTTCTTAAATCAAATTAGAGTCAATCAGTTCAGTTCAAATCAAATCTGTAGAAGCTCCCATCACGCCACAAGCTTCACCTCTTAGCCCTAGCTAAGAGGTTTAGCCCGTCATGGATGGACGGTCTCTATCAAAGTTCAGAAAAATAAACAAATAAAAACATAAAAATAAATAAAGAATTCTTTCTCTCTTCCTCTCTTGTTGGAAAACTCCCAGCCGCAGATGATTCCCCCCTCTGCATCTCTTAATCTCCTTTATAGCTGCTGAGGTTGGTGCTATGTGTAAAACAAGAGTCCGCGCGGAGAGTTTTCGCACTTCTTATACATCTGGAGTTGGTGCGGAGAGATGCGCACTCCTTTACACAGTCAGAATCGGACCCCTCCCATCTCCACTTTTCCTTGCATCTCGTCTAAAAAATCACCGACCCTTGGGACGTTTTTCAACGGCCTTCACAATAGACGGTTCAGATCGTCCAACCGATCACCACTATGCTCGCAAAATGGCCCACGTTGGCCGGCAGTGTCCGACGCACGCGCTGCGTAAGAAATCCAGAAATCAAATTTTTTCGGCGTCATTGGGTCCCATGATCAGTGTCGTTTGTGGAATTCACTCAGTTCATTGCTTTCGCCTCGCAATTTCGGTCAGGAAAGGCCGATTTTGGAAGATTATTGGTGTGGTCCACAAGACTTTCTTGTTACCATTCACCCTTCGTTTGGACGGCTGAATTTTGATCCTCTTTACTTCTGGGAATTCTTCCACCTAGGACTTGGTAAATGGGCCTTTAGGACTCCAATGGACGGTCTGGATCGGACCGTAGAATTGTGATGGTGGCCCACGAGAAGGAGCCGCAGGTCTCTGTTCTTGAAATTCATTAAAAAGGAAAGTCGGGTTAGCGCCTGCTGACCGACTTAATGGATGTGGTACATGGTGAGTGCACGTATGCTGTGCACGTGCGCTCACATAAAGTGGGACTCTCCTTGATGTTCTTGACAAATCTACTCTACCCATCTGCTTTTCCAGCTCATTTAATGGGTTGGGACAAAGATTGAAGAATATCCAGATATCAGGTGGGCTCCATATCGCTGTTTCGGTCGACGATCTATCAGTTGAGCCACTTCCACAGGGATCCAAGAGATTAAATTTGACATGTATGGTTCATTTTTGGTCTTCAGGTGATGTATGAAATTTAGAGCCAATCAAATGGTGGGAACTCCGCAATCTTACGTTTTGGACTTCTTTTAAGCCTATTTAAGGTGAGTGGCTGGAATTTCTCTGATCTCCAGCGTGTAAATCCTCGATCTTGGTCCCATGGAGTCTTGTCTAATGCTTTGGTGATGCCAGAGCGTAAAATCTATACTTTTAGCATCCTTTCCAGTCCACGCTCCTAGATTCACCTTGCATCACAAACATGATTAAAATAGTTCGTTAAACAGTATCATGTCCGTAAATTCAGGTAATAACTGGGGTCTAATATGTAATATTTGACCCTTAACAGGAGTCCCTATGCCTATTCACACCATATCTCCCAAACTCGTGACTCGATTCAAAACTCTCCCGAGTCAACTGAACCCAATGAGATTTCAAGTAGAGTCACTAGGAAACTCGACATGCACTTGAACTAACTCAATGACAAGGTTAAGTCGACACAGCTCAATAGGACTTAAACCTGAGTCACACTCGCATTGAGAGATTACTTTCTCAATAAAATATAAAAATGAGAGTCTAAAGATTCAAACCCTAACCCGACCCACCTGAACAGTTGAGTCTTGTTTTTAGGTTTTTAAACTATGATTTACACATAGTATGGGCGACACACAGGGTCGTAAGTAGCACACCTTCGCCCCAAGACCCACTTAATCCCCACAGATGAGCCTTTGCCTGTGCATGCATGACATTATTCAAAGTGCCATTTTAGTAGGTTTAAGTAGAACACCTTCACCAGCATTCTTAGTAGAAAATAATATTGTAGAGGGTTTTGCGTTAAACTCATGCATATTAAGTTATTGTAACACTGGAAACATATCCTATATGTTAACTTCAAAACCAACTCATCTTCACCTACTAAATTACTAGAGCTTTTGCAAAATTAGGGTGCTCAATTCATGTGCTAACACTCTACCCCACATTTAATGGTCTAGACCATTCATCTAAAAACTTTCAACTATAGGTGGTTCATATGTAAAACATTACTCATTGGAAATGTTGTAATTCATACAGATTCACTTACGAACAATGGTTAAGAGTAATGTCTAACTCACTTTATTTCTGATGAACGGCTATGATCAACTACCAGTGAGGTTAACATATAAATATTAGATGACAAATCTAGATCATCAGACAGGTGGGGCAGATGGGAAATCATCTAGGGGGTGAGCATTGCATGATAAACCTCAGTAGACCATCTTTGACTAAAACAATGCAGCGTCAAAAATCAGAAGCACTACGCCAAAATGGCCAATTTGTGACGGACTAAGTTCGTCGTAAAACCAAATAAACGATGGATTTCATTTGTCGCTTGGTCTGTTGTTGTTTACTGGATCATTTTTTTTCGAGTATGTGTTTTGAATTAATATTCGTCCTTGTTAATCCATGTACAACAAAATTCCTACCATTAAGGTATGTGAATAGGTCTTAGATCTTCATATTCAATGCACAGTGGGATCTAATCCACTTATTGAATTAACTATGAGCCCCTCTAGTACACCTAGTCATACCAATAGCCTTCTAAACTGACATGGTAGCCCGTGGCCCACATGATTGTCATTTAATTTTTAGCGCGTTCAACTTTCATAGCCAGTGACCCTTGTAAATAATTGGATCTCATTTACTCATAATACATATAAAATAAGCTAGTTTGACAAAGGGAGTTTGGGTCCTTACCTCGGTGGTAGATTATCTGGAGTTTCAACCTGATGTCTTGGGTTGAGTTCCCATGGGTGGTGAAATCCCACTACGGTGTGTGCGGGTGAGTCTAAGTAAAATAATAATAATAATAATAATAATCACAAGGGGTTAACATCATATTTGTTCATTAAAATAAAAAATAGAAAACGTGAAAAATGAAAAGAACAAAAGACAAGGCTTCTAAGTAAGCAGTCCATGTCTTAAGGTTTCCTAGCTTTCTTATATTAGATCATTGATGTGTTTTCTTTTTTCCTGAGCTTTTAGATAATCATTATGCATACAAATAAAAAATAAAAAATAACCACTGAGAAACCTAAACAAAGCCTCAACTTTCTTGGTGTTTTACTGCCTTAGCTTCTCCATTAGAAGTCATTTCACCAAGTATTGGGTGTGACAGGCAGGTTCACCATCTGGTGGTCCCCTATGCCTATTCACACCATATCTCCCAAACTCGTGACTCGATTCAAAACTCGCCTGAGTCAACTGAACCCAGTGAGATTTCAAGTAGAGTCACTAGGAAACTTGACATGCACTTGAACTAACTCAATGACAAGGTTAAGTCGACACAGCTCACTAGGACTTAAACCTAAGTCACACTCGCATTGGGAGATTAATTTCTCAACAAAATATAAAAATGAGAGTCTAAAGATTCAAACCCCAACTCGACCCACCTGAACATAATGTTGAGTTATTTTTTTAGGTTTTTAAACTATGATTTACACATAGTATGAGCGACACACAGGGTCGTAAGTAGCACACCTTCGCCCCAAGACCCACTTAATCCCCACAGACGAGCCTTTGCCTGTGCATGCATGGCATTATTCAAAGTGCCATATAGATGAACCCTATTCAAAGTGCCATTTTAGTAGGTTTAAGTAGAACACCTTCACCAACATTCTTAGTAGAGAATAATATTGTGGAGGGTTTTGCGTTAATCTCATGCATATTAAGTTACTGTAGCACAGGAAACATATCCTATATGTTAACTTCAAAACCAAGTCATCTTCACCTAATAAATTAGAAAAGCTTTTGCAAAATTAGGGTGCTCAATTCGTGTGCTAACACTCTACCCCACATTTAATGGTCTAGACCATTCATCTAAAAACTTTCAACTATAGATGGTTCATATGTAAAACATTACTCATTGGAAATGTCGTAATTCATACAAACTCACTCACGAACAATGGTTAAGAGTAATGTCTAACTCACTTTATTTCTGATGAACGGCTATGATCAACTACCAGTGAGGTTAACATATAGATATTAGATGACAAATCTAGATCATCAGACAGGTGGGGCAGATGGGAAATCATCTAGGGGGTGAGCATTGCTTGATAAACCTCAGTAGACCATCTCTGATTAAAATAATACGGCGTAAAAAATCAGAAGCACTACGCCAAAATGGCCAATTTGTGACAGACCAAATCCGTTGTAAAACCAAATAAATGATGGATTTCATTTGTCGTTGGGTCCGTCGTTGTTTATTGGATCATTTTTTTTCGACGGATAAAATCCGTTATTTAATTTGCGATGTATAAGGTCCATTGTATGATAGCGATGGATAAGATCCGTCGTAAAATATAAAAAATCCGTCAGTAAAATTGAAAAAATTAGTCGTCACTGATATGAGTAAGCAACGGACCTCAAATCCGTCGTTGATTTTCAAGGTTCAGAAAGTAGCGACGGATTTGGTTCGTCGCTAAAATATCTATAAATACAACAAATATCGATAAATTATTATTATTTTATTATTTTAATTTTGTACCTGATAGTCTTTCAAAAAATAATTCACACTATTGTTTGATAAGAATCCTATTCACAAAATTGGTAACAACTCAGTTCATTAAAAGAGGAAATGACCTAAGCGGCCCACTCCAACAAAAATTGACTTTAACCCTCCTAACTAAACACTTCCCCTTCTAAACTACGTCCCATACAAAAGAAATTAACCAGAACTTCAACTATTGGCTATGCCTTGCCTTGAATTGGCTACTTAGTATCTGCTCTTGTTCAACATTCTTTTTAGCCCTTCCTACATATATTACAAACAACTAGATTTAATCCAAGAAAAGACTAGTTTAGTCAACCCTTCATATATTTCAAATAACCAGCTCAAATTCATGAAAAGTGAATAGTTTAATCAACTGAAATCAATTAACAAAATAAAATATTACAATTCATCCTACCCATTAGAGGTTCAGGTGAGATCGTTTCTTAACTTCATAGCATTCACTGGGAGAGCACAATACAGTTTGAAAAGATCTTTAGATGTTGAAATCAATATGCAATAGCACAATGCAATCTGCATTTAATGCACTAGTGTCTAACGACATGACCAAATGAAAGTGTAGGAACTAGGAAATTTCTATTTCCTAACAATCCGAACTCTTTTACGAGCAGGGATAATGCATCAAGTTCAGCTAAGTTAGACCATAGGTTATTGTCCAACCAGTGGACAACTTCTAACCTGTCGTGCATGCAACATCCAACTTGTCCAAAAGGTGGGCCTACCATGAGGAGCACCTTGTGCAAAAATCAGCACAATCCATGCATTGGATGAACCCTATATGTATAGATGCCCTGTCCCATTATTCAGGCTAGTATGCTCATCAAGATGGTCCCACATGCATGTCGGTTATTTGGGACTATATGAAGAAATTTGATTTATATACGAAAACATCATGTGTTTGGTCAAGCACGGATTGTCTATTTGAAAGGGGAAAAAAAAAGGGAGAAAATGTACCCATTTAAATAGATATCCATGGTTTAGATTCCATGTATATGAGAGATTCACGCCAAATATCCCAGCAACCAATGAATAAATGGAGAGGCAAACAGATCCAAAGCTAGGAGCTTTAAGTGCAATGGAATAGAAGAAAAGATAAAATAGATCCTCAAACATGCATTGCAACTAAAACAAATATTGTCAGTAGAAAAATGCAAGAATTAGGAGATCAAACTGAATAAAAGAATCAAATGCATGTGCAGTTCATTACCAATGTCCTCATAAAATCTCACCTAAATCAGTTGATTTCAATGACTATCAAGTTGTGGCAGAGGGGGAAAAAAAAAAAACCATGATTGTCAGTTGCATTAACATCTTCAATTTTGCTATAACCATCACCATTGGAGTCAACCATGTATGCTGTAAAAGATACAAAACTTGAAAATGCCCACAGAAGTGCTTAATGCAAATGCAAGTTCCCATTTCTCTCTATCCTTCAATAAAATCAAACATCCACACAACTCCTTCGTATTTTGTCATGGACCCATGTGTCCCAATATGCCTATGACACTCACGTGCATCCCACTATTTTATTTTTTTATTTAAAAAAGAAAACCAACATTTGGATCATGAAAAATATTAGGGTTTCCAGCAAAAATCTGGCCAATATTGCAACGAGTCTCTGCTTTTATATATAGTAATCTAAGAGAAATTTACTACTGTGGACCCCACCTTTTATCCAACGGTTTTTTTGAAGCAATACAAACTTAGAGTACCCACTTAGACCTCGTACGGAGTCGGGATTTCAGGACGAAAATACCCCTCCTTTTGACGGAAACGGATTCGGTACCCACCCTGCCACCAGCTAATGGCGTATGGTCGGTGGTCTGTGGGCCCCACCATGATGTATGTTTTTCATCCATGCCGTCCATATACTTTTACAGATCATTTTATGGTATGAGACAAAAAATGAGGTATATCCAAATCTCAAGTGTACCTCATTATAGGAAACAACGTTGAATGAGCGTCAACCATTAGAAACCATTAGGGGGCCATAGAAGTTTTGGATGAAACCGATTTTTGGATTTTTCCTTCATCTTGGCCTATATGAACTAATCAATAGATTAGATATGAAATAAACAGTTCATTGGGCCTTAGGAGAATTTTAATTGTCAATATCTAATCAATATTATCTTCTTGTGGTGTGGTCCACCTGAGATTTATATCCCTCTCATTTTTTGGAATAAGCCCTAAAACGAACTGTAAAAATGGATGAACGGAATGGATGAAACACATACATCATGGTGGGGCTCACAGAACACCGACCATAGCCATTGGATGGTGGCAGGGTGAGTAGCCAATTCGTTTCCTTTAATATTTTACTGAGACCTTAGCTTTCACTCCCTGTAATGACTCGGAAAATTCCATACAAAGACCCGAGTACTACCTCAGGCAGAAATCATTCAGGATCAAATCCTTTAGGAATTAGACAAGGTTAACTAAGTGCTAAACTAGTTTAGCTATGAAATTCGCTTGATTCACTTTAAATACGATCTGCAAGACCCAAAACT
This sequence comes from Magnolia changhungtana, assembly GCA_030180095.1. Classification (NCBI taxonomy): domain Eukaryota; kingdom Viridiplantae; phylum Streptophyta; class Magnoliopsida; order Magnoliales; family Magnoliaceae; genus Magnolia; species Magnolia changhungtana. The sequence goes on along the minus strand of JASAUF010000411.1, from coordinate 8,163,870 downwards.
TGTAGAATCAGTGACACTAGGTTACCCTAAAATCTAAGATTAATCTCATTACCCAGTTGCTCTTGGGAATACATTGAAACTCCGTATCGGATCTGAACCACACATCGAAAGTCCGAATAATATGAAGTTATAGAATTAGAACCGCTTTGCCGGGCTTGACAACCATCTCGAAAATCAATTCCAGATAGTGTCATGGGGCTATGTAACATCCTAGATTTTCACTGTTTTGGATTTCCAAAAATCCTTAAAATTTCTTTTTAAATAACTTATAAAATCACTTAATGACTATTATCACTCAATATTAATTTATATTAGAGTGGACCAGTCTAGTTATGATGGGACCAAGTGCGGGCCGCCAAGCTAGATGGCCCGTTTACACTTAACAACAGCCCGTGTGGGCCACCCAGCGACCAAGAAGGGTCAGAAAAATCTAAAACTTTAGAAAATCATAGATCTCACTGGGCTTGTGGTCCATCGCGGACTATGGACCTAGTGGACACCCAAAAGTACCATCTGACGCTTGCCCAATGCGCCTCTCCCATATTACCAGTGATTTGAAAAACCTTAGGAGACAAAGAAAGTGAGACTCCTGCTTTCCAATCATTCCGGATTTCTCCAAATTTACGGTGAAGGTTTAATGTATTTTTCTACGCCCGTCCACCAAATCTAATCGGGCCCCGATCGTGGCACGATGACCTTTGATCGCAAATCGACCCGCATGACCAAACCCCGCATCCGTTCGTTCCCAAAACTTTGTAAGGCCCCATCGGGCCATGGACCACTTATCCTATAAATTTCATATAGCCGAGGGCCATCGAAATGCTCCAATCACCAAAATGGCCCCCACAGACCACTTAAAGGTCGAAACGCTTTCTCGCATATATCCGTTCATCCGTTCGTCCTCAATTTATTTCATGGCCCTAATCGGGCCATAAGGCACATACACGCCGAATTTGTCAAAATAGAGGGGTGATAGGGCCCAGATCCTGAAAGACCCTCCCATAGGTCTACCATATAGTAAAAACCTAGCCCTAATCGGTTTTACACCAAACTGCATTATAAAAGGCCCCATTTGGGCACCCCCTCTTCCCATACGATTTTTCAATTTACGTAAGAGAGAAAGAGAGAAAGAGGGAGAGAGTAAAGAGAGAGAGAGAGAGCAGGAGAGTGAAGAAAGAGAGTGAAGGTGAGAGCTAGGTGGACCTTAGATCAAGGTGGGGCCCAAGGAAATCAACCATTTCAACTTCCTACTTCTCCTCAAGGAGAAGCTCTCCTCCACAACCTCCATAATCATCCGTTGGCCGTCTAGGTAAGATCTTTCACTTCTTCTTCTTGGAATCCATGTATTGAGAAGGGATTGGCATGAAATTTCTCACATGCAAGGTTTGGTTTTAGGGATTCCTGGCCGATCTACCCCGAAATCCATATCTCCTAGGTCGTTTCAAGCCTCCATCAAATCCAAGGTGCGGACTATTGTTCTTAGGTGGCCTTGCACCAATTTTAGTGTGGGTTTAATGATTTTGATTGCTTAGATGCTATGATTGAATAATCTAGAGAAACCCTAGGGTGAGTGGTATATTATTGAATTGTATGGATTGCATGCTTAGCTTTCATAATGGTGTTGATCTTGCCTCTCACATGATATTATGTATGGGTGATAGTTTGTTCATGATTGCTCTATCATTTTTCCTCATATGGGGTGTTTTAATGCATGTATGATTTATTATCCGTGTGCACATGATTTCTCAAATTGGAGGAAGTGATTAACTTCCTCACACACACACATAACTCACATGCACTTATTTCATGTTATGGTTAGTCTTGCTTGTTATGAGAATCAATGGTATATGAGATGCATGAGAACATGTGGTCGCTTATGCTAGTTGATAATCTCCGTAGAATTGGCACGTTACTTGATCCCCTCATACCCTTGGGTTGGTCAGAACATGATGAGAGACGGTAGCCCACCCAGGGACTATGTTAGGGCTATATCCATGGGTTTGGGCGGGTGTGTTCGAGTGGTCAGTAGTTCGACCACATGGGTCCCTTGTGCCCGAGGTCACTCTCTCATGCTCACCGCTATAAAGAGAAGCCCGTGCGGTCTGGGATCCTCTTGTCCGACCAACCTTGTTTGTCAACCCCGTTTGCTCACTTATGTATGGAACCCGAACCACCAATCCCCTTGCAACCGTTGTAGCCCAACGATAACCCACCTGAAACTGGTCCACAGGATTATCGTGACCCGGCATGGTGGAATGGGACACTATGTCCGAGCTTTCGGCCTACGAGTTTTCTTTTTCCCTTTTTCGATTGTGGGGTTAGGGAAGCCTTGGGGTACCACGCCTCCCATGGTGGACCGCGAGCGATCCCTTCCTTTCGGCACTCCTCATGTGCTTGGAGTCTGGGGATGAGGAACCCGACGAGATCACGGACCGCGAGGTCTCGGCTTCACGCGTTGATGGGGTCTTGGCCTCGCAACCGGATTAGGGCATTGATACGTAGGGTGAATCGAATCCCCAACCCGTGGATGAATGGACTTAACTAATAACTCCTGCTAACACGATTGCATTGCACGCATTATTAGGGTGGCGACTTGTTCGAGGTCGATCTGAGGGAGTGTTGTCATATGTGATCGTTAGATGGAGTCGCTTGAGGGAGTGTTGTGGTGAGGGCATGCATCATATATCCCGCATGCATGCATTTTAAATAAGAGTTATTAGGTGTTGATGATTGTCTGCTTTTCATTAAGTTCATATTACAATTGATGCTTGTTGTAACTCTTAGACCAATAGTTCACACTGAGTTGATCACTCACTCCCACTGGGATGGTGTTTTAAAATATTTAAAGTAACACCAACCAGATTCGCTCATAGATGCAGTGTGATGCTAAATTGGTAATTCATGGAGTTTTTAATGCGGGCCTCGAGGAGGAGGACGAGCGGACTTTCTAATCTACTCTTGTGGACATGATGTTGTTGTGATTTTGTTGAGTAACGCCTTATGCGACCCGTTTATTCTTTTTTTTTTAGACTCTATATATTGATCTCTTCATTTCAAGAGATTTGTTGTGGTTGTGTTTCATGCTCCAAGAAATTTCAGTCATTTAAATTTGATTAATCATAAAACCATAAATGCATGATAAGTGACACTAGGTTTAGAACTTTCCTTCGAGTCTATGCACGACCTTTGATTTTTCTAACTTTAGAATTTGGTATCGAGTAATAGTTTGGAATCTCTTGGGCCGTGGTTCATGAACTCACTAACGCGTCCGTTCCTTGAGAGGATACGTATTAGAAAACGTAACATTTCCCTTCTTACTTAGAATGCTAGGGACCATCTCAGACCGTGAACCAACAATTGTAGACGGAAAGTAGGACTTGCAAGTAATCAGGAATGGGTAGCGAGAGAGGGAATAGTAATGTTAGAGAGGAGGATCCGAGAGTCTCATGATGCCTCGGCCCATTTCCGGACAAGGGATTTGGGAACATGATGACAAGATTCGATTTGATTAATTAGAAAATTTACCTAGTCCAGTCCACGTAATCCCTAAGGGTCGTTTGGCCAACCGCGTTAGGTGGGATTAGGGTGAATGGAATTGTAAGAGTAGTAGTAAATACATGTGTAAGTTATTGTCCCTAGATTGTTTGTATCCCATGTTTTCCAATACTATGTTTGGGATGCATGCAATTAAAGGTAAATCTCTTTCCTTTTAAATTACACTTGAAAGCCATTTTCATGGGCCTTGGAAGTCCCATATCCCACCTTCCCACACATTATACAAAGCCTATGAAATAAGTTTTAAATTCCGTCCCATACCCATTCCACACATGCCATTCCCAAATCTTGAGTTGGGAGTAGCATTGCAACCCATTTAGTATAACTAAATGCCCTTACCCAGATAGGCCTAAGTCAAAATCCCTCTTTCCAACATATCTCCCTATTCTTGAACTTCCCCAGTACATTAGTTGGAGCGAGTTAGAAATCGAAAGATTTGGCAGTCGAAAACATCATTCTAGACCAAACGAGCTAACACCAAACTAAATTTGATAGTTTCGACCCATTAGGGGGGTAAGGACTTAAGGCAAAATGAAATTTCAATGAAAATAGTGAAAATGTAGGAAAATATGGTTTTGACCTCTAATTTAGAGGAATCTAATAGAATGGATAGGCCCATTGTGTATATCAGCTCGTTCTACCCCAAATTCATATATGGCACGTCGAACAACTCATTCCGGTTTGCAAGATATGACCATCACAAGGAGCCCCCTCTAACACATACAAGCCGGAGCCACCCCGCCGACCCGCGTGGCACCCCGCCGCGCGTTCCTAAATCCCCACCGCCCACGTGTCCACCCCGCCGGTGGTCCAGAGGCCCGCGTGGCCACCCCGCCGACCCGCGTGGCCGCTCCGCCACCCGCGTGGCCACCCCGCCAACCCGCGTGGCCACCCCGCCGACAAGTGTTCCCCCGCCAAAATTTCTGTGATTTTTAGTCAACTTCAAAAATTCATAACTCCTTCGTTACAACTCCGATTTAGGTAATTCAAAAGTCAGATTGAAGCTTGATGAGTATAGTTTTATATAAAAATAAGAAAAAAATAAAATAAAAATTTTAATATGGTTAAAATTAAGATGTTCTTCTAACTATCCAAAAATTTTAAAATTCAGGCAGTTATTTTTCCTAGAATTTTAATAATTTATTTACAACTTCAAATGATATGAAATTTGCTGAGATGACTTAAAACTTGATGATAAATCATCATAAAATTTTAAAAAATAATCCAGTTACTAAAAGTATAAGAAACGTTACAAGAAGATGGGTCCCCTCCTCCCTTTTAATGTTCACACGAGTGGGGCCCATTTCCCTTGCTATGTGGGACTATCTAGAGTCCATAAAACATCTCTACTACGCCCATTACCCTCCACCATCCCTTCTAAACCCTAGGAAGACCTACCCTCTCCCATTCTCAAACAAATCTTCAAACCCACCTTCTCTTTCTTCCAACCACATATCACACTCTAGTCATCCATTCTTCAAATCCTAAGCCCTTTATTCAAATCCCTCCCATCCAACCAACTCCCACCAACATTCACACCCTTTCAACATTCTTCAAACCCTCTCCAAACTTCATTTCCAAGATCCACCAAGCCTAACCCATACTCATTCTAAAACCCAATTCTCCTTCAAATTTCCTACTCAAAATCCCATACTTCTAACCCATCTTCTCCTTCTTCTTCACATCCTCGTATCTCCTACTTCATTCTTTCCTTTCCTCTCCTTCCACTACTCTCCATTCTCCCAACCCATCTCCAAACTCATTTCTTTTGGGCTTGTTTCCACCCACTCAGTCTCAAGCTCATTCCTCCAAATCCCTCTCATCACCCATATTTTCTTCTAGATCCATTCACCAAAACTCCACCTCCTCTCACTCTCTTCTTCTCCATTTCTAAATTCCATTTCCTAAAACCCATCTCAAAACCCTTCTCGAATCCCATATCTTCAACTCATCTTCGAGTTCATTTCTTCAAACCCACACTCAACTCATTTTTTTCCAAACCACATCCTTAAGGTCCATCTTCCTTAAGAAACCATCATTCTCCCATTTCACTTCCATCTCCCTAACCCATCTCCACCCTCTCATTTCCAAAATCCCACATCACAAAACCCAACAACAACCATCCACATTCAAATCCATTCCTTCCCATTCCAAGACCATACTCAACTTCAAATTTCTAAACCCATTCCATCCTCATTTCCCCAAACCCCTTCAACAAATCCATTTCAAACCCATTTCCCTATTTGCACATTCTCAACAACTATCCATTTCCTTACCGAGGGAATGACATTCCTAAAAACCGTTGCTTTCTTCTTCTCCATTCCTAATTCTTTCCCTCAAGGGAAGAAGTACCCCATCTTTGCCCACGATCCAGAAGAGTAGTAGCGTAACCTTTTCGATAATTAGTAGTTTGCTTTAAGTCGATTAGGTCTACCATTATGTTGAAGGATAGTTAGACGTTTACTTGACTAAGTTGTTTTTTTTCCTTATGTTTGGAATGTCTAGAAAACTACGTAATCCATGTTGTATGATGTAACTAGCCATACTAATGGCACTTTGAATTTAATATGAATGTATGGATTATTTTTGAATTTTCTTATCGCCTTATAAATGTTTGTATGAATGATTGTCTTACTGCGTCCATCTTAACGTTATTAGCACTCTAAACCACTAGAATACCTTAAAACTTTCGATTCTTCCTTTCCTGTTAAAATTTATGAAACCAAAACGTGATTTGCTCATAACTCACTAACCATAGGATCAAAATGGTAATGTCAATAGGAACCTTAAGGTCATGAAAACCCTTCTAAGATAGTCGTTTGATCATAGGCACTGCAGGAGACTCACCACCCACTAAAATACTATAAATATGAAACTTCAAATTTTATTTTATTTTTTTTTTATGAAATTTTTTTTTTAATCTTCTAAATGTTAAGGATAATCGGACTACGGAATTACGGAAGTATACGCCTGCGAAGCACTCGCGGCTTAACCCAATTCTCATTCCTGGGTGAATACCAATGGACTCACTGCTTTGTATCCGAGCGGCAAGACCAGATCTACCAGACTAAGAAGGAATCAACGATCTTTCTGACTGGTCGATAGGAGGATCGACGTATGGGATCAAAGCCTACCACAACTGTCTCCTCCGTTTTAGTCCAATCATAAAAGAGTAAAATATACCACCATTAGGTAAACTTTACCAACAACCTCTTAATACGATAATAATGATTTTGACATTTATTTTCAAACCTCAAATGTGAAAACTTTTAAGGGAGGTAGATCATAATGAGCTAGGCTAGCATTTTAATATATATACCCTAAAACGTACATAAACCAGAAACCAGCAAAACTTAAGTAAATGAAATGATAATATCTTTACTTATTCCCCTTAGGCAATTTCGGGGACGAAATTATTTTTAAGGGGGGTAGATTGTAACATCCTGGATTTTCACTGTTTTGGATTTCCAAAAATCCTTAAAATTTCTTTTTAATTAACTTATAAAATCACTTAATGACTATTATCACTCAATATTAATTTATATTAGAGTGGACCAGTCTAGTTATGATGGGACCAAGTGCGGGCCGCCAAGCCAGATGGCCCGTTTACACTAAACAATAGCCCGTGTGGGCCACCCAGCGACCGAGAAGGGTCAGAAAAATCTAAAACTTTAGAAAATCATAGATCTCACTGGGCTTGTGGTCCATCGCGGAATATGGACCTAGTGGACACCCGAAATATGTACCATCCGGCGCTTGCCCCCATACGCCCACCAATGCAAGTTGAGATTAAAATCGCAGATCGACAAAAGAAATTTTGAGACTCCGGGCCTTCCACCGTCGGATTTCCTCCAAATTTACGGTGAAGGTTTAATGTATTTTTCTACGCTGTCTTGTCTACCAAATCTGGGCCCCGATCGTGGCACGATGACCGTTGATCGCAAATCGACTCGTATGAACTTGAAACCCCGCATCCGTTCGTTTCCAAATTTTGTAAGGCCCCTCATCGGGTGTTTCATGGACCACTTATCCTATAAATTTCATAGCCGAGGGCCATCGAAAATGCTTCAATCACCAAAATGGCCCCTCTTCAGGACCACTTAAAGGTCGAAACGCTTTCTCAGATCATATATCCGTTCATCCGTTCGTCCTCAATTTTTGCATGGGCCCTAATCGGGCCATAAGGCACATACACGCCGAATTTGGTGGCTAGAGGGGTGATAGGGCTCTAGATCCTAGAAAGACCCTCCCATAAGTCTAGTATAGTAAAAACCTAGCCCTTGGGGCCATTTACACCAAACCTGGCATTTTAAAAAGGCCCCATTTGGGCACCCCCTCTTCCCATACGATTTTTCCATTTCCAGAAGAGAGAAAGAGAGAAAGAGGGAGAGAGTAAAGAGAGAGGAGAGAGAGCTAGGGAGAGTGAAGAAAGAGAGTGAAGGTGAGAGCTAGGTGGACCTTAGATCAAGGTGGGGCCCAAGGAAATCAACCATTTCAATTTCCTACTTCTCCTCAAGGGAGAAGCTCTCCTCCACAACCTCCATAATCATCCGTTGGCCGTCTAGGTAAGATCTTTCACTTCTTCTTCTTAGAATCCATGTATTGAGAAGGGATTGGCATGAAATTTCTCACATGCAAGGTTTGGTTTTAGGGATTCCGGCAATCTACCCCGAAATCCATATCTCCTAGGTCGTTTCCAAGCCTCCATCAAATCCAAGGTGTGGACTATTGTTCTTAGGTGGCCTTGCACCAATTTTAGTGTGGGTTTAATGATTTTGATTGCTTAGATGCTATGATTGAATAATCTGAGAAACCCTGGAGTGGTATATTGTTAGAATTGTATGGATTGCATGCTTAGCTTTCATAATGGTGTTGATCTTGCCTCTCACATGATATTATGTATGGGTGATAGTTTGTTCATGATTGCTCTATCATTTTTCCTCATATGGGGTGTTTCAATGCATGTATGATTTATTATCCGTGTGCACATGATTTCTGAAATTGGAGGAAGTGATTAACTTCCTCACACACACACATAACTCACATGCACTTATTTCATGTTATGGTTAGTCTTGCTTGTTATGAGAATCTGAATGGTATATGAGATGCATGAGAATATGTGGTCGTTATGCTAGTTGATAATCTGTAGAATTGGCACGTTACGGATCCCCTCATACCCTTGGGTTGGTCAGGAACATGATGAGAGACGGTAGTCCCACCGGTAGGACTATGTTAGGGCTATATCCATGGGTTTGGGCGGGTGTGTTCGAGTGGCTGTAGTTCGACTACATGGGTCCCTTGTGCCCGAGGTCACTCGTCTCATGCTCACCTGGCCCGTGCGGTCTAACCTACTGTCTGACCAACCTTGTTTGTCAACCCTGTTTGCTCACTTATGTATGGAACCTGAACCACCCTGCAACCGTTGTAGCCCAACGATAACCTACCTGAAATTGGTCCACAGCCTCGTGACCCGGGCATGGTGGAATGGGACACTATGTCCGAGCTTTCGGCCTACGCTGGGGTACCACGCCTCCCCATAGTGACCGCGAGCGATCCCTTCCTTTCGGCACTCCTCATGTGCTTGGAGTCGGGGATGAGGAACCCGACGGGATCACGGACCGCGAGGTCTCGGCCTCACGCGTTGATGGGGTCTTGGCCTCGCAACTAGCTTAGGGCATTGATACGTAGGGTGAATTAGAATCTCCAACCTGTTGGATGAATGGACTTAACTAATAACTCGGCTAACACGATTGCATTGCACGCATTAGTTAGGGTGGCGACTCGGAAGTCGAGGTCTATCTGAGGGAGTGTTGTCATATGCGATCGTTAGATGGAGTCGCTTGAGGGAGTGTTGTGGTGAGGGCATGCATCATATCATCCCGCATGCATGCATTTTAAATAAGAGTTATTAGGTGTTGATGATTGTCTGCTTTTCATTAAGTTCATATTACAATTGATGCTTGTTGTAACTTGAGACCAATAGTTCACACTGAGTTGATCACTCACTCTCACTTTGGGATGGTGTTTTAAAACACCAACCGATTCGCTCATAGATGCAGGTGATGCAGAATTCATGGAGCTGGGCAATGCGGGCCTCGAGGAGGAGGACGAGCGGACTCAGCTCTACTCTTGTGGACATGATGTTGTTGTGATTTTGTTGAGTAACGCCTTATGCGACCCATTTATTCTTTTTTTTAGACCTGTATATATTGATCTCTTCATTTCAGTAGACTTGTTGTGGTTGTGTTTCATGCTCCAAGAAATTTCAGGCTGCACATTTAAATTTGATTAATCATAAAAACCATAAATACATGATAAGTGACACTCGGGAACTTGGGAGTCGAGTCTATACACGACCCCCGATTTTTCGGGGCGTTACAGGCTATTCGCATGAGCCCAGAGTGAAGTGTGTGAGAAAATGTGGTTTTCTTTAGAAATTAAATCTAATTTAAGTAATCTGAGACTTGTCGCTTATGGGCTTGATATAAGCAATCAGACTGTCAGAATCTGACCCAAATACACCCTCGGATCATGAGAAATTTCATACACATGTCCGTGTACTTGTAACCTTGATTGAGTTTCGGTGACCGTTAAACTGAAACTGGTTTGCCACGTGTGATGTGGGAACCTGACTGGAATGAAAACTTAACTCGACCTAGATCCAAGGTCAGTGAGCTTAAGTCCGACCTTTGGCTCAAGAGGGGGCTCCGGAAGTACTCTGTTGAGCTGGAACAGATGCCCTTTGGACATAACCTAAGTATACTTTGGCCCTAGGGCCATTTGCATCAGTTTTAGGCCTATATAAGGACCCTAAACCCTCTCCCATTCATTCCATACAAATTTGAGAAAACCTTAGGAGAGAGAAGAGAGTAAAGTGAGAGAAAGTAAGAGTGAAGTTGGAATCATTCCTGGGAATCGATCCCTGCTATTCTACGTACTGATCCATCTCTACCGTATCGCTTTTTCAGCGATTCTGATTCCATTTTTGGGTAAGAAATCCTAACCCTAATCAGTTCTAGAGATCCAATTAGTGTAAGTGATGAAATAGCTAACCTATTTCATACCATAGGTTGCCGTTCTGCCGTTGATAAAGACTTGGTGTTTAAACTGAGTCCGTTACGCGTTTATCGGCATAAGGTGCAGACTATAGACGTATAGGTTAAGGTTTTCAAAGCTTTCAATGTCATATAATGATAGATTCATGATCTGGATGTTATTTCACATGCAAATTGCGATGTTCATTTTGCGATTCAGTTATGTATGTAAATTATGGCGTTTAGTATATTTTGTATATTTGTAGAAAATACCATATACGTACAAAATATGAAAGTGTGTTTTCCATGATTAATAACTATGTGTATATACTATATATGTGTGTAATACTTACTCGGTGAAAGAACTTGCCCTAATACATGTTTTGGCTAATATGCGTTATGTATGTTAATAAGTGTATTGTAAGTGTTTGTGAAAATGCTTGTGAGAGTAAGTACTTAGATATAGTGCTTAGGGTAGGTGTTGAGATAGGATTCTCAACTACCTTAGAGATGTGTATGGTTTCCTCCATGCAAGTTGTTTAATTGAATTGCTTATTTATGAAATGTATGTGTTTGTGCTTCCTGCTTATAGTGTGCTTTATAACAAGCTTGTTAACATGTTTGAATTACTTGTTAATTCTGCTTGACTACTCCACATGCTTCCTGGTTACGGATTGAGTGTGATTGGGGCTATGTTGTTATAGTCCAGGCAATCGGTAACAGGCTTGAAGTCGTGGCTGAGATTCATTTGCCACGTAGGACGTGTTTGACGAAACTGAGTCGTGTGTTGGTCGTCGGCAGTGGTTAGGCCATATGAAGTGCTTATGCACTTCATGTTGATCGATGCAATGTGCGCTCGTATGCCCTTGTATGTTCACCATGTATGGACACTACTGCTTGAACCTAAGGTACCAAACTCACCAGTGCAATCCTGTTTAACCTTGGTACCTCAATCCGCTAAGACTCATGAGCCAAACATGGTGGTATGGGACACCATGGTCGAGCTGTCGGCCTACGCTGGGGCGACGAGCCTCCCCGTAGTGACCAGTGAGCAACCTAGACTCGTGAGCCGAATACAGTGGTATAAGACACTGTATTTGAGCTGTCGGCCTACAATATTTTGATGACGAAGCCATGATGGGTGATGAGGGAGTGGTGTAACGATTCCGTGCAACAACCCTGGAAGCCCTGGACGTGCCCTTTGTGGTGACCTTGAGCATACTCTGAGTCTACGTTGAGGCGACGAGCCTTCCGTAGCAACGAGAGTATAAGCTAGGCCTACCCCACCACAGTCTGGCTGTGGTCCCCAGTCAGGTGGTGACGTGCCTTCAAAAATAGACTGCCAGTTGGTAGGGCGTTGTTGGTAGTAACCTAGAACCGCAACATCATATGAGATTTACTAGGATTGACGACCCTAGAATGGATCATTGTTTAGGAAATGAAATAAGGGAGGTACCTTAGTTTTCCAACACTGCTGTATGAAAAGGACTAATAAGAACTTGGTAATCATATGCATGCACTGCATTACGCGTGCGTTCAGGAGTTGCAGGTCAAGCACTGAGGTTGTGTTGTCATGCGCGAACGTGAGATGAAGTTGCTGAGGGAGCGTAGGGGAGGGCATGTATCATACATTCATACAATTCTTGCATTAACAAGAGTACTTAGGAATATGTGATTTACTGCTTGATTGAATTGATAACATGCTAACCTATGCTTTATTGTTACACTGAGTTGATCACTCACTCCCACATTACGAGACGGTGTTTTAAACACCAAACCAGACTCTGTCTTAATTTTAGATGATAGTGTGACCCCTGAGGCGGAGCCTGATTATTACGACGATCAGGACGAGTACTCTTACATACAGTTCTCCGATGGCTTCGCGTAGACTATCCGGATTGATGGGGTTATAGGGTTTTATTATAGTTGAACCATTTTTTTTTGATACTTTTGACTTTTATAAAATTACATGTAGAATTTCATGTACACAGTGACCCAGTGTTATATTCATACTCTGGAGACTGATCGTGATCTTTTGACTTGTATACGTTTATTTATATTTTTCAGTCTTTCGCTTGCATTTTATAACTGATCTGGAGTATGAATTACTGTTTTGGTATAATCCTGCTCATGATTAATGCACTAATATAAACAACATTGAATCATAAGCATATATGTTGCATAAGTGATGTTTTGGAACTTGGGAGTTGAGTTGCTACTTGACCCACGATTTTCAAGGCGTTACAAGTTGGTATCAGAGCATGATTTGGATTAAACTGGACCTGGGTTATGGTCACACACCTTACGCTGATGCAAAATTCAACTTAAGTGGGTGCGAGGGAATGTAGAAACAGTCATAGGAGTCCCGGATTCGCCAATTGGTGAAGTTCACCGAAAACGATTGCCGAGATCGAGTCCGTACACCTCCGTGATCGCATGAGGCGACCCCGGATCACTCCTAGACTATCAAACAACGGGTCTAGATCACAAACGACCCCATCCCAACCTTTAGAAATCGCTAAATGCGAATATACATCAGATAGTATCCGAAATAGCCCGAATAGACTCAAAACGGAGGTGGGGCCCAAATCGGGCACTTCCAGGATGACCCAGGGTGGGACCCACATGCATTTGGGGCTAGGGGGGCAGGAGGACCTCGCTCAAAGGGCGAGCCCTCATCAAACACTCCAGACGTCGACGAGGGGCTCGCCGGCTAACAGGTCAGGCCGGGCGGGCAGGTCGGGCCGATCACATGTGTGGGCTAGTGTGGCCCCTTGATACGAGGGGTTTCGATTTAAACCCTTCCAAACCCTCCTTCCCCTCACAAATCACCCTCCCAAGCTTTCCTTTCTCTCCCAAACTTCTGATTTTTTACAAAAATTGCCCCTCCAACCCTTTCCTCTTTCATTTTTGTGCACCCTCCCCACCACCCTACTGTAAACTTGTCCCCATTGCTGTCTACCCTCTCATTTCTCTCTGATTTGAGCTCTTGAATCCCCCATTTGAGGCTCAAATTCGTGTACACCCCCTACCCATCCTTTTTCTTCATTTTTCCTCTTCATTCTCTTCCATTTGAGCCTTTATATGCCCCTTGAAGGCTCAAATATGTGGAGACCTAACGACCCCATCCCTTTCTTCCATTTTTTTCACTTTCTCCATGGCTCTCATCGAAGTTATTGCGGCCATTTTCTCATTTTCCACCATTCTTTTCCTCATAGGAAAGAGAAAGGGCGCCGCGGATGAAGCGGAACCTCGATCCCCAAGTCCTGATAGAGAGAGCGCTACTGATAGGCTTCGAATACAGTCGGTTTCGTGACCGCAGGGTTGTCCTTGAAGCTCATATAGATGAGAGGTTGTTTGGGCTACACCCGATTATGGACCACTTGGTGGACGTTGAGTGGGGCCCCATATTCAAAGCTAAGTCTCATGCATGTGAGAATACGGTTCGTGAGCAGAACCGTGCGTCATCTTCGACGCAGTATGTCTCTGAGCCTGCCCCACCTGCTGATAGGTTGGAGCAGTTGACGATGATGATGTAGCAGCAACACCAGCAGCTCTTGGCTACTATTGTAGGGGCCCTAGCCTAGGGTGGAAGTGCTGCTCCACCTTCACCATTTGTACATCCTGCGAGACAGTAGGGCCTTCTGATCAGGATGAGGGTGTGCCTCCCCCTGCACCTGCTACATACCCTATGGGGAATTTGGGTACATGTGGTCTCTTCGAGCAATTCTAGTGCTTGAGGCCTCCTACCTTTATCAGTTCTCACAGACCCGAGGAGGCTGAATATTGTCTGAATATTGTCTCGACCTTATCTCCAAGATACTGAGGATGCTACATTGTACCGAGCAGGAGCAGGTCGAGTTGACCACCTTTATGTTTGAAAAGGAGGCTAGCCTGTGGTGGGATAGTGTATTGCGGACAGTTGCGGTTGGATATATATGGACCTGGACAAATTTTGAGTTCCACTTTCATGAGAAGTACTGCCCCCAGACGTACCGGCATGAGAAGGAGAATAAGTTTTTGCGCCTCAGACAGCGAGGCATGACAGTGACAGTGTATGAGCATCGGTTCACGGAGCTGGGCCGATATGTTCGTACGATCCTTGTCAACGCATAGATGCGGATGCGGCACTTTTCTGAGGGCTTGCGCCTTGATATTCGCTCGAAGATGTGCTGTGTTAGTATACCCTCCTATGCTGATCTAGTGCACATGTCTATGCACTCGGTGTTGGCACTTGGTGTAAATGTAATTAGGTGATGTACAGGTGGATGAAACGTTCCTTCCTCTCTTTTTTTTTTCTTTTTTTTTTTTTTTAATTACTTAATGACAATTAAGGTCGTTGTCTTGTCAGGTAATTTAATAAGTATTGAATAAAGATTGCAAGGTGTGTTGGGTAACTCCGAAAATAGTCACAGACGAATCAAACAAAATATACACAATTGCACAACTAAGTCCAAACAAGAACAATCTGAATTTTATGTACAAATCAAGAAAAATACACGAAATTGCATAACCAACACTATAAGAAATTGAGCTTTTACCAACGAACTTATTTTCGATGAAATCAATTTCGTTGGTAAACATAACTTTCCCCGACGAAATCATATGTAGCCGGTCTAATTCTCAGCGAAGAATCTAGAAGGAAGGCATCAGGAATTTCAGGGGACTCAGGGAATGCTCTAAACGTTGAAGGAAGAGGAAGATCGCTGAACAAAGGAAGCAATAAACACGGGCATTCTAAGTCGAGGAAGAAGTCCAAGGGACCGAAAGACAAAGACGGGTGTTGGCATTGCGGCAAGAAGGGACACATGAAATGTGATTACAGGGCGCTTAAGAAATAAGAAGGAAACTCTCAAGGTGGTACTGTTCGTAGGAGACCACTGCTCTATATATATGTGTGTGTGTGTGTGTGTCAATGCCGGCCCCTCGTAGACAACCTGACCAAAAAAGGCTAACCTGTGACAAAGAACAAGAAAACCAAAAAAAAAAAAACAAAAACAAAAAGGCTGGCGTTGCACTTACGAAGGAACGATGCAACACCCGCATCTACGGCCAAGTAAACAAATTTAACGGCTACCTGAAACAAGATGGACACCCCAAATTAACATCAATTGTGCAGGAATGCTAATGAGTCTCGGTCCTCAAAGCTCACCCCTTCTGGTTTACCATGTGATGATCTAGGTCGTTCTTCTAGAATATCCAACCATACATGATATGCCGTGTGGAAGAATTTTACTGATCAAAGATCCTTACCGTTCATTTAAAGGTAACTTGGGTGTGTATGGATGAGAAATGTCTGATGAGTTAAATTTTTACGATATTCGGATCCATTGTGAGACCTTCTAGATTTACGATCCGGATCACGTCGCAGGGCAAATGGTTGGATATATATCTAAATCTAAGTATATATTTTGTAGAAATATCTAAATCTAAGCACAGTAGTTTTTTTTTTTTTTTTTTTTTTTTTTTTTTCCGCATGGAATTAGTTCTTGTCATATGAATATGGATGATACAATTTATATGATCTATCAGCCTGATCCAGAGCTCATGTGAGCCACATAATAGAAAATAATGATAACAATGACACTCACTTTTAAAACTATCAAAGGCTCACTGTGATATTTGTTAGAAGTGAACACTGCCCAAGTTAGAACTTCTTGAACTCATGGTGAGCTCGCCGACAAAGTGAATGGAACAGATCACCCTATTGTGGGCCTTACGCTATGTTACCAATGACTATACTTTCTTTTTGTAGTAAAGGCCCGTAGAACATGACAACAATTCACATATAACATGACAACTATTGTCAATAAAAATATTGTTTAGGTGGTTTCTTCAATTAATAAATTAATCTTTCAACAATGATCGAAAATCCCCCGACTTGATTTCCTTTCTTTTATAAATAGAGGCACTATGAATGCAACAATACACACCCTCAAAATTCTAGACCATTGCCAATTCATCTCAACCATTCATGGGTCCGGTCATCTTCTCACGATTGGCCATGTTCCCTGCCGTCCTATTTCTTATTGTAATGGTGGGCTGCTCTAATGCCAAAGAGTCATTCCCGATGGAGACGAACATGGTATTCTACTTACAAGATTGGCTAACAGGTTCAAACGTGACAGCAGTTCCTGTTGCCGGTCTCGAGAATTCTACTGCCGTGGACTTCGGCACCATAATAGTTGCTGACGATGCTGTGACGGAAGGCATTGAAAGGAACTCGACGCAAGTTGGGCGAGCACAGGGATTATATGTGAACGCCGCGTTGGACGGTAGTAATTTTCACCTTGTGTTTTCGATTGTCTTTACGAATGAGAAGTACAATGGGAGTACGCTAGAAATCCAAGGTGCTAATCGGTGGAAATTGGAGCAAAGGGAGTTGTCGGTGGTGTCCGGGACGGGCAAGTTCCGGTTCGTCCGGGGATATGCTGTCTTAGAGAGGGCCTACTTTTCTGATTACAATGCAGTTATCAAGTTCAACGTGACACTTCGCCATTATTGGATGGAATTAGATTTTGATAATTGAAAACTTAAATTCATCTCTTTTGGTGAATTTGTGGTTCTTGGTTTGGATGCTACAAATCATGAATATTTCTTCATGGTTTCGTTCTTGGTTATGTAAACCGTATTTAAATAAAAGTGTCCTGTTTATGTGATGTCTACATATTTTCATATATTTCACGAAGTCAACCCTGGCATTTTTTGAATAATTCAGTTTCAACCCTGGCATATATCTCACGAAGACAACCCTGGCACTCACTGATCCAGAGTTTCGTGTTGTGGACTGGCAACTTTAGGGCCCACTAGATCAATGGTCACCGTGGAAGGAGCGGATTGTGGGGTCATCTTGGGCACAGGGATATCTGTGTGCCTGGGGCTGTAGGGTCCAGAGAGATGGAAACGGATTGGCTACTCCCCCTGCCACCGGCCTGGTGGTCGGTGCTCTTTGGGCCCCACCATGATGTATGTGTTTCATCCATTCCGTTCATCCATTTTTACAGACCATTTTATTTTAAATGCTAAAAACGAGAGGGATATAAATCTCAGGTGGACCACACCACAGGAAAACAATAGTGATTGGATATCCACCATTAAAATTCTCCTAAGCCCACTGTATTGTTTATTTGACATCCAATCTGTTGATTAGGTCATACAGGTCCAGATGAAGGGAAAAAACAAATATTAGCTTGATCCAAAACTTTTATGGCCCCAAAAATTTTTTAATGGTTGGCGTTCATTCAACACTGTTTCCTGTAATGTGGTCGACTTGAGATTAGGATATACCTAATTTTTTGTCTCATAGCATAAAATGATCTAGAAAAATATATGGACGGCATGGATGAAACAAATAAATCATAGTGGGGCCCACAAAGCACCGACCATCAGCCATTTACAGGTGGGGGAGTAGCCAATCCGTTTTCCAAAGGGATGTCCGTGACTTCCACAGTGTTCATCTGTTTTGAAAGACCACAGTATGATAATATGATAGGATTATAAAAATCAGGCAGATCCAAAACTCAGGTCGGCCACACCAGCAAAACACCGGGAACAACAATGTCCACCGTTGAAAGGTTTATGGGGATGACTATAATGTTTATATGCCATCAAAACCGTTCATAGAATTATTACCACTCAGATAAACCGTAGGAACAAATATCTTACTGACACAAAACTAATGCCACCATCACGCGTTCAATCCCTACTGCTGTATGTGGTATGGCCCATCTGAGTTTTGGATCTGCCTTAGTCTTGGAGTCCTGTTTTATTATGGTATTTCATCATCCATGTAATTCAAGTAAATTTGACAAGATCCACGGGATGTACAAAATAGATCAGTCATACGTCAGCTTGTGCATTTATATAATGTGTAGAGATATCTAAATTAGTTCTTGAAATTATGGATGATATAATTTATATGATCTATCCTTTTTTTTTTATATATATATAATTGAAATATGCAAGGATCTCAAGATCAAATTAATTCGATCATCTGGAGGACCATATTAATGGATAATAATTCGATTATTCTTCTTTTTATTTTTGGTAATTCTGATTATTTTAATTAAATTTATACAATGAACAGTTCAGATTAATCTTGTGTTCATTGTATTGATAAGTTTGGAATATCCAATAAAAAGACATGATCCTCACTGCAAGTGCTTTGTAACTTGGCACAGAGAATCGTGTAGGACTATCTTGATGTGTGGGATTAGATCCATACCGATTATCTGATTTCTAAGGTCAAAACATGTCAGAAACTGGAATATCAGGTTGTTCTAATCATCAAATGGGCCACACCAATCAGATGGTCATTCTATATAAATCATGTATGGAATATTTTGTCGGATCATCGGACGTGTGAGATCCGATCTAATTTATATAGTCTATCCGATTTTAAGGATCGAACTACAATGATATCCAAAATATTAGATCAATTTAACCATTCAGTAGGCCACATTAATCAAACATCAGTTATTATCAAATCATGTAGTGTCGATTGATATAGACCATAGGTGTTTCGGATCAGTTGATCAATGAACCACTCTCTCATAATTTATCAAGAGAACACCAATGATTGGTCCAAATCTGTCCAACGGATAATTCGACTATAAAATAAAATTAATGAAAATCTCCAATTTTTTTATTTGGTTCGTAAAAAATTGGTGGAATCTATAGTCTGTCAATCTGACTGTCGATTCGAGTCAATTTGATCAACAAAGTTGAATTTTATCTAGAGATTAATAGTTTGAGTTTCCATTCGTGTCAATTCAATCAACAAACAATTGACTCAAGTCGATTCTATCGATAGTGCATCGATCCGATCGACAGTGTTGTCGATCTGATGAACAGACAGTTAAACAAAACCATTTAATTCCGAACTTGGGAAATTTGGATTGATGAATTAATTATATTTACAAATCAACATATAACATGCATTTTAGATAATTTAAAAAACCCTGGATGGTGGTCAGCCACTTTGATCAATTAAAGGTGGGCACCCCATGAATTATTATGATCAATAATATGATTTCTATTATATATATGGTTGTTTTATAGATTTCTAATTTATTCTAATTCAATTATTATATCGGTATCATCATCACCAAGTTATAAATTTATATTTCCTCTCCATTAGAATTAAAATGGTTTTGATGTATCTGTTATATCTAAATATGATGTTTGTTATATTGTTCGCTCCTTTTGGTTAAGGAGAAACTACTTGATTTAATGTTGTTAAATTCATGACTTGATTCATTTTGGTTGGAATTATTTGGTGTTGATTTCATCAGTTCACATATAACTTATGTTGTCTTTAAGTTGGAATATCAATTTTATATATACGATCAATTGTTTACAACTACATTACTACAATCGAGCATTCATCACTTGCATACATACTACGTTCTTGAATTCCTGAGGGACTTCCCTGAATGGTGTACCTCGTAGAATTGTTACCGAATGTGGGCTTTACCCATGCCTACCATATTGATGGAAGTCTACCTAAGGGGTGGATGTGAGCCTTGCCCATTCCTACTAAATTGGTAAAAGCCTGCCAAGCATAGATGTGACTTGACGATCATCCAACTCAAGTTTAGTGGATGATATTCCACTTGATGCATTGATACATTTACGAATTTACACGACATCGATGCATTTATTTAATTTATGCCTATACATTGCTTGATGGTTATTTTGTGTATTTTGTTTTTGTACCATTTTAATTATAAGCATGTAAAGAATGCAATTATTTGAAAATATTATTATGAGAATTAAAATTCAAGAAGAAAGTTTTGATAATTTATTTTGATAGTCAAAGTGCATTACACTAGGTTAAGAATTCAGTATTTCATTCTCAGATTATGCACATTGATGTTTAGTATCATTTTGTTCGCAACATAACGAAGGAGTGGCAAATCTCACTACAGAATATTCACATCAAAAATAACGTAGTGGATATGTTGATGAAGCTTATTGTAAGGAAAAAGTTTGTTTAATAGAGAATTCTTTTTTGGGCTTGTTGTTACCTAAATTGCTAATGCCTGAGCATTTATTGTTGGAATCGTTTTTATGCTATTAGAGAAACTAATCTTCAAGTGAGAGATTGCTGAAATGGTAGAGAGTTGTTGTCTCTTGATGAGAGACATTTATCTTTACAACACATGTCTCTCTCACTCTTTCACACATATGAAGCTTAATTGTAGTTAGCATTGTCATGTATATGCTTTTTTTTTTTTTGTAGTCTATATAAGGGGGATCAGTGGTATAGACAGGTACATCATTCTTCTGGGGTATTCCTCGGTATAAGAAGTTTTATATACAAAAATAGTGGGAGACAGGTACCTCTTGTATTTTTATTTTCTTATTTTTATGAAGAAAAAATATCTTTGTTCTTGTCCCGTGGATAGGCATATTGTTGAACCACGTAAGTTTGTTCTTTTTGTCTCCTATTTTTTCCTTTACTTTTTGAATTTTGGTTCAAACATTTTAGTAGGTTTAAGTAGAACACCTTCACCAGCATTCTTAGTATAAAATAATATTGTAGAGGGTTTTGCGTTAAACTCATGCATATTAAGTTATTGTAGCACAAGAAACATATCCTATATGTTAACTTCAAAACCAACTCATCTTCACCTACTAAATTACTAGAGCTTTTGCAAAATTAGGGTGCTCAATTCATGTGCTAACACTCTACCCCACATTTAATGGTCTAGACCATTCATCTAAAAACTTTCAACTATAGGTGGTTCATATGTAAAACATTACTCATTGGAAATGTCGTAATTCATACAAACTCACTTACGAACAATGGTTAAGAGTAATGTCTAACTCACTTTATTTATGATTAACGGCTATGATCAACTACCAGTGAGGTTAACATATAGATATTAGATGACAAATCTAGATCATCAGACAGGTGGGGCAGATGGGAAATCATCTAGGGGGTGAGCATTGCTTGATAACCCTCAGTAGACCATCTTTGACTAAAATAATGCAGCGTTAAAAATCAGAAGCACTACTCCAAAATGGCCAATTTGTGATGGTCCAAATCAGTCGTAAAACCAAATAAACGACAGATTTCATTTGTCACTGGGTCCGTCGTTGTTTACTGGATCATTTTTTTTCGACGGATAAAATCCGTCGAAAAGGTATGTGTTTTGAATTAATATTCGTCCTCGTCAATCCATGTACAACAAAATTCCTACCATTAAGGTATGTGAATAGGTCCTAAATCTTCATATTTAATGCACAGTGGGATCCAATCCACTTATTGAATTAATTATGAGCCACTCCAGTACACCTAGTCATACCAATAGCCTTCTAAACTGACATGGTAGCCCGTGGCCCTCATGATTGTCATTTAATTTTTATCACGTTCAACTTTCATAGCCAGTGACCCTTGTAAATAATTGGATCTCATTTACTCATAATACATCTAAAATAAGCTGGTTTGACAAAGGGAGTTTGGGTCCTTACCTCGGTGGTAGATTATCTGGAGTTTCAACCTGATGTCTTGGGTTGCGTTCCCACGGGTGGTGAAATCCCACTACGGTGTGTGCGGGTGGGTCTATGTAAGAAAATAAAAAATAAAAAAAAATAATAATAATAATCACAAGGGGTTAACATCATATTTGTTCATTAAAATAAAAAATAGAAAACGTGAAAAATGAAAAGAACAAAAGACAAGGCTTCTAGGTAAGCAGTCCATGTCTTAAGGTTTCCTAGCTTTCTTATATTAGATCATTGATGTGTTTTCTTTTTCCCTGAGCTTTTAGATAATCATTAAGCATACAAATAAAAAATAAAAAATAAAAAACAACCACTGAGAAACTTAAACAAAGCCTCAACTTTCTTGGTGTTTTGCTGCCTTAGCTTCTCCATTAGAAGTCATTTCACCAAGTATTGGGTGTGACAGGCAGGTTCACCATCTGGGGGTCCCCTATGCCTATTCACACCATATCTCCCAAACTCGTGACTCGATTCAAAACTCGCCCGAGTGAACTGAACCCAGTGAGATTTCAAGTAGAGTCACTAGGAAACTCGACATGCACTTGAACTAACTCAATGACAAGGTTAAGTCGACACAGCTCAATAGGAATTAAACCTGAGTCACACTCGCATTGGGAGATTACTTTCTCAACAAAATATAAAAATGAGAGTCTAAAGATTCAAACCCCAACCCGACCCACCTGAACATAATGTCGAGTCGTGTTTTTAGGTTTTTAAACTATGATTTACACATAGTATGGGTGACACACGGGGTCGTAAGTAGCACACCTTCGCCCCAAGACCAACTTAATCCCCACGGACAAGCCTTTACGTGTGCATGCATGGCATTATTCAAAGTGCCATATAGATGAACCTTATTCAAAGTGCCAATTTAGTAGGTTTAAGTAGAACACCTTCACCAACATTCTTAGTAGAAAATAATATTGTAGAGGGTTTTGCGTTAAACTCATGCATATTAAGTTATTGTAGCACAAGAAACATATCCTCTATGTTAACTTCAAAACCAACTCATCTTCACCTACTAAATTACTAGAGCTTTTGCAAAATTAGGGTGCTCAATTCATGTGCTAACACTCTACCCCACATTTAATGGTCTAGACCATTCATCTAAAAACTTTCAACTATAGGTGGTTCATATGTAAAACATTACTCATTGGAAATGTCGTAATTCATACAAACTAACTTACGAACAATGGTTAAGAGTAATGTCTAACTCACTTTATTTCTGATGAACGGCTATGATCAACTACCAGTGAGGTTAACATATAGATATTAGATGACAAATCTAGATCATCAGACAGGTGGGGCAGATGGGAAATCATCTAGGGGGTGAGCATTGCTTGATAAACCTCAGTAGACCATCTTTGACTAAAATAATGCAGCGTCAAAAATCAGAAGCACTACGCCAAAATGGCCAATTTGTGACGGACCAAGCCCGTCGTAAAACCAAATAAATGACGGATTTTGTTTGTTGTTGGGTCCGTCGTTGTTTACTGGATCATTTTTTTTCGACAAATAAAATCCGTCGAAAAGGTATGTGTTTTGAATTAATATTCGACCTCATCAATCCAAGTACAACAAAATTCCTACCATTAAGGTATGTGAATAGGTCCTAGATCTTCATATTTAATGCACAGTGGGATCCAATCCACTTATTGAATTAATTATGAGCCCCTCCAGTACACCTAGTCATACCAATAACCTTCTAAACTGACATGGTAGCCCGTGGCCCACATGATTGTCATTTAATTTTTAACGCGTTCAACTTTCATAGCCAGTGACCCTTGTAAATAATTGGATCTCATTTACTCATAATACATATAAAATAAGCTGGTTTGACAAAGGGAGTTTGGGTCCTTACCTCGGTGGTAGATTATCTGGAGTTTCAACCTGATGTCTTAGGTTGAGTTCCCACGGGTGGTGAAATCCCACTACGGTGTGTGCGGGTGGGTCTATGTAAAAAAAAATAATAATAAATAAATAAATATAATAATAATAATAATCACAAGGGGTTAACATCATATTTGTTCATTAAAATAAAAAAATAGAAAACGTGAAAAATGAAAAGAACAAAAGACAAGGCTTCTAGGTAAGAAGTCCATGTCTTAAGGTTTCCTAACTTTCTTATTTTAGATCATTGATGTGTTTTCTTTTTTCCTGAGCTTTTAGATAATCATTAAGCATACAAATAAAAAATAAAAAATAAAAAACAACCACTGAGAAACTTAAACAAAGCCTCAACTTTCTTGGTGTTTTGCTGCCTTAGCTTCTCCATTAGAAGTCATTTCACCAAGTATTGGGTGTGATAGGCAGGTTCACCATCTGGGGGTCCCCTATGCCTATTCACACCATATCTCCCAAACTCGTGACTCGATTCAAAACTCGCCCGAGTGAACTGAACCCAGTGAGATTTCAAGTAGAGTCACTAGGAAACTCGACATGCACTTGAACTAACTCAATGACAAGGTTAAGTCGACACAGCTCAATAGGACTTAAACCTGAGTCACACTCGCATTGGGAGATTACTTTCTCAATAAAATATAAAAATGAGTCTAAAGATTCAAACCCCAACCGGACCCACCTGAACATAATGTTGAGTCATATTTTTAGGTTTTTAAACTATGATTTACACATAGTATGGGCGACACACAGGGTCGTAAGTAGCACACCTTTGCCCCAAGACCCACTTAATCCCCACAGACGAGCCTTTGCCTGTGCATGCATGGCATTATTCAAAGTGCCATATAGATGAACCCTATTCAAAGTGCCAATTTAGTAGGCTTAAGTAGAACACCTTCACCAGCATTCTTAGTAGAAAATAATATTGTAAAGGGTTTTGTGTTAAACTCATGCATATTAAGTTATTGTAGCACAGGAAACATATCATATATGTTAACTTCAAAACCAAGTCATCTTCACCTACTAAATTACTAGAGCTTTTGCAAAATTAGGGTGCTCAATTCATGTGCTAACACTCTACCCCACTTTTAATGGTCTAGACCATTCATCTAAAAACTTTCAACTATAGGTGGTTCATATGTAAAACATTACTCATTGGAAATGTTGTAATTCATACAGATTCACTTACGAACAATGGTTAAGAGTAATGTCTAACTCACTTTATTTATGATGAACGGCTATGATCAACTACCAGTGAGGTTAACATATAGATATTAGATGACAAATCTAGATCATCAGACAGGTGGGGCAGATGGGAAATCATTTAGGGGGTGAGCATTGCTTGATAAACCTCAGTAGATCATCTTTGACTAAAATAATGCAGCGTCAAAAATCAGAAGCACTACGCCAAAATGGCCAATTTGTGACGAACCAAATCCGTCATAAAACCAAATAAATGATGGATTTCGTTTGTCGTTGGGTCCGTCATTGTTTACTGGATCATTTTTTTTCGACGAATAAAATCCGTCATTTAATCTGTGACGGATAAGGTCCGTCGCATCATAGCGACGGATAAGATCTGTCATAAAAAATAAAAAATCCGTCAATAAAATTCATAAAATTAGTCGTCACTGAAAACATTAGCGACGGAGAAGGTCCGTCGCTAATATGAGTAAGCGACAAACCTCAAATCCGTCGTTGATTTTCAATGTTCAGAAAGTAGCGACGGATTTGGTCCGTCGCTAAAATATCTATAAATACAACAAATATCGATAAATTATTATTATTATTATTATTTTAATTTTGTACCTGATAGTCATTCAAAAAATAATTCACACTATTGTTTGATAAGAATCCTATTCACAAAATTGGCAACAACTCAATTCAATAAAAGAGGAAATGACCCAAGCGGCCAACTCCAACAAAAATTGACTTTAACCCTCCTAACTAAGCACTTCCCCTCCTAAACTAGTACCCATATAAAAGAAATTAACCAGAACTTCAACTGTTGGCTATGCCTTGCCTTGAATTGGCTACTTAGTATCTACTCTTGTTCAACATTCTTTTTAGCCCTTCATATATTACAAACAACCAGATTTAATCCAAGAAAAGACTAGTTTAGTCAACCCTTCATATATTTCAAATAACCAGCTCAAATCCATGAAGAGTGAATAGTTTAATCAATTGAAATCAATTAACAAAATAAAATATTAGAATTCATCATACCCATTAGAGGTTCAGGTAAGATCGTTTCTTAACTTCATAGCATTCACTGGGAGAGCACAATACAGTTTGAAAAGATCTTTAGATGTTGAAATCAATACGCAATAGCGCAATGCAATCTGCATTTAATGCACTAGTGTCTAACGACATGACCAAATGAAAGTGTAGAAACTAGTAAATTTCTATTTCCCAACAATCCGAACTCTTTTACAAGCAGGGATAATGCATCAAGTTCAGCTAAGTTAGACCATAGGTTATTGTCCAGCCAGTGGACAACTTCTAACCTGTCGTGCATGCAACATCCAACTTGTCCAAAAGGTGGGCCTACCATGAGGAGCACCTTGTGCAAAAATCAGCACAATCCATGCATTGGATGAACCCTATATGTATAGATGCCCTGGCCCATTATTCAGGCTGGTATGCTCATCAAGATGGTCCCACATGCATGTCGACTGTTTGGGACTATATGAAGAAATTTGATTTATATACAAAAACATCATGTGTTTGGTTAAGCACGGATTGTCTATTTGAAAGGGAAAAAAAAGGGAGAAAATGTACCCATTTAAATAGATATCCATGGTTTAGATTCCATGTATATGATAGATTCACGCCAAATATCCCAGCAACTAATGAATAAATGGAGAGGCAAACAGTTCCAAAGCTAAGAGCTTTAGGTGCAATGGAATAGAAGAAAAGATAAAATAGATCCTCAAACATGCATTGCAACTAAAACAAATAATGTTAGTAGTAAAATGCAAGAATTTGGAGATCAAACTGAATAAAAGAATCCAATGCATGTGCAGTTCATTACCAATGTCCTCATAAAATCTCACCTAAATCAGTTGATTTCAATGACTATCAAGTTGTGGCAGAGGGGGAAAAAAAAAAAACATGATTGTCACTTGCATTAACATCTTCAATTTTGCTATAACCATCACCATTGGAGTCAGCCATGTATGCTGTAAAAGATACAAAACTTGAAAATGCCCACAGAAGTGCTTAATGCAAATGCAAGTTCCCATTTCTCTCTATCCTTCAATAAAATCAAACATCCACACAACTCCTTCGTATTTTGTCATGGACCCATGTGTCCTAATATGCCTATGACACTCACGTGCATCCCACTATTTTTATTTTTTATTTTTTTTAGAAAAAGAAAACCAGCATTTGGATCATGAAAAATATTAGGGTTTCCAACAAAAATCCGGCCAATATTGCAACGAGTCTCTGCTTTTATATATAGTAATCTAAGAGAAATTTACGACTGTGGACCCCACCTTTTATCCGGCAGTTTTTTTGAAGCAATATAAACTTAGAGTACCCACTTAGACCTCGTACGGAGTCGGGATTTTGGGACAAAAATACCCCTCCTTTTAACGGAAACGGATTCGGTACTCCCCCTGCCACCAGCTAACGACGTATGGTCGGTGGTCTATGGGCCCCACCATGATGTATGCTTTTCATCCATGCCGTCCATATACTTTTCCAGATCATTTTATGGTATGAGACAAAATGAGGTATATCCAAATCTCAAGTGTACCACATTACAGGAAACAGTGTTGAATGAGCGTCAACCATTAGAAACCATTAGGGGGCCATAAAAGTTTTGGATGAAGCTGATTTTTGGTTTTTCCTTCATCTAGGCCTGTAAGAACTAATCAAGAGATTAGATGTGAAATCAACAGTTCATTGGGCCTTAGGAGAATTTTAATTGTCAATATTCAATCAATATTATCTTCTTGTGGTGTGGTCTACCTGAGATTTATATCCTTCTCATTTTTTAGAATAAGCCCTAAAACGAACTGTAAAAATGGATGAACGGAATGGATGAAACACATACATCATGGTGGGGCTTACAGAACACCGACCATAGCCATTGGATGGTGGCAGGGTGAGTAGCCAATTCGTTTCCTTTAATATTTTACTGAGACCTTACCTTTCACTCCGTTGCTTTCACTCCCTGTAATGACTCGGAAAATTCCGTACAAAGACCCGAGTAGCACCTCAGGCAAAAATCATTCAGGATCAAATCCTTTAGGAATTAGACAAGGTTAACTAAGTGCTAAACTAGTTTAGCTACGAAATCCGTTTGATTTAGTTCAAATACGATCTGCAAGACCCAAAACTTGTAGAATCAGTGACGCTAGGTTACCCTAAAATCTAGGATTAATCTCATTACCCAGTTGCTCTTAGGAGTACATTGAAACTCCGTATCGGATCTGGACCACACATCGAAAGTCCGAATAATACGAAGTTATAGAATTAGGACCGCCTTGCTGGGCTTGATAACCATCTCGGAAATCAACTCTAGATAGTGTCCCGAGGCTATTCGCTTGAGCCCGGAGTGAAGTGTGTGAGAAAATATGGTTTTCTTTAGAAATTAAATCTAATTTAACTAATCTAAGACTTGTCACTTGTGGGCCTGATATAAGCAATCAGACCATCAGAATCTGACCCAAATACACCCTCGGATCAGGGAAAATTTCATACACATGTCTGTGTACTTGTAACCCTGATCGAGTTTCGGTGACCGTTGAACAGAAACTAATTCTCCACGTGTGATCTGGGAACCTGACTGGAATAAAAACTTAACTCAACCTAGATCCAAGGTCAGTGAGCTTAAGTCCGACCTTTAGCTCAAGGGGGGGCTCCGAAAGTACTCCGTTGAGCTGGAACAGATGCCCTTTAGACATAACCTAAGTATACTTTGGCCCTGGGGCCATTTGCATCAGTTTTAGGCCTATATAAGGACCTTAAACCCTCTCTCATTCACTCCATACGAATTTGAGAAAACCCTAGGAGAGAGAAGAGAGTAAAGTGAGAGAAAGTGAGAGTGAAGTTGGAATCATTCCTAGGAATCGATCCCTGCTATTCTACGTACAGATCTATCTCTACCGTATCGCTTTTGCGGCGATTCTGATTCCATTTTTGGGTAAGAAATCCTTACCCTACTCAGTTCTAGAGATCCAATTAGTGTAAGTGATGAAATAGCTAACCTATTTCATGCCATAGGTTGCCGTTCTACCGTTGATAAAGACTTGGTGTTTAAACTGAGTTCGTTATGCGTTATCGGCATAAGGTGCGAACTATAGACGTATAGGTTAAGGTTTTCAAAGCTTTCAATGTCAGATAATGATAGATTCATGATCTGGATGTTATTTCACATGCAAATTGCGATGTTCGTTTTGCGATTTAGTTACGTATGTAAATTATGGTGTTTAATGTATTTTGTATATTTGTAGAAAATACCGTACACGTACAAAATATGAAAGTGTGTTTTCCACGATTAATAAATGTGTGTATATACTATATATATATATGTGTAATACTTACTTGGCGAAAGAACTCGCCCTAATATATGTTTTGGCTAATATGAGTTATGTATGTTAATAAGTGTATTATAAGTGTTTGTGAAAATGCTTGTGAGAGTAAGTACTTAGATGATAGTGCTTAGGGTAGGTGTTGAGATAGGATTCTCAACTACCTTAGAGATGTGTATGGTTTCCTCCATGCAAGTTGTTTAATTGAATCGCATATTTATGAAATGTATATGTTTGTGCTTCCTGCTTATAGTGTGCTTTATAACATGCTTGTTAACATGTTTGAATTACTTGTTAATTCTGCTTGACTACTCCACATGCTTCTTGGTTACGGATTGAGTGTGATTGGGGCTATATTGTTATAGTCCAGGCAATCGGTAACAGGCTTGAAGTCATGGCTGAGATTCATTCGCTACGTAGGACGTGTTTGACAAACCCGAGTCGTGTGTTGGTCATCGGCAGTGGTTAGGCCACATGAAGTGCTTATACACTTCATGTCGATCGATGCAATGTGCGCTTGTATTAGTGGAGCCCATAAAGTAACCCGATGTGCCCTTGTATGTTCACCATGTATGGACGCTACTGCTTGAACCTAAGGTACCAAACTCACCAGTGCAATCTTTTTTAACCTTAATACCTCGATCCGCTAAGACTCATGAGCAGGACATGGTGGTATGGGACACCGTGGTCGAGCTGTCGGCCTATGCTGGGGCGACGAGCCTCCCCGTAGTGACCAGTGAGTAACCCAGACTCATGAGTGGAATATGGTGGTATGGGACACTGTATTCGAGCTATCGGCCTACAATGTTTTGATGATGAAGCCGTGATGGGTGATGGGGGAGTGGTATAACGATTCCATGCAATAGCCCTGGAAGCCCTGGACGTGCCCTTTATAGTGAACTCAAGCATACTCTAAGTCTACGTTGAGGTGACGAGCCTTCCGTAGCAACGAGAGTATAAGCTAGGCCTACCCCATCGCAGCCTGGCTGTGGTCCCCAGTCGAGTTGGTGACGTGCCTTCGAAAATAGACTGCCAGTTAGTAGGGCATTGGTAGTAGTGACCTAGAACCGCAACATCGTATGAGATTTACTAAGACTGAAGACCCTAGAATGGATCATTGTTTGGGAAATGAAATAAGGGAGGTACCTAGTTTCCCAACACTATTGTATAAAAAGGACTAATAAGAACTTCGTAATCATATGCATGCACTGCATTACGCGTGCGTTCAGGCATTGCAAGTCAAGCACTGAGGCAGTGTTATCATGCGCGAACGTGAGATGAAGTCGCTGAGGGAGCGTAGGCGAGGGCATACTTCATACATTCATACCATTCTTGCATTAACAAGAGTACTTAGGAATGTGTGATTTACTGCTTTATCATTACTGCTTGATTGAATTGATAACATACTAACCTATGCTTTATTGTTCCACTGAGTTGATCACTCACTCCCACGTTACAGGACGGTATTTTAAACACCAAACCAGACTCTGTCTTGATTTCAGATGATGGTGTGACCCCTGAGGCGAAGCTTGATTATTACGACGATCAGGATGAGTACTCTTATATGCAGTTCTCCAATGGCTTCGCGTAGACTATCTGGATTGATGGGGTTACAGGGTTTTATTACAGTTGAACCATTTTTTTAATACTTTTGACTTTTATAAAATTACATGTAGAATTTCATGTACACAGTGACCCAGTGTTATATTCATACTTTGGAGACCGATCGTGATCTTTTGACTTGTATACGTTTATTTATATTTTTCAGTCTTCCGCTTGCATTTTATAACTAATCTGGAGTATGAATTACTATTTTGGTATAATCCTACTCATGATTAATGCACTAACATAAACAACATTGAATCATAAGCATATATGTTGAATAAGTGATATTTTGGAACTCGGGAGTTGAGTTACTACTTGACCCTCGATTTTCAGGGTGTACAAGTTGGTATCAGAGCATGATTTGGATTAAACCGGACCTGGGTTATGGTCACACACCTTATACTGACGTAAAATTCAACTTAGGTGGGTGTGAGGGAATGTAGAAACAGTCATAGGAGTCCCGGATTCACCAATTGACGAAGTTCACTGAGATCGAGTCCGTACACCTCCGTGATCGCATGAGGCGACCCTGAATCACTCCTAGACCGTCAAACGATGGGTCTAGATCACAAACGACCCCATCCCAACCCTTAGAAATCGCTAAATGTGAATATACATCAGATAGTAGCCGAAATAGCCCGAATAGACTCAAAACGGAGGTGGGGCCCAAATCGGGCACTTCCAGGAGGACCCAGGGTGGGACCCACATGCATTTGGGGCTAGGGACAGGACAACCTCGCCCAAAGGGTGAGCCTTCGCCAAACACTCCAGAGGTCGACGAGGGGCTCGCTGGTTCGGCGAGGCCTCGTCGGCTAACAGGCCAAGCCGGGCGGGCAGATCGGGCCGATCGCATGTGTGGGCTAGTGTGGCCCCCTGATATAAGGGGTTTCAATTTAAACCCTTCCAAACCCTCTTTCTCTTCATAAATCACCCTCCCAAGCTCTCCTTTTTCTCCCAAACTTTTAATTTTTCACAAAAATTGCCCCTCCAACCCTTTCCTCTTTCATTTTTGTGCACCCTCCCCACCACCCTGCTGTAAAGTTGTCCCCATTGCTGTCTACCCTCTTCTTTCTCTCCGATTTGAGCTCTTGAATCCCCCATTTGAGGCTCAAATTCGTGTACATCCACTACCCATCATCTTTCTTCATTTTTCCTCTTCATTCCCTTTCATTTGAGCCTTTATACGCCCCTTGAAGGCTCAAATCCGTGGAGACCTAACGACCCCATCCCTTTCTTCCCTTTTCTTCACTTTCTCCATGGCTCTCTTCGAAGTTATTGTGGCCATTTTCTCATTTTCCACCATTCTTTCCCTCATGGGAAAGAGAAAGGGCACCGCGGATGAAGCGGGACCTTGATCCCCAACTCCCGATAGAGAGAGCGCTACCGATAGGCTTCGAATACGGTCGGTTTCGTGACCGCAGGGTTGTCCTTGAAGATCATGTAGATAAGAGGCTGTTTGGGCTACACCCGATTATGGACCGCTTGGTGGACGTTAAGTGGGGCCCCATGTTCAAAGCTAAGTCTCACGCATGTGAGAATACGGTTCGTGAACAGAACCGTGCATCATCTTCGACGCAGTATGTGCCTGAGCCTGCCCCACCTGCTGATAGGTTAGAGCAATTGATGATGATGATGCAGCAGCAGCACCAGCAGCTCTTGGCTATTATTGCAAGGGCCCTAGCCTAGGGTGAAAGTGCTGCTCCACCTTCACCATCTGTATGTCCTGCCGAGACAGTAGGGCCTTCTGATCAGGATGAGGGTGTGACTCCCCCTGCACCTGCTACATACCCTACGGGGAATTTGGGTACGTGTGGTCTCTTCGAGCGATTCTAGCGTTGAGGCCTCCTACCTTTACCGGTTCTCACAGACCCGAGGAGGCTGAATATTGGCTCGACCGCATCTCTAAGATGCTGAGGATGCTACATTATACCGAGCAGGAGAAGGTCGAGTTAGCCACCTTTATGTTTGAAAAGGAGGTTAGCCTGTGGTGGGATAGTGTATTGCGGACAGTTGCGGTTGGATATATATGGACCTGGACAGATTTTGAGTTCCACTTTCATGAGAAGTACTACCCCCAGACGTACCGGCACGAGAAGGAGAATGATTTTTTGTGCCTCAGACAGGGAGGCATGACAGTGACAGTGTATCAGCATCGGTTCACGGAGCTAGGCCGATATGTTCCTACGATACTTGCCGACGCACAGATGTGGATGCGGCGCTTTTCTGAGAGCCTGCACCCTGATATTTGCTCCAAGATGTGCTGTGTTAGTATACCCTCCTATGCTGAGATAGTGCACATGTCTATGCGAGCAGAGCAGGACGGGGATCGGTTGGCACGTACTCGTGGGCCTATGGTCCCTAGGCCTCGACCAAATATGCCGAGTAAGCCATTCCTCGGCAAGAGGCCTCGCACAGACTCTCCTCCCGGGATGTCAGCACCATTAGCTCCGATGCGGCGACCGGGAGTGACTTATACCTACTGTGAGAGGCCAAGCCACCCAGCGGAGAGTTGTTTCGCGCGTATGAGAGACAGTGGGTTCTCGCCGTAGTAGAAGATAGACCTCACTCATCCCCAGGCCATTTCAGCACCACCCCTACATATTATCCCTGCACATCTATCCTTCCGACCCCCTGCACCTCGATTTAGGCCTCCTCAGCGACCTATGGTGCCTCAGCCCAACCAACCTCAGCAGGCACGCGTTCACGCGCTTACAGTAGAAGAGCCAGAGACAGCACCGTCAGCACTTATGGCCTTCGAGGTCATTGCATATGTCCAAGGTACTCCTGTCTTCTTCTTGGTGGACACTGGGTCCACTACCTTCATCATTTCATGTGCAGCAGTTAAGCTTCTAGCTTTGCATACTACTCCCAGGAGGGGATTAAGACTCATTACTGCTACTGGGACTTTTTCGGATGTCACACGGACATGTGAGGGTTGCTCAGTAGATTTGGGTAGCAGGATAGTATTCGTTGACCTCATTATCGCCCCACTATGACACTACAACATTATCCTCGGTATGGACTGGCTCACCAAGATGAACGCAGAGATTAATTATAATAATCGGGTCATGACAGCCAGTGAACCTGACGGCACGGTCTTTACTTTTCCAGTGCAGGTTAGTTGGCCATGTCGTGTTGGATGTTATGCCGCTTTACTTGAGCATGTTGATGGGCCGACGTTAGGAAACATGCCAGTAGTTTGAGAATTTTCAGATGTGTTTAGGACGATCCTTGGACTACCTCTTCGGCGCAAGATCGATTTTACTATTGATCTTGTGCCCGGTGCAACCCCCATTTCATTACCTATGTATCGGATGCCTCCATGTGAGACGGAGGAACTGAGGAAACAGATTGATAAACTGGTAGAGAAGGGCTTCATACGACCCAGTGTGTCTCCTTGGGAAGTACCTGTGTTATTTGTCAAGAAGAAAGATGGGTCGCTATGATTATGTATTGATTATCGTAGGTTGAACCAATTGACCATGAAGAACAAGTATCATTTGCCCAGGATAGACGATCTGTTTGATCAGTTGAAAGGGGCGCGCAACTTCTCGAAGATTGATCTACAATCAGGGTATCATCAGTTACGCGCCAGGGATGAGGACGTGTAGAAGACGGCCTTCAGGACCAGTTTTGGGCATTACGAGTTCCTTGTGATGTCATTCGGTCTTACGAACTATAATAACTCTAAAATAATTTCCTTCTTTACATAAATTGCCAATTTAATAAGGTGAACCAACTCCCACTTAGAATTAACATTTCAAACAACCAACTGACTTTAAACCGCCCCTGATGCAAACTAACGTAACTAAATTAGAGCCAACTGTCTAACTGACATGGTCAGTACTAAATCTCCTAGAGCAAGCTGCTGCTAGACTGGAAACAAATTTAAACAATTTATAAATTCAATTGAGAACCAGACGACTTAGATCCCACAACAAAGAAATCAAAAAGTTCCTAATAACGGAGACTGAGAGTGTATAATATTTCCCTAAGGCTAGTGTACGGTGCTGATCGCCTTAGATCAGATCGTGGGGCCCACTTTTACCAAGTGTGTGAGCACAGACCGTGCACTCACGCCGTGCATCGAAGTTTTCGGCGGGTCATTCTGCCGTTGACCCGATGAATTCCTGAAATTTCAAAGGAAATTCAAATTTCCCTCCCTATCAGCAACGCTTCATCAGGACTGTCCAAACGATGGTACAAATGAGGGGTTCTCGAATACCGCCGCCCAATCCACACCATCCATATGATTCACGGGGCCCCACCAACCGTAACCACTATCAGATTAGCGATTGAAAACTGCTCAAGCCACCTCTATTGGTGAATCAACAAACAACATAAGAAGTGTTGCTGACGAAGAACGTTGATCCACCTATACTACGTTCAGACCAATCCGACCATTGGAAATGGCCAAACGGCCGCCATGAGTGTGGAGAAAATCCACGTCAGCCCTACATTTCCCGGATTTGGATAACTATCCAACGAAAGGCTAAAGGAATATTGCCTAATATAGCTGTCTAAATTACCATTCCTTGGCTTCTAGAAGATTTGCTGGAGCATTTTGAGACGTTGATATTAGGTTTGAGAGAGAAAAGCCTGGCGGACGAGTTTTTGGGGAGAAATTGAAACGACGGACGAGATCTCACTTATAACATACTCATCTTAATCTACGGTTCATCTAGCACCACGAATGGACCCCACGAGCCCTATAGACATCATCTAGACCATCTAAATGCCTCAAATCCTCAAATCATACGTCCAAAACAAAACCACCATTTTCGTTCAATCATCTTCCTCAACCTGTCAATGAAACTCATTTTTCAGGATCAAGGTCATTTCATTAATCTGAACCATCCATCGTGTGGGCCATCACACCCAAAACCTATCCGTGAACGCCACCTGGACCCATGCACCTGTTTAGTTACCTGAAAGTATCCAATCCCTCGGTTGAGTTGGGTGTGAGTTGGTTAAACTCACACTAATCCTGACGATTAGCTGTGGAATTTCCAGAAGAGGAAAGCTTATAAAGGGCGTGAGATTAGGGTGTCTAGAGGATAAGAACAAGAGAGAAAGGAAATAGAAAATAAAAAAAATGGGGAATGTGGGAAACCGATGCTCAGACGGGTCACTTGCGACTCGTCTTAGCTAAGTCGATCAGGCCTGAAAATAGTAGAGAGGGAGAGTAAGATTGAGAGAGGGAAAGGAGATAGAAGAGAGAGGGAAGGAAGGTAGAAATCAACAGTATCTGAGCGATTGATAGAATACATTTTCTCCACTCATTTTGATTTGGCCGGGCCACTCTCCAATCAACAGCCAACCACATCTCGGTCTAGAATTTTCAATCATCCCAAACCTTCTGTCAGTAACGGAGGATCTTCCCCGAACTAGGTAACTTTCGTACTCCTTTTTTTTCTGCTGTAAACACCCATCTGGACTGATTTTTCTTACCATGACCGTAACTCAGCTATCGATTGGGTGACTCAGTCCTATTTTGGCACCATCTCATTGGCGAAAACCCAACCTGCCTTCATGGCAGAAATCGGTTCTTCATAAGGGCTGAGTTCGGTGCTACTTGCAAGTCTTTAGACCACCAGACTAGGGGACCGAAGTACCATGTGCACCGATTTCACTACCGAGTTAATAACTCGGATGCTTTGCTGGTGAGTCGGTTCCAACTCGGTGGGCCTGAGAAGCTGGTACCTTGATTAAAACCAGCTAGCAGCAATCACGACTCATCTGACTTAGGAAAACTGACTCAATCATCTTCCATACATGACTGACTCAAGGCTTCTTACCGAGCTGACTCAGTCCATTTTCCAACCGAGTCACGCTGACTCCAACTAGTTGTAGATGATGTGGTGAAGTGTCAAGTCCTATAGAACCATGATCAAACATTGTGGCTAACAAAACCTCTGAAGTAAGCCCAAATGAGCATCAGTTGAGAACTCTGACCGAGTCAACTCGGTACTAACTCATGGAAATTCTAGTCAAGGACTGTCTGCAACAAATATTCTTGGTAGGGCATTTTCCTTCAAGCAACCTCAAACCAGGAGTTCATAGACGTACCTCATCCAAGCAAGGTGAGGGATATGCCCCCATAGCTTCTTTATTACTTGGACTTCTAAAATAGTGTTAAAGCTTGAATAATAGAACTGTTACTAATGCATGTGTTATAGTCTTACTTCCTTTGAAATGACTACACTAACTATGTGTAAATATTCCTATCTTGTTGTTCTTATTCATGCTCCACTCTTGGCCTTATCTTTAGACATGCTTAATTATGAATCCATGAAGGGATATATATTATCTCTATTTATAAGGTTAATTTATTCCGTAATCCATTTCATATGTTAGAACTATTTTGATTTGACGCTAATGAATATGATCGAGCCTCGTACTCGCACTACATTCCTTTATCCGAAATTGATTATGTTAAGAATGAATAATTACTTGAGTTCTAACTGTGACCAACATATGATTGGGACTTAGTATTATACTCTCAAATTCATGATCAAAATTGGAGTTAACAACATATAATGCACTTTCAATGTTATCTGATGGAATCCAAGCATGACAACTCACTTTTGGGGTGAGAAGTCATGAGGACTATACTCCATTTATGAGTTTCAGTTGACTGTTTACCAAATTTATGAAAAGAGCATTATATGTACCTGAATAACATGATGCATGACATTCACGCATAACATTAGAGCTTTTCTGAGTACTTAAGGTAAGACACGCTCTGCTCGACTGACTATTAGATCAGTAGAACGGCCAAAATTGTGCATTTGAGTTACTTTGGGCGCTCTTATTTTACATGTGGCTATTCCAGGATTAGATACTCCTTGGGCGTACCCTGAGTATTATTCTAGAAGTAAGATTGTCCTTGAGCGCACTCACTTTCATGGCCTTTTCCTGGTAGTCTACCTACTATGGGCGGTCTTTTATTTTGACAGATGGATGTGCATCACCAGATCTGTGTCTTGAAAATACATTCATACATTCATGCAATTGCATATGTACTTGTATTACCTTATGAACTCTATATGAAATGTTAACCTATTTTGGAATAATGTGTCATAGATGAATCTATGAGGAAAATTCCCACTGAGTTTTCACTCACCCATTGTGCGGTTGCACCAAATAGATACAGGAGTGAAGGCTAAGAATGACACCTACGGCGGGACTCTTAATATTGCTAAGAAGGAGCACAACGAGGAGGGTCCATATGATGACGGAGTCGAGTCACAGCAACTCCACTAAATGCTTAGGATTTACTACTTTTATTATATGTCAGACACTATGTTTGTTTACCTTTGAGTTTTGTAATTAAGTCCCCTACTGAGGGACCTCACTTTACTACTGTTACTATTTCACGTATGTTGAACCTTGTTTGTTAATCTATACAGAGGTTGTGTTCTGTCATTGTGAATTATGTGGGAAATTTAGTTAAATTATAATTCCATGCATAATGTAACCCTCGGGTTCTTGTACTCGAGCGATCGTTCTCGGGTTATAAGAATTAGGGTGTTACAAGATGGTATCAAAGCGAGAGTTTTGACAAACCTTACCTTTGGGAAGAAATTGTACAAATTTTCTACATTCTACTTTTAGAATTTCACAGGAGATTCCCTTGAAATAGAAAGTTGAACATAGGAAAGATTTTCCCTAGACTTGGACAATTTTGCGAACATAGTAACCCAAACTCAGGTTCCCGGTATTGAATTCCCTAATTTCATCATTTTAACAGGTGCAATTATTCTTATCTACACCCTTATGTGACTACACTTAACTATAAAGTACCTGTCGTTCTAGCTATCAAGTATTCTATATATGCTAGACCTACTGGAACATGACATTTGAATGCAGTTAAGTGTATGGATTCCATATTGTGGAGCTGTAAATACTCACTTGGTAAACTATCAATTTTCTTTACAATAATTTTACAATTCTTATGAAGTATTGGAAATCATTCATTAATAGAGCTGCAATTATTACATGAGAGTGAAAATATGAATTTTGTTTAAAATCCTTGTTTTCCCTTTCATTGTTGTGGTTGTATATATTATCTGTTACTACCATATTTCACACTATCTAAATTTATCATTGCACATGTGTAGGTATTCCTAATATAATAACGTCACTATTACTTCATTATAACAAGCTTGACATTCAGCTCACTATTAGTTATTGCATGCAATCATTATGTCGGCATAAAAATAAAATTTAGGCCCTTATTCTAATTATCATGAACACAGATTCAAGGACTAGAAAAAAAAATATAGTTTCCCTTTAGAAAATTTCCTTAACCAAGGAGAAACTGAGAACTCAAAAGCTTAGAATCCATTGGATTACTAAACTCTTATAATAAAAATTGTTTATGGTGTTATATATATAAAGTACTACACTCTGACATCGCATTCCTAAACTATAGAATATAATGTCTCCTAAGACATGATCCCAACAAATTCAAGCCTCTTTGGTCATGCCGCAAGAACCAGAAGATTTGGGACGAGAGGAGAGTCCTATATACACCCCGGCACTCCCCGTGCAACCTGAAGAACCTGATTCAGAATCCAGGGCTAGGGCTGCCTCGACGCCTCACCCAACTCTTGCTGAAAGGTCTTCGTCATTTGAGACACCACCAGGGGCCCCGACACCAGATGCTTGGGAACAAATGATGGACTTGTTGAACCAGCAACAAGCCTTTATGAGGGAACAACAGGCCACCATGGCGGCTGCAGTAGAAGCGTTATATCAGAGGCCACACGGATCAACAGCACGGACAGTTACAAGGAATGATGCCGAAGTATTTGAAAGATTTCAGAAACTGCGACCTCCAACTTTTTCTGGGACTACCAATCCCATAATAGCTGAACATTGGTTGAAACGCATACTGAAACTTATGGAACCATTGGGATGTTCAGATACATTGAAGGTGACTCTCGCTACCTTTGCGCTTGAAGGAGAAGCCGATGAATGGTGGGATTCTACGCGTAGGCTTATTACAGCAGATTATCTATGGACTTGGGAGAGATTCCAGACTAAGTTCAACGAAAAGTATTTTCCAGAGTCGTTCCGTGATGAGAAGGTATCGCAGTTTTTCAAACTCGAGCAAGGAAATATGTCAGTTGCGCAGTATGAGGCCTGTTTTATTGAACTCTCTCGGTATGTACCGACTATCGTTAGTGAAGAGAGGGTTAGGTTGAGGAAATTCAGAGATGGTTTACGGCTGGGAATCAGGTCAAAATTGTACTGCTTCGACTTTTCCTGAAATGTGCAAGTGATGGATAAAGCCATCAGGGTGGAGAAAGACATAGACCAAATGATGAAAGATCGAATTCCGTTCAGAGATCCGAGTAGTCGAGCCAGACCTGCTCCTCCACCTCCTAGCCCCACTGTAGTTGATAAGCGAGTCAAGACTTCTTCATATCTGAGTATGTCGTGCAACTATTGTGGGAAGCCGGGGCACGCCGCAAAGTTTTGCTTCCGCAGGGCACGTGATGAAGGCAACAAGTCTAGGCCACTAGCAATTCAGCCCCGTCCACCGCAGCCTGCAGCTAGATCACCTATCAATACCCGACCTCCATTTCAGAGACCAATAGCTCCGCTTCAGAACAAAGCCCCCACAGCTTGAGTATTTTCTATGTCCGCAGAGGAATAGGATAGGGACACTCCACGAGTTGTCCAAGGTACGACTTACATTCAGAATGTTCTAGTGTTTGTTCTATTTGATTCAGGCTCTACGATATCTCTTGTTAGTTCATTCATAGTTAAGGAACTAAATCTAGAATTAAACCGCCTTGAAAGACCCTTAGTCATAGCATCTCCAATGGGAGGGTTTGTAAAAACTGCAAAATTTTGTCCCGCATGTCTAGTTGTATTGGAAGGTCATGAAACTCACATGAACTTAGTCATGATGAAGTTAAAACAGTTCGATATCATTGTTGGTATGGACTGGCTTACTTAGGCACATGCAATATTAGATTGCCAAGCCAAGATAGTTACTGTAACATTACCTAGACAGTTGCCCTTCACTATACAAGGAAGGCGTCAACTTGAGACCTATGAAGGTCTATGGGCTTTAAAAGGGGCCAAGGTAGTAGAGATCACCATCAATCAGATACCGGTAGTTAAAGAATTCCAGGGAGTATTTCAAGACATTCCAGGACTACCTCTAAGGCGGGAGGTAGAATTCACGATTGAACTCCTTTCGGGTACCACCCTGATATCCATAGCTCAATATAGAATGCTGCCATGTGAGATGGAAGAATTGCGGGTGCAGATCGATGAATTATTGAGGCAGGGCTTCATTCACCCTAGTGTATCTCCTTGGGGCACACCAGTGCTATTTGTGAAAAAGAAAGATGGATCGCAACGCCTTTGTATTGATTACAGGAGATTAAATCAGGGTACAGTGAAGAATAAGTGTCCTCTCCCGTGTATCAATGACTTATTCGATCAGCTCAAGGGTGCTAAATATTTTTCCAAGATCAATCTCAGGTCGGGATATCATCAGCTTAGGGTCAGAGAAGAAGACATTCCCAAGACGGCGTTCTGTACCAAATATGGGCACTACGAGTTTTTGGTCATGCCGTTTGGACTCACTAATGCACCTGCGGTATTTATGGACTTGATGAATCGGGTTTTTATGCCTTATTTAGACCGATTTGTTATCGTCTTCATCGACGACATTTTAGTTTATTCCAAGAGTCGTGATGAGCACGAGGAACATTTGAGGACTGTTGTGAAAACCCTCTAGGAAAGGCAGCTGTATGCAAAATTATCAAAATGTGACTTCTGGAGAGAAGAAGTAAAATTTCTGGGTCACATGGTAAAGAAAGAAGGTATTGCAGTTGATCCAACCAAAGTCGAAGCTGTTGTGGGAACAACCTGATACGGTTACAGAAATCAGGAGCTTTTTGGGGATGGCTGGATATTA
This sequence comes from Magnolia changhungtana, assembly GCA_030180095.1. Lineage (NCBI taxonomy): Eukaryota > Viridiplantae > Streptophyta > Magnoliopsida > Magnoliales > Magnoliaceae > Magnolia > Magnolia changhungtana. The sequence goes on along the minus strand of JASAUF010000411.1, from coordinate 8,121,778 downwards.
TCGACGATTCATAAAGGAATTTTCTCGTATCGCTCGACCCCTAACTCAGTTAACCAAGAAGAATGTAAAATTTAGTTGGAACACTGAAATAGAAACGTCCTTTCAGGAACTTAAGAAGAGACTCACCACAGCCCCTGTGCTCACACTTCCAGAAGAAGGGGCCAAATATGTAGTCTATAGTGATGCATCGTAGACAGGGCTAAGATGCGTACTCATGTAGAACGAAAAGGTGATTGCTTACGCTTCCAGGCAGCTAAAGAAACACGAAGAAAATTATCCTATCCACGACCTGGAACTTGCCGTAGTAATCTTCGCCCTGAAGATTTGGAGACACTACTTGTATGGAGAAGAGTTCGAATTGTTTTGCGATCACAAGAGTCTGAAGTATATCTTCACTCAAAAAGATTTGAACATGCACCAACGTCGATGGATGGAAATGCTAAAAGACTTCAAATTTGAAGTATCGTATCATCCTGGTAAAGCAAACCTTGTAGCTGATGCCTTAAGTCGGAAAAAGAATCACGAAGTCATGGCTAGCCTCATGATAAGAGCAGAGGAGATGATGGATTTCACCTAAGACTTTGATGCTCAGTATTCTTTTAAAGGGCCAAGTATCCTAGTCGCTTCATTAGTTATAGAACCAGCCTTGATTCACCATATCATCGAATCTCAAAACCAGGATGACACACTAAAGAAGTTGAGATAGAGGTGCGAAAAGGGGGGAATGTCAAACTGGTATATCAGTTCCGATGGCAGCCTGAGATATCGAGGTCGTATCTGTGTGCCGGTTATTGCAGAAATAAAGCAGGAAATTCTGAATGAAGCACACAAGTCTCGACTGACTATTCATCCTGTAAGTACAAAAATGTATCGGGATGTCAAGCGACAATACTGGTGGGAAAATATGAAGCGAGATATTGCAGAATACGTTTCAAAGTGTCTCACTTGCCAGCAAGTGAAGGCAGAGCACCGTAAGCCGCCAGGTCTTTTGCAGCCATTGCCCCTTACTGAATGGAAGTGGGACTGCATCAGCATGGACTTCATCACGGGACTTCCAAAGACACATGGGAATCATGACTCCATTTGGGTAATTGTTGACAGACTTACCAAGTCAGCCCAATTCCTCCCTATACATGTAAATAATTCAATTGATGACTTGGCCAAGCTGTACATTCGGGAGATAGTTCGTGCATACGGTATTCCTTGAGAAATTGTGTCGGACCGTGACACCAGGTTCACTTCCACCTTCTGGAAAAGATTACAAAAAGAATTGGGTACATAATTAAAATTTAGCACAGCGTTTCACCCCCAGACAGACGGACAAACTAAAAGGGTGAACCAAGTGCTAGAAGACTTGTTGAGAGCCTGCGTGTTAGACTTCAAGGGTAGTTGGGATGAGCATATTCATCTCACAAAATTTGCTTATAACAATAGCTTTCAGACTAGCATTGGTATGGCACTGTTTGAAGCTTTATACGGACGACCTTGTTGAGCGTCGCATTGTTGGGCTGAAGTCAGAGAAAGGAGTTTATTGGGACCTGAGCTTGTTCAAGTGACGATGCAAAAGATAGACATAATTCGAAGACGCTTACGTACAGCTCAGAGTAGGCAGAAGAGTTACGCGAACCATCGTAGACGAGATCTCGAATTTTCGGTCGGTGATCACGTATTTTTAAAAATCTCCCCTATGAGGGGCATCATGCGATTTGGGAAGAAAGGAAAGCTCTCTCCCTGATTTATTCGACGTTTCGAGATTATGGACCGAATCGGAGCCGTTGCCTATTGTCTTGCTCTCCCACCAAAATTTGCCAACGTCCATAATGTCTTTCATGTATCCATGTTGAAAAAGTATGTACCTGATACGTCTCACATTATCAGTTGGGAAGAGGTCGAATTGAACGACAACGCTAGTTATGTTGACGTCCCTATTCGTATCTTGGATCACAAGGAGCAGATTCTTCACACAAAAACCATTCCATTAGTGAAAGTTATGTGGTCTCGTCGAGGAGTTGAGGAAGCAACGTGGGAACTTCAAGCGGAGATAGAAGAAAAGTATCCTCATCTCTTCAACAACCCCACTCAGGTACAATTTCGAGAACGAAATTTCCTTTTAGGGGGAGAGATTGTAACGACCCTAAAATATTTCCTTCTTTACATAAATTGCCAATTTAATAAGGCGAACCAACTCCCACTTAGAATTAACATTTCAAACAACCAACTGACTTTAAACCACCCCTGATGCAAACTAACGTAACTAAACTAGAGCCAACTGTCTAACTGACATAGTCAGTACTAAATCTCCTAGTGCAAGCTGCTGCTAGACTGGAAACAGATTTAAACGATTTATAAATTCAATTGGAAACCAGACGACTTAGATCCCACAACAAAGAAATCAAATAGTTCCTAGTAACGAAGACTGAGAGTGTATAATATTTCCCCAAGGCTAGTGTACGGTGCCGATCGCCTTAGATCAGATCATGGGGCCCACTTTTACCAAGTGCGTGAGCATAGACCGTGCACTCACGCCATGCACCGAAGTTTTCGGTGGGTCATACTACCGTTGACCCGATGAATTCCTAAAATTTCAAAGGAAATTCAAATTTCCCTCCCTGTCAGCAACGCTTCATCAAGACCGTCCAAACGATGGTACAAATGAGGGGTTCTCGAATACCGCTGCCCAATCTACACCATCCATATGATTCACGGGGCCCCACCAACCGTAACCACTACCAGATTAGCGATTGAAAATCGCTCAAGCCACCTCTGTTGGCGAATCAACAAACAATGTAAGAAGTGTTGCTGACGAAGAACGTTGATCCACCTATACCACGTTCCGACCAATCCGACCATTGGAAACGGCCGAACGGGCGCCACGAGCTCGGAGAAAATCCACGTCAGCCCTACATTTCCCAGATTTGGATAACTATCCAACGAAAGGCGGAAGGAATATTGCCTAATATAGCTGTCTAAATCTCTACTGTTCCTTGGCTTCTAGAAGATTTGCTAGAGCGTTTTGAGACGTTGATATTAGGTTTGAGAGAGAAAAGCCTGGCGGACGAGTTTTTGGGGAGAAATTAAAACGGCGGACGAGATCTCACTTATAACATACCCATCCTAATCTACGGTCCATCTGGCACCACGAATGGACCCCACAAGCCCAATAGACGTCATCTAGACCATCTAAACGCCTCAGATCCTCAAATCATACGTCCAAAACAAAACCACCATTTTCGTTCAATCATCTTCCTCAACTTGTCGGTGAAACTCATTTTTCAGGATCAAGGTTATTTCATTAATCTGAACCGTCCATCGTGTGGGCCATCACACCCGAAACCTATCTGTGAACGCCACCTGGACCCATGCACCCGTTTAGTTACCTGAAAGAATCCAACCCCCTCGGTCGAGTTGGGTGTGAGTTGGTTAAACTCACACTAATCTTAACGATTAGCTGTGGAGATTTCCAGAAGAGGAAAGCCTATAAAGGGCGTGAGATTAGGGCGTCCAGAGGATAAGAACAATAGAGAAAGGAAATGGAAAACAAAAATAAAATTGGAGAATGTGGGAAACCGATGCTCGGACGGGTCACTTGCGACTTGACTCAGCTGAGTCAATCGGGCCTGAAAATAGTAGAGAGGGAGAGTAGGATTGAGAGAGGGAAAGGATATAGAAGAGAGAGGGAAGGAAGGTAGAAATCAACAGTATCTGAGCGATTGATAGGATACATTTTCTCCACTCGTTTTGATTTGGCCGGGTCACTCTCCAATCAATGGCCAACCACATCTCGGTCTGGAATTTTCAATCATCCCAAACCTTCTGTCAGTAATGGAGGATCTTCCCCGAACTAGGTAACTTTCGTACTCCTTTTTCTGTTGTAAACACCCATGTGGACTGATTTGTCTTACCGTCATCATAACTCAGCTATCGATTGGGTGACTTAGTCCTATTTCGACACCATCTCATTGGCGAAAACCCAACCTGCCTTCATGGCAGAAATCGGTTCTTCCTAAGGGCTGAGTTCGGTGCTGCTTGCAAGTCTCTGGACCACCAGACTAGGGGACCGAAGTACCATGTGCACCAATTTCACTACCGAGTTAACAACTCAGATGTTTTGTTGGTGAGTCGGTTCCAACTCGGTGGGCCTGAGAAGCTGGTACCCTGATTAAAACCAACCAACGGCAATCACGACTCATCTGACTTAGGAAAACTGACTCAATCATCTTAAAATACATGACTGACTCAAGGCTTCTTACCGAGCTGACTCAGTCCATTTTCCAACCGAGTCACGCTGACTCCAACTAGTTGTAGATGATGTGGTGAAGTGTCAAGTCCTATAGAACCATGATCAAACATTGTGGCTAACAAAACCTCTGAAGGAAGCCCAAATAAGCATCAGTTGAGAACTCTGACCGAGTCAACTCAGTACTAACTCATGGAAATTCTATAAACTCTGGCCAGGGACTGTCTGCAGCAAATATTCTTGGTAGGGCATTTTCCTTCAAGCAACCTCAAACCAGGAGTTCATAGACGTACCTCATCCAAGCAAGGTGAGGGATATGCCCACATAGCTTCTTTATTACTTGGACTTCTAAAATAGTGTTAAAGCTTGAATAATAGAACTGTTACTAATGCATGTGTTATAGTCTTACTTCCTTTGAAATGACTACACTAACTATGTGTAAATATTCCTATCTTGTTGTTCTTATTCATGCTCCACTCTTGGCCTTATATTTAGACATGCTTAATTATGAATCCATGAAGGGATACATATTATCTCTATTAGTAAGGTCCGTAATCCATTTCATATGTTAGAACTATTTTGATTTGAGGCTAATGAATATGATCGAGCCTCGTACTCGCACTACATTCCTTTATCCGAAATTGATTATGTTAAGAATGAATAATTACTTGAGTCATAACTGTGACCAACATATGATTGGGACTTAGTATTATACTCTCAAATTCATGATCAAAATTGGAGTTAACGACATATAATGCACTTTCAATGTTATCTGATGTAATCCAAGCATGACAACTCACTTTTGGGGTGAGAAGTCATGAGGACTATACTCCATTTATGAGTTTCAGTTGACTGTTTACCAAATTTATGAAAAGAGCATTGTATGTGCCTGAATACCATGATGCATGACATTCATGCATAACATTGGAGCTCTTTCAAGTACTTAAGGTAAGACATGCTCTGCTCGACTAACTGTTAGATCAGTAGAACGGCCAAAATTGTGCATTTGAGTTACTTTGGGCGCTCTTATTTTACATGTGGCTATTTCCGGATTAGATACTCCTTGGGCGTACCCTGAGTATTATTCCAGGAGTAAGATTGTCCTTGGGCGCACTCACTTTCATGGCCTTTTCCTGGTAGTCTACCTACTTTGGGTAGTCTTTTATTTTGACAGCTGGATGTGCATCACCAGATCTGTGTCTTGAACATACATTCATACATTCATGCAATTGCATATGTACTTGTATTACCTTATGAACTCTATATGAAATGTTAACCTATTTTGGAATAATGTGTCATAGATGAATCTATGAGGGAAATTCCCAATGAGTTTTCACTCACCCATTCTGCAGTTGCACCAAATAGATACAGATGTGAAGGCTAAGAATGACACCTACGGCAGGACTCTTAGTATCGCTAAGAAGGAGCACAGCGAGGAGGGTCCATATGATGACGGAGTCGAGTCACAGGAGCTCCACTAAATGCTTAAGATTTACTACTTTTATTATATTCCAGACAGTATGTTTGTTTACCTTTGAGTTTTGTAATTAAGTCCCCTACTGAGGGACCTCACTTTACTACTGTTACTATTTCACGTATGTTGAACCTTGTTTGTTAATCTATACAGAGGTTGTGTTCTATCATTATGAATTGTGTGGAAATTTTAGTTAAATTATAATTCCTGCATAATGTAACCCTCGGGTTCTTATACTCGAGCGATCATTCTTGGGTTATAAGAATCAGGGTGTTACACGAACGCACCGGCCGTGTTCATGGATTTGATGAACCTGGTATTTCGGCCATTTCTATACCGATTCGTCATCGTGTTTATCGATGACATCCTGATATACTCTGCGAGTTGGGAAGAGCACGAGAACACTTACAAGCAGTCTTAGATACTCTGAGGAAGAACCAGTTATTCGCACAGTACAAGAAATACGATTTCTGGAAAGAGGAAGTCAAGTTCCTGGGACATGTGGTGTCCAAGGAAGGGATAGCGGTGGACCTTGCTAAGGTAATCGTGGTTCAGGACTGGAAGTAGCCTAGTTTAGTTACTGAGGTGAGGAGTTTTCTTGGTCTAGCGGGGTACTACCAACGATTCATTTGGGATTTCTCGAAGATAACCAGACCGTTGTCTCAGTTGACACGGAAGGATCTGAAGTTCGCCTGTAATGAAAAGGCGGAAGCAGGTTTTCAGGAGCTGAAGGACAAACTGACCTCCGCCCCTGTGCTAGTATTGCCAGAGCAAGGGGTCAAGTATACTATATACACTGACGCGTCTCGTGTTGGTTTGGTTTGTATCCTCATGCAGAAGGACAAGGTGATCGCATATGCCTCGAGACAGTTAAGGAAACACGAGGAGAATTACCCTACACATGACTTGGAATTGGCAGCGGTCATATTTGCATTAAAGCTCTGGAGACATTACCTCTACGGAGAGGAGTTCGAGCTTTTCTGCGACCACAAGAGCCTTCGCTATATATTCACTCAGCGGGACTTGAATATAAGGTAACGCCGATGGATGGAGACCTTAAAGGACTTCAAGTTCGAAGTCTCCCACCATCCTGGCAAGGCCAACCTTGAGGCAAATGCGTTGAGCCACAAGAAGGCAATAGTATTTGCGGCTCCGCTTATGATAGCAGAGTGGGATATGGTAGAGTTCGTGCGGGACTTCGAACAGAAACTCACCGTGAAGGAGCCATTTGAGAGTGTCGTGCATATTCGGGTGCGGTCACTTATGGATGACAGGATTATCGAAGCTCAGAAAGATGATGAGCAGCTGATTGAGCTTAGAAAACTAGCTAGCGATGACAAGGACTCTGAGTGGAGAGTTGGCACAGATGGGGGCCTACGATACCGTGGCCACCTATGCATCCCAGACATTCATGACTTAAGACAGGAGATTCTCGAGGCTGCCCACAGATCGAAGCTTGCGATACATCCTGGTAGTACAAAGATGTATCAGGACATGAAAAGGTCGTATTGGTGGGACAATACGAAGGTCCATATCACAGAATTTGTGTCCCGTTGTCTCACGTGTCAGTAGGTCAAGGCAGAACATCGCCGACCTCCTGGACTCCTTCAGCCCATACCCATAGCTAAATGGAAGTGAGACTTCATTTCTATGAACTTCATCACAGGACTGCCAAAGACGAGAAAGGGTAATGACTCTATTTGGGTGATTGTGGATCGGCTGACGAAATCAGTCCACTTCCTCCCGATTAAAGTCACAAACTCTGCAGACGAGTTGGCCAGAATGTACATTAAGGAAATTGTGAGTCTACATAGAGTTCCCTTGGAGATTGTGTTGAACAGAGACACGCGATTCACATATATCTTCTGAACACGTATCCAGCAAGCGATGGGTGTGAAGTTGAAATTTAGTACCGCGTTCCACCCACAGACCGATGGGTAGACGGAGCGAGTGAATCAGATTTTGGAGGATATGTTGCGGGCTTATGTTTTGGACTTCAAGAACAATTGGGATGACTGTCTCCCGTATGTAAAGTTCACCTACGATAACAGTTTTCAGGCGAGTATTGGTATGGCTCCTTACGAGGCCTTGTACGGGCGCCCTTGCCGAGCACCACATTGCTAGGCAGAGGTTGGCAAGCGTAGTTTGATTGGCCCAGAGTTAGTATAGGCGACCTCAGAGAAGATCGACATTATCAGGCGTCGACTTCTTACAGCGCAGAGCAGACAGAAGAGTTATGCCGATATGAGGCGGCACCGCTTGAGTTTGAGGTTGGAGACCATGTATTCCTCCGAGTTTCCCCTTGATCCTTCCCATATCATCAAATGGGAGCAGGTGTAGTTGAGCGAGGACGCTACGTATGTACTACATCCGACACATATCCTAGACAGGAAGGAGCAGGTGTTGCATAGCAAGGTCATCCCACTTATGAAAGTACTGTAGACACATCATACTGAAGAAGAGGCTACTTGGAAAACTGAAGCCGAGGTCAGAAGGAACTACCCTCAGATCCTCAAGGAGTACGAAAAGGTACTAATTTTGATAACGAAATTTTTCTTCAAGGGAGGTAGATTGTAATGACTCAGAAAATTCCATACAAAGACTCGAGTAGCACCTCAGGTAGAAATCATTCAGGATTAAATCCTTTAGGAAATAGACAAGGTTAACTAAGTGTTAAACTAGTTTAGCTACGAAATCCGCTTGATTCACTTTAAATACGATCTGCAAGACCCAAAACTTATAGAATCAGTGACGCTAGGTTACCCTAAAATCTAAGATCAATCTCATTACCCAGTTGCTCTTGGGAGTACATTGAAACTCCATATCGGATCTGTACCGCACATCGAAAGTTTGAATAATATGAAGTTATAGAATTAGGACTGCCTTGCTGGGCTTGACAACCATCTTGGAAATCAACTCCAGATAGTGTCCTGGGGCTATTCGCTTGAGCCCGGAGTGGTGTGTGAGAAAATGTGGTTTTCTTTAGAAATTAAATCTAATTTAAGTAATCTGAGACTTGTCGTTTGCGAGCCTGATATAAGCAATTAGACCATCAGAATCTGACCCAAATACACCCTCAGATCAGGGAAAATTTCATACACATGTCCGTGTACTTGTAACCCTGATCGAGTTTCGGTGACCGTTAAACTAAAACTGGTCCGCCACGTGTGATCTAGGAATCTGACTGGAATGAAAACTTAACTCAACCTAGATCCAAGGTCAGTGAGCTTAAGTCTGACCTTTAGCTCAAGGGGAGGCTCCGGAAGTACTCCGTTGAGCTGGAACAGATGCCCTTTGGACATAACCTAAGTATACTTTGGCCCTGGGGGCATTTGCATCAATTTTAGGCCTATATAAGGACCTTAAACCCTCTCTCATTCACTCCATACGAATTTGAGAAAACCTTAGGAGAGAGAAGAGAGTAAAGTGAGAGAAAGTGAGAGTGTAGTTGGAATCATTCCTGGGAATCAATCCCTGCTATTCTACGTACCGATCCATCTCTACCGTATCGCTTTTCTGGCGATTCTGATTTTGTTTCGGGTAAGAAATCCTAACCTTAATCAGTTCTAGAGATCCAATTAGTGTAAGTGATGAAATAGCTAACCTATTTCATGTCATAGGTTATTGTTTTGCCGTTGATAAAGACTTGATGTTTAAACTGAGTCTGTTACGCGTTTATCGGCATAAGGTGTGGACTATAGACGTATAGGTTAAGGTTTTCAAAGCTTTCAATGTCAGATAATGATAGATTCATGATCTGGATGTTATTTCACATGCAAATTGCGATGTTCGTTTTGTGATTCAGTTACGTATGTAAATTATGGTGGCGTTTAGTATATTTTGTATATTTGTAGAAAATACCGTATACGTACAAAATATGAAAGTGTGTTTGCCATGATTAATAACTATGTGTATATGCTATATATATGTGTAATACTTACTTGGTGAAAGAACTCGCCCTAATACATGTTTTGGCTAATATACGTTATGTATGTTAATAAGTGTATTATAAGTATTTGTGAAAATGCTTGTGAGAGTAAGTACTTAGATGATAGTGCTTAGTGTAGGTGTTGAGATAGGATTCTCAACACCTTAGAGATGTGTATGGTTTCGTCCATGCAAGTTATTTAATTGAATCGCTTATTTATGAAATGTATGTGTTTGTGCTTCCTGCTTATAGTGTGCTTTATAACATGCTTGTTAACATGTTTGAATTACTTGTTAATTCTGCTTGACTACTCCACATGCTTCCTGGTTACAGATTGAGTGTGATTGGGGCTATGTTGTTATAGTCCAGGCAATCGGTAACAGGCTTGAAGTCGTGGCTGAGATTCATTCGTCATGTAGGACGTGTTTGATGAACCCGAGTCGTGTATTGGTCGTCGGTAGTGGTTAGGCCACACGAAGTGCTTATGCACTTCATGTCGACCGATGCAATGTGCGCTCGTATTAGTCAAGCCCGTCAAGTAACCCAATGTGCCCTTGTATGTTCACCATGTATGGACGCTACTGCTTGAACCTAAGGTACCAAACTCACCAGTGCAATCCCGTTTAACCTTGGTACCTCGATCTGCTAAAACTCATGAGCAGGACATGATGGTATGGGACACCGTGGTCGATCTATCGGCCTATGCTTGGGCGATGAGCCTCCCCGTAGTGACTAGTGAGCAACCCAGACTCGTGACCCGAATACGGTGGTATGGGACACTATATTCGAACTGTCGGCCTACAATATTTTGATGACGAAGCCATGATGGGTGATGGGGGAGTGGTGTAACGATTTCGTGCAACAGCCCTGGAAGCCCTGGACGTGCCCTTTGTAGTGACCTCGAGCATACTCTGAGTCTACGTTGAGGCGACGAGCCTTCCGTAGCAACGAGAGTATAAGCTAGGCCTATCCCACCACAGCCTGGCTGTGGTCCCCAGTCGGGTCAGTGACTTACCTTCGAAAATAGACTGCCAGTTGGTAGGGCGTTGGTAGTAGTGACCTAGAACTGCAACATCGTATGAGATTTACTAGGACTGACGACCCTAGAATGGATCATTGTTTGGGAAATGAAATAAGGGAGGTACCTTAATTTTCCAACACTGTTGTATAAAAAGGACTAATAAGAACTTGGTAATTATATGCATGCACTGCATTACACGTGTGTTCAGGCGTTGCAGGTCAAGCACTGAGGCAGTTTTATCATGCGTGAACGTGAGATGAAGTAGCTGAGGGAGCGTAGGCGAGGGCATGCATCTTACATTCATACCATTCTTGCATTAACAAGAGTACTTAGGAATGTGTGATTTACTTCTTTATCATTACTGCTTGATTGAATTGATAACATCCTAACCTATGCTTTATTGTTCCATTGAGTTGATCACTCACTCCCACGTTACGAGACGGTGTTTTAAACACCAAACCAGACTCTGTCTTGATTTCAGATGATGGTGTGACCCTTGAGGCGGAGCCTGATTATTACGACGATAAGGACGAGTACTCTTATATGCAGTTCTCTGATGGCTTCGCGTAGACTATTCGGATTGACGGGGCTACAGGGTTTTATTACAGTTGAACCATTTTTTTGATACTTTTGACTTTTGTAAAATTTCATTCAAAATTTCATGTACACAGTGACTCAGTGTTATATTCATACTCTGGAGACCGATCGTGATCTTTTGACTTGTATACGTTTATTTATATTTTTCAGTCTTCTGCTTGCATTTTATAACTGATCTGGAGTATGAATTACTGTTTTGGTATAATCCTACTCATGATTAATGCACTAACACAAACAACATTGAATCATAAGCATATATGTTGCATAAGTGATGTTTTGAAACTCGGGAGTTGAGTTGCTACTCGACCCCCGATTTTCAGGGCGTTACACTCCCTTAACGAAAAAAACCTCCACCTTAAAATAAATGCCTTTCACTCCCTTTCAACCATAAACTAATGTAGGGAGGTAATTCTTCTCATTTTTCTCATCGAATTCTCCATGAATCATCTAGATATCATCATTCTACATTTGCCATTTTTCATCTTGGCTAGGGTTATGTGAAATCCCACGAAGTAGTTGCATTTGCAATCCTTGAAAAGGTTCAAAATATTCCCTCATGCCAAAGCACCTCTCTTCAACCTACATTTGACTTGTACTACAGTAGTTGATGGTACAAATATTTTAGAAAAAATGCTCGGCTCATATAATTGCATTGCATGCGAAGTTCGGTCAATTCCATATGTTAGGATTACTCAATTTCATGTGTTAGGCTTAGTTAATTTTATGCGTTAATTGGTCAAATCCATGTGAAACTCGCTCAATTCCATTTGAAGCTCACTCAATTCCATGTTAGGGCTCACTCGATCTCATGATATGCTCGCTAAATTTTATGTTTACCCTCCGCGATTTCATGCTAGGATCACTCAATTTAATGTTTGCCCAGCTTAATTTTATGGTAGATAAGATAAGGTCAATTTAATGTTTGCCTTGATAAATTTCATGCTAGGATCACTCAATTTAATGTTTGCCCAACTTAATTTCATGGTAGATAAGATAAGGTCAATTTAATGTTTTCCTCGATAAATTTCATGCTAGGATAGCTCAATTTAATGTTTGCCTAGCTCAATATCATGCTATGCTTGCTCGATTTAATTTTTGCCCCGCTCAATATCATGCTATACCCTCTCGATTTAATGTTTGCCCCACTGAATATCATGCTATGCTCGATTTAATGTTTGCCCCGCTGAATATCATACTATGCTCGCTTGATTTAATGTTTGCCCAGCTCAATATCATGTTATGCTTGCTCGAAATATCGTTTGCCCAGCTCCATATCATGCTATGCTCGCTCGATTTAATGTTTGCTTGTATAGCTGAATTTATAGTTTGTCCCGCTCAATTTTCTGGTTGCCCCGTTCAATTTCTAGTTTGCCACGCTGATTTTTCGAATTTCCTCGTTGAATTTTGTAGTTTACCCCGCTGAATTTCATGTTTGCCCTGCTCATTTTCATTTTTTCCCCTGCTCAATTTCTAGTTTACCTCGCTCAATTTCATGTTTCCCCCGCTGATTTTCTAGTTTGCCCTGCTGAGTTTAATGTTTGCCCCGCTTAATTTCATGTTTCCCCCACTAGGATCAGTTGTTCCGGTTGGATTGGTGGAGAAGGGTCCTGAATTGGATCACTCATGTGCGTACAGCTCGCCTAGCCGGTGACTCGGTCGGGGAAGTCCGTTCTTATCTAGGTCTCGATCGAATCTTTATACGAACTCCCCTGGATGACTCTCCAACCATAGGTTTTTTTCCTTTATCCTTAGCCATTGTGACAGTTGTGATGATATTGCCTATTTCAAACAAAGGAAATGATAAACTAAACTTGGAATTGATAACATATATACCTGTCCAATTCATGAACTAATGTATCTATATAAATCATTTAACAATTATCTAGAAGAACTCCTCACGGGCAATTGTAGCACAACTTGTGGTATCATACCATACTTCATACAAACATGCCACTTCTATATGAAATCAGCTCCATTCACATCTATTCATAAAAGCATACAATGATTCTTAATATCTCATTGAAAATTATTAATGATGGAGATGTTCTGATTTCTAAATTATAGTTCCTTTAGAAAGCATCTACAATGCCTTAGTTATCTCATGTGATCGTGGATTTCTAATTCTCACAATTAACTCGTAATGACCTACAGGAATTACAGCCGTGTAAATTAACAACTAAAAGAATTATAGAAATAAGTTCAATTGGAGATAAATGTGGATCTCTGAATTACTTAGATATTTTATATATGGCGTATAAGTAATTCAAGTTGATCTTTACATATGACGGGTCCTTCTTTAGACATTATATGAAAAATTATGCTTATTTGATTACCTGATGGACATTTATCGGATGGTTAAAAATAAAAAATATCTGATCGTCCTAATAAAACATCAACAAGTGTCCACAAATCAGAGGTTAGGATTGTTCAAGCGGTCTTGTTTTGGAGCATTGACTTGGACCATGGGTTCTTCCATTTAGCTAGTTTAATATGAGTTGATGTATGCCACTGATACAGTTTCTGAGTGCCCGAGTATCAAGCCCCAATGCTCTACTGAGTATGAAAAGACTCCCCCTTGTCAAAATGGTGAACTTACTGGTGGCCTGCATTTAAGGCATCCAGACCATCAAATTGTTGGGCTAGTTGTGGATGGAGTAGAGCTTGAAAATCAAACTGATATTATTAAAGCAACCATCCAATCTGTTTATTTTTGCAGTAATTGTCCTCTATGGAATGAAACTTCCATATAAATCAAACGAATTCATTTGGTTAAAATTTTGCAGCAGTGATAAGGAATGAAACTCCTCTATGGGATAACTAAATCATCAGTCTTAGGTCATGTGCAGAAGACATCTAAAAATGAGTTCATGTTAACAATAATTATATATTAAAGATCAAAACCTCTAATAAATCATTTCTACTTCAACAACTCTATTTCCGTTTTCAACTTGAATAAAGAAGCTAAAATTGGATTGACAGGTTGAAAAATAGAAGAAAGGAAAAAATGGGGTTTCCTTCATGCACAAACTCGGCATTTCATGGAAATTGCAATGAACAAAATCTTACGAAGATCGTCGTAGAAGAAATCCCTCGAACGGGATGGTTGCTTGCATGGAGAAATCCGTTGGAGATGAATAGGATGCAATGTTTTGGAAGATGGATGCAATGTTTTGAAAGAGGATGCAACATTTTGGAAGATGGAATTTAAAGAAATGGGGATATGGAGGGTAATAAAGATTGGTAGGTGAAAGCAGTTAATGTAGTTTAAACGTGTCATCGATGATATCAACAACCTGTCGATATATCGATCTTTGAACAACGATATATCGACAAGTTGTAGATATATCGAGAATGAATTTGAAGGTCAACTTGGTGGACAGTTACAACGTGGTGTCGATATATCGAGATCATGTCGATATATCACTAAAACATTGAATTTTAGTCGTTCGTCGCTGGACAATAACAACCATGATTCGATATTATCCACAACCTATCGATATATCGATTTATCGATATATTGACAAACTATTGATATATCGACATTACATGAAAAGTCATCAACGCTTGCTGGACAATTGCATTCCAGTTTCGATATTATCAACAAATTGTCGATATAATCGATGACTTACGTTGATTATATTTATGATATGTTGATTGAATCGATCACTTACGACAATTATATCGATGATACGTCGATATAATCGACTTTACATACATGGTCGCTTTATACGTATATATCATCGACATGTCATCGATGTATCCATCGTCATCGTCAATGTGATCGATAACTTGTCGATAAATCCACAAAATATGGAATTTGAGGGCTTGGTTGTTGGACACTAACAGCCATAATTTGATGATATTGACAACTTGTCGATATATCGATAAAGTCTTGATATATCGACATTATATGAAAATTCATCGATGCTTGCCGGACAATTGTCAGCCAGTTTCGATATTATCGACGCATTGTCGATATAATCGATGACTTACGTCGATTATGTCGATGATATGTCTATCATATCTATAACTTACGATGATGACATCTATGATATGTCGATATAATCGACGTTACATACACTTTTGTAATTTTATTTTGTGTAGTTTTTTTTTGTTTCGGTTAGCTTGTTGTACACACCTGTGTCAGCACACACCCTCCATGTTAGCCATCCCCACTAAGGATCGATACGAAGATGAATAAATTCCATCCTTTTTGGGAGTATCTGAAATTTTATTGGGGTGGAGAAGTTGGAGTTGTATTGTAGCACTAGGGATCAATACGAGGGTGAATAAATTCCGTCCTTGTTTTTATTGCTTGTATTTTTTAGCAACTAGCCAAGGAAAACGTACCTAAATAAGACTTTAATTTTACTAATCACCTACTATGGAGGTGTCCCAAAGGAGTTTTCCTTTCTTCAAATATTTTTTTCTTTTTTCTTTTTTTAATTTTACTAATAAACTATGGGTTGTATTGTAGCGCTAAAATCATGTTCTCTTCTTGATCCATCCATTTTACAGAAACTCTCTTTATGCAAAAGCACTTTAAAAAAAAAAAAAAGAAGAAGAAGAAGAAGAAGAAGACAAATTGAGAGGAATAACTATAGAATATGTGATGGTCCATGAAGATCTTGTTATATAATTGATTGTATTTAATGGTCATCCAAACTATGAATTTAGTAGGTGATTAGTTTATTTTGACTATCGCAATAGCTAGTCAAATTGCTGAACGAGAATTGTTTATTTTAAACTTCACCAGAGTCTCAAAAATATATAAATGCCATCAGGGGTTGTTTGGCACCAGGGATTTGAAATCCAAGGTGAAAGCTTGGATTACATGTAAAATCATTTCAAGAACTGCAGTGGATCCAACATCTTGCAGAAGATATTATTCAGTCTACTCTTTTGTTCCATGTGGCCTGTAGAAAATGAATTGCAGGACAATTAACCATTTGCTCTAAAAGTTCGAACTGTTGGGACATGCTGAGTCGAGTGAGTTGTGTTGTGTTGACTGGGTAGGCGAGTCAGCTCGACGAGTCGAGCTGAACTGAGCCAGACTCCTCAGCAGTTTCTTAGTGACTCTGTGATGTACGTTGGCACATGTGGTGTATGTATGCATGATAGGTTCGGAGAATGTCATTGGAAATATATTACATTTACCAAGATTTCAGAATTAGGCTTCAAATTTCAAATTCGGTATTTAGAATTCAGATTCAGGCTTCAGATTTCAATGTGCTTGTCCACAATAGTAAGGGCCATTAGCTGAACTGTCTGATTCATTTTTCATCGATATTGCAAACTGTACATTGGAGCAGTGATGCACTGAGATTGGTTCGTTGCTGTAGAATTATAAAAGGGCCTCTTGCATGTGTAGACATGTAGATTATCAGATGTAGTCTTGGGTAACTAGGAGAAAAAAGATTCGTAGATTCAAAAACATTTGATGATCTGGCCTGAAATTCGTGATTGAGCTTGGACCATTAGGTAGAAATGAGCTCCTCTCCTTTACCTGGATGTTGGTGCGACATTGTCTGATCTAACTTTCTGCTTTTTGCAATTACTGGAGGGCATGAGCAATGTAGACTGCCAACTTGTTGAAGAACCTAAGTTCAACATGTATTAGCTCATTGAATGCCTAAATCAATCATTAATAGACAAGATTTCTGTGGCTGTTGATGGGCAAATGGTGTGGGAGTCATTCCTTCAAGGTTCTCATTTATTTTAAAAAACAAAAGTTGAAGAAATCATCCGACTACGTGTTGAAATAGAACATTAGGGTGCAGATGTTATGGCCAAAAGACTCAAAGAAGAAACATAACAACTCAACACCTTCACGCAGTTACATCTTAATTCAAAGGATGGCTCTTATCATTCCTTCAAGTAACTCATCAACAAGCTTTTGATTTCCCTGGTCAGATCCTTGTTTAATGCAGAGTATCAGACATAAATGGTCTCCATGCACTCTCTTGATTCAGTTCATTAGTTAGAATGACATGCTATTAACTATCAAACCCTAGTTTATGGTACAATGCAGGAAATGTTGAAAGTTCGTATGCAGGAAAAGTTCGTATAAAACTGGACTTCGAATGCAGGAAATGTTGAAAGTTCTTTTGGAGTTGCTGATGTTATTGTTGAAGGAGAGGTAATAAACAAACAGCTGGGTAAACATGAAAATGAGCGGGGGACACTATAAAATCAGCGGGGCAAACTAGAAAATCAGCGGGGAAAACATGAAAATGAGTGGGGAAAACTAAAAAATCAGCGAGGGAGACATGAAAATGAGTGGGAGACACTAGAAAAACAATGGGACAAACATGAAAATCAGCGGGGGACACTAGAAAATCAGCAGGGTAAACATGAAAATGAGTAGGGAAAACTAGAAATCAGCGGGGGAGACATAAAAATGAGCGGGGCAAACTAGAAAATCAGTGAGGGAAACATGAAAATCAGCGGGGGAAACCAAAATATGAGCGGGGCAAACTAGAAAATGAGCAGGGCAAGCATGAAAATGAGAGGGCCAATCGCAAGCATTGAGTTTCATGCACATTGAACTTGATCGACGAGCATAGCGAGACAAACTGAAAATATAGTAGGACAAAGTATAAAGTTCATTTCATCATCCACCAAAATTACAATGTATGCTATACATCATAACTTACAATTCTAGCAAATATACAAAAAAATTTTAAAGTATGCTATCCACCAAAATTACAAAGTATGTTATACATCATAACCTACTAAGTATGTTATACATCATAACTTACAATGTATATTCAATGATGTACATAATACAATGCATACAACATCTTTTCAAAATTCATCCCATGCCCTAGACAAATATCATCTACAAACTAGAGACAAGCAATCATATGCTATTGACCTCCTCCAATCGACGATGAATTTTTGCATGTCTATTCCCGCCAAGGTGAGACCGTTATACAAAATGTCGATGTATTTCATTACGAATATACCACAGTCATAACCATTGTCCTGCTTCGGCGCAGATTCATCGACTCTGACAGTCCACTTCTTCCCTTCAAGTGCAGTGCTGTCTCCAGTGGCATGGAAGAGAATGGGGAGTGCATCAGTCATCTTCTTCATTTTTTGCTTGTACTTCGGCAATAAATTTGTGCACAAGCTATCCACAAAAATAATTTCTCTTGCTTTAGGATAGATGACTAGCAGAAACCAAAGTGAATTTTCGTGATTTATGGGTGCATAGACCTGTTCATGATTCACAAAATAATATATTAGTCAAACATGATAGAAGATATAACAATAAGAGATGATGTTTTGTGACAAGTGCATTACCCGTTCATAACACCAAATTACTTTGGCGTATGGTTTATCTCGCTGCTTGTCAATTGCATAGGCCATACTCATCTGACTTAATAGCTTGACCCGTTCTGACGCCGATTTGGAGGCCCGGTATGCAATCAAAACAAGCAAACACCCCTCAAGGCTTTACTGTTACAAACATGATGAAAGTTCAATACATGTAAGAAAATTAAATTTTTAAACAGATTATAGATTAACGCAATAAACAGTTACCGTAAAATACGTAGGATAGAACTTACAATCCTAAGGATATGCTATTGAAAAATTGTTATGCCTTTTCTCAAGAAACTCGATGTATGTGTCGATAGCCTAATCAATAGGATAGTACGATTTAGTCATAGATCAATATAACACAAAATTATATGTCAATCAATGTATATAGAGAATAAATTAATAATGCTTACCTCGCTATCAACGCATGCATCCTTCAGCCATATCGTATTGAACTATTTCTCCGTTGCCATAGCCTTGTTTGCTTCATACCAATCCTCTGCCTCTTTCACCTCCTATGCGGATAGTATCCTGAAAGGATCCATCTATAGAGGAAATGGTATTAGAGAAGTTGTAAAAGCTATTACTTACTCGAGTTCGGGAACCGCCGCAACGAATGCAGACAGGGACAAGTACGGAGAAATCTTGTAATATGACAGCTTCGGTGTCCT
This sequence comes from Magnolia changhungtana, assembly GCA_030180095.1. Taxonomy (NCBI): domain Eukaryota; kingdom Viridiplantae; phylum Streptophyta; class Magnoliopsida; order Magnoliales; family Magnoliaceae; genus Magnolia; species Magnolia changhungtana. Next base: position 8,102,524 of record JASAUF010000411.1, on the reverse strand, counting down.
TTTGGTTCTCCTTTCATAAACAGAATGAGAAGTGGATGCATTCAATACATTACCTTTGGCATTACTATATGATTGCACGTCTAGGTCCCCATGTCCAAGTTCTTTATCTTCAATATCATTTACTTCCCCTCTCTTCCTCAACTCCTCACCCTCCTCCTCCATCACAAAACGTCCCCTCCGTGTACGACTACATTCCTTCTCCTTAATAAACTCCTCCCTCCCATTTGCTAACTTTTCCTTGTCCTCAAAAAATAAATCTTTCTCCCTCTTCAATTGTTCTTTCTCATTCAGCAACCTCTCCCTCTCAGCAAACATTGTTTCTTTCCTTCTCATCTCTTCCCTCTCTTTTCTCAATTCATCCCTCTCCTTCTTCAACTCTTCCCTCTCAATCCGAAATTCCTCAATAAAAATAACATTCTTCATAATACCCCCCTCGGTCCCTCTCCCTCCACGCCTTTCTCATCGTTATCATCTGACTCCTCATCCTCCTCATGATCAGTCTCATTACCCTCATCATCATCATCTTCTTGGGTCTCGGTGAGCTACAAGATGTATAGATGGATATGTAAGAGTAAGGATAACTTTACAATGACAAAAAATAATAGTTCATTTTTCATGACATCTCACCCGGAAACTGTCACGCACCAAGCGAACGGCATCTGTTTCTCATTCTCCTAGCGTTGATTCTAATTTCATTACTACTGATGTCTGGAAAAGAACAAAGAGTAATGTTAAATAATTAAGCATATACGTCAACTTAAGTAAAGTAAATGTCAGAGATATATATAAACTTACAGCTTTACTCTCAAAAATAACATTTATTCTATTGTACCTCCAGCATTTCTAGCCTCGGTATTGAATGAAGCGTGGAATTTGATGGGCAACATACGAAACAACACATACTTATAGGGCCAGAATGTCTCTACTGCCCATACCTGTTAGAATGAAATTGTATATGGTTAAAAATTCAAAATTGACTATAGAGGGAAAACATATAGAAAATAAAAGGTGTTCTTACTTGTAGGGGAAGGACGCAATCACATACAATGTATCGAGGGGAACTTGATGCAGCAACGGTAGATTCGATTCCTTGAGAAATTGTATAGTATCCCCCACTACCCCAGGGATACATATAGAAATCATCTAACGAGTCCACCAGGTGAATATAATCCAAGTTGTACATGGTTTTCGGTTTGGTTCCCCTAAGAAAGCACTCTACAACTAGAAGTAGGGCAACCTTCACGACATCTTCATGGTTATTGGTGTCAACTAATCTCTCAAACACATCCATTAGGTGCTTCTTTAAGACTAGATATTCTTTGAAGTATTTGTCTCTTAGTGTACTCGTAGTGCAACGATTCTTCGGTACAGTAAGATTTCCAATCTTAAGACCGGTAATGAGGGCAAAGTCCATCTCCGAAAACTGCAATCGCCTTTGTATCTTAATAAAAGAACGTGAAATATAGCCCTTATAAATCTAAAGGATGTAACATGCAATAGAAACAAGAAAGGGAATTGCTTAAACAGATTTAGGCGACTATTGTGCTTTTCCACTCCACCCTTCATCTTATCAAACCACCATGTCAATGTACACCTACATGTTGGGTTAGAGATTATGACAGAATATTCTGTTGCCTGTAGAGATGAATTGAAAAACATATCAAACATAAAATTCACAAGATAAACATAGTGTACAAAATCAGACATAATTGAAAATAATGTAGCATTTCATTAATTTGAACAAGCTTCATATGAAATATAAATAGAAATTGAGCAGGGAAATACCAGAAATTGTACAGAGACAAACTATCAACATAAGTTATACATTGATCGGAGCTAACAAGAAATTAAAAATTGAACAGGGCAAGCTGGACATTTTACTAAGTTCAACGTTGGCCAGATTAGTGAACATTTATAGTGGTAGTATCAACAAGATGTTATTTGCAACTAGTTTTTGTAGTTGGTTAATTGGTCACATTTTCTTCTTGAAGAGAGTTGTCATCTTCAAAGAAGCACGCCTAAACCCCATTACAAAAACATAAAATTCAACAGGACAAACTTGAATTTCAACGAGGGAAACATGAAATTGAGGAGGGCAAACTAGATAATCAGCGGGGCAAACTAAAAATTCAGCGGGGAAAACTACAGATTCAGCAAGGCAAATCATTAAAATCAATGGGGCAAACTGGAAAATCAGCAGGGCAAATTAGGAAATCAGCGGGGCTAACTAGAAAATCAGCGGGGTAAACTGGAAAATCAGTGGAGGAAACTGGAAAATTAGCTGGGCAAACTAGAAAATCAACGGGACAAACTAGAAAATCAACAGTAAATCCGAAAAAATCAGGGGCAAACCGAAAAAAATCGATGGGAAACCGGAAACTCAGCGGAGCAAACTGAAAAATCAGCGGGGCAAACTAGAAAATCAGTGGGGCAAACTGAAAAATCAGTGGTGGAAACTAGAAAATCAGCGGAGCAAACTAGAAAATCAGTGGGGCAAATTAAAAAATCAGCGAGGCAAATATGAAAATGAGCGAGACAAACTTAACAAATAATTTCGTGGCTTGAGCTAAAAAATCTATACATATCCAATGTTCAAATGGACCACACCATATGAAATTTTGAATTGAACTTCTAATGTTGATCGTTTCTTAAGGGCCACGGAAGTTTTGGATCAAGCTTATAATTGTGTTTTCTATTAATCCATATATGTATGATCTTATGAATAGGTTTGATAACAAATAAACATCACTGTTGGGCCGATTATGGTTTCAGCGATGGAAATCATTATGCCCACTATTTTCCGTGGTATGATCCACATGATCTTTTGATATGCTTCAATTTGGGGGTTAAACCCCTTAAAATAAATGGAAAAATGGATGGATGGCATGGATATACTACATACATTCAATGTGGGCCCAACTGAGTTTACATAGTACAATGGGAGCATACTGACTAACTCAGTACACAATCCGATTATGCTTGTTACGCCCCACAATGACGTTTTATTTGTAATACATCATGTTCATCGGATTATGTAATACCCCTCCGTTTTCATAGCAATATGTATATACCAAAACCCCATATGTGGAAGGGAACCTAGACATTGAGGGAGGGAACCTAGACATTCAGCAGGACAAACATGAAATTGAATGGGGCAAACATGAAATTCAATGGGACAAACTGGAAAATCAGTGGGGTAAACTGAAAAATCAGTGGGGCAAACTAGAAAATTAGCGGGGCAAACTGAAAAATCAGCGAAGCAAACTAGAAAATTAGCGGGGGAAACTAAAAAATCAGCGGGGGAAACTAGAAAATCAGCGAGACAAACTATAAAATTAGCGGGGCAAACATGAAAATGAGCCGGGAAAACTTAACAAATAATTTTATGGCTTGAACTGAAAAATCTAAACATATCCACATGAAATTTTGAATTGACCACACCACATGAAATTTTGAATTGAACTTCTAATGTTGATCGTTTCTTAGGGGCCACAGAAGTTTCGGATCAAGCTTATAATTGTGTTTTCTATTAATCCATATCTGTATGATCTTATGAATAGGTTTGATAACAAACAAACATCATTGTTGGGCCGACTATGGTTTCAGCGGTGGAAATCACTATGCCCACTGTTTCCCGTGGTATGATCCACTTGATCTTTTGATTGATCTTTTTATCAATTTGGGGGTTAAAAATAAATGGAAAAATGGATGAACGGCGTGGATATACTACATACATTCAATGTGGGCCCAACTAAGTTTACTTAGTACAATGGGAGCGTACTGACTAACTCAGTACGCAATCCGATTACACTTGCTACGCCCCACAACGATGTTTTATTTGTAATACATCATGTTCATCATATTATGTAATACCCCTCCATTTTCATCACAATATGTATACACCAAAACCCCATATATGAAAGGGAACCTGGACATTGAGGGAGGGAACATAGACATTCAGCAGGACAAACATGAAATTGAATGGGACAAACATGAAATTCAGTGGGGGAAACATTAAATTCAGCAAGGAAAACATGAAATTCAGTGGGAAAAACATGAAATTGATCGAGGTAAACTTGATATTCAGCGGGGGAAACATGAGATTCAGCAGGGCAAATCATGAAATTCAGCGGGGCAAACTAGAAAATCAGCGGGGCAAACTGGAAGATCAGTGGGGCAAACTAGAAGATCAGCGAGGCAAACTAAGAAATCAGCGGGGCAAAATAGAAAAATCAGCGGGGCAAATTGAAAAATTAGCAGGGTAAATTGGAAAATCAGCAAGGGAAACTAGAAAATCAGCGGGGCAAACTAGAAAATTAGTGGGGCAAACTGAAAAATCAGCGGAAAAAACTAGAAAATCAGCGGGGCAAATTAGGAAATCAGTGGGGCAAACATGAAAATGAGCGGGGCAAACTTAACAAATAATTTCATGTCTTGAGCCAAAAAATCTAAACACATCCAATGTTCAAATGGACCACACCACATGAAATTTTGAATTGAACTTCTAATGTTGATCATTTCTTAGGGGCCACAGAAGTTTTGGATCAAGCTTATAATTGTGTTTTCTATTAATCCATATCTGTATGATCTTATGAATAGGTTTGATAACAAACAAACATCACTGTTAGGCCCACTATGGTTTCAATAGTGGAAATCATTATGCCCTGTTATTTCCCATGGTATGATTCACTTGATCTTTTGATATGCTTCAATTTGGGCCTAAACTGCTAAAATTAGATGGAAAAACGGATGGACAGCGTGGATATACTACATACATTCAATGTGGGCCCAACTGAGTTTATTTAGTACAATGGGAGCGTACTATATAAACTAAAAAACCAGCGGGGCAAATATGAAATTCAGCGGGGCAAACTAGACAATCAGTGGGGCAAACATGAAATTCAGAGGGGTAAACTAGACAATCAGCAGGGCAAACATGAAATTGAGCAGGGCAAGCTAGAAAGTCAGTGGGGCAAACTAGAAAATCAGCGAGGCAAGCATGAAATTGAGCGGGGCAAACTAGATAATCAGCGGGACAAACTAGAAATTCGATCAATGGGGCAAACTGAAAAATCATTATGACCACTGTCTCCCGTGGTATGGTCCACTTGATCTTTTGATATGCTTCAATTTGGGGCTCAACGCCTTATACACACACACACACACACACACACACACACACACACGCAAGCATGCATGCACATGTGTCATGTGTATATATACGTGTGTGTGAGAAAAGGTTCTATATGGTCGAGCTCATGTGAACCACCCATGAGGTCGAGTTGTGTGGGCCCTATCATGAAGTATGTCAAACATCTACCCCATCAGTCAGATGCACCATTCCATGGTGGGCCTAGAGCTTAAAAATCAAGTTAATTCGTGACTTTTGTAGGCCACACCACGTACAAAACTTGAGAGGGGTTACCTTCCATTAAAACATTCATATTTATTTTTTGGGCCCACCGAGATGTATTTCACAAATCCAGCCCATCCATAATGTGTGTCCCACTTGGATGAGGGGTCAGACCAAGTTTCAGACACATCCAAATTTCAAGTGGGCTCCACCAAGTAATTTTATATGTTTTAGGCATGTCTTCACATGATTTTAGATGGTATGGCCCACCTAAGTTCCGTATACGGCTGATTTTTCTACTATCCCATAATTTAAAGGGGACCCATCAAGTTCACGGTGTTGATGTTCGACATACATCATGGTGGGGCCCACACAGCTCAACCTCATAGGGAGTTCCCATGAGCTCGATCGTATAGAACCTTTTCCTCTAGTATAAAAATAAAAATGGAACTACATACATTCAATGTGGGGCCAACTGAGTTTAAAATATACCTGTGCTACTTGCTTTCTTTACTAGACCGACCATTTTCAGAAGAAGACAAAATGCGATTGAGGGAGGCCCACAAAAAGGGTTTTTTGGGGTCTTTCTACCAAAAACACAGTGAGGAAAGGGGGTGAAAGTAACGGTAGTGAAAGCAACAGTGGAAAGGGAGAGGAATAGCAAGCAGTGGAAATGAGAGAGAAAAAGCCACGACCGTGAAAGGAGGGGTATTTTCGTCTTGAAATTTTGACTCTATATGAGGAGGTCCAAGAGCATATTCTAAGTTTGTATTGCATCAAAAAACTGCTGGATAAAAGGTGGGGCCCACAGTCGTAAATTTCTTCGCAATGTAATTAATATATATGGGAGCTGATCCAGTACATATAGAAGCATGAAAAGTACCGTGCCCTTGATGTCATTGCCGCATTCCTAGCATAAGTGGATGAGAAAAGAACCGTTCATTTTGTAGGCCCAATAGTAAATGGACAATAGACCTAAAAATCACTCTTTGGAAAACCAAACCCTTTACATAGTTGCAGACAACGGTCAACGATTCACATTCAGTGTGAGAAGTGTTCGTTTATTAGATGATCAAGATAATCTAGCTAAGGAAATTTTGCTTAATCTGATAAATAGAAAAGCCCACATGACGAATGGTTCAGATCATCATACACATGTACACATAAGGCACTGGATCTCATCACACTATTAAATAATGTACTAATTTGTATAAAGTATTCTTTAAGCTAGGGAAAGTGATAGTCTCCCCACCATCTTAGATGTTTGAAATGAGTGCTTGAAGAAATGGTTTTTATATTGAATGGTGGAAACTGGAAAGTTCTTTTTACATCAAAAGACAAAGGAAGGAGAGAATAATAGTATAAAAAAGTAATGGCGTAGGACCTTGGGATCAATTATTTTAGTTGGCTTTGTGCAGGTAGAAATTTTTATTATAGGTCGAAAATGATTGATAGACTTTTACCAGGTTTGCTAAGCTCACACACACCTCCTCACGCAGGCCACGTGTGGTAAATCTGATCCGTGCATCATGTTATCTCACCTGTAGATTAACTGACCCACATATATCAACTGATTAAATAGGTCAAACTGTTGGGGATTTTGGCCTGCGGAATCACACAGATCTAGATCTAGGATAACAATCCAATGGCACAAAGCATACAAGAGAATACACAGATTTAACGTGGAAAACCCTTGCGGGAAAAAAACCATGGCACAAAGCGACAGATCACCACTATGAAAGCATCAATTACAAAGAGAAAGGACTTACCCGATTCGAACAATCTCGAATCTCACCCTTGCTACACCCTTTAGAAACCCTGGAATCCCTTTAAAAAGCTTTTGCATACATTACCATTCCCTAGAAAAACCCTAGGAACACCTATTTATAGTTTAAGAAACTTCCCTTCCGCACCCCAGTTGCGAAAGGACTCAAATCCGCAGTTCCACATAAAATCGCGGAACAAACTGCGTAACCTACGACTAGTCGTAGCGAGTCTTCGACTGGTCGTAGCCCACCTTCGACCAGTCGTAGCTGACCCTCGACCAGTCGTAGTTACAGTAAAAAACAGTAAAAACTTGCTGGACTTTGAGTCATGCCAGGGCTCGAACCTACGACCGGTGGAGCGTCTCCCACGACCAGTCTAAGCTTCCTACGACCGGTCGAACAACCTCAAAACCTTCCGATTTAAGACTTTTCTCAACAATCTCTACCAAGTCTTCAATCTTCAACCGTGTAGCTCCTTGACCTCTTCTCTTATCTCTGCTTCACATTATAGCTCAAGATCATACTCCGTCCTTCTTTTCCGCCATCGCCAAGCCCAGAGAAGTTTCACAGAACTTGAACTTCTCTACAAAAATTTCTTGTTGATCATGTCTGTCGAATCTAAATCCACATGCCCAACCACCTTTACTCCTGTCTTCACAAAAGAATGACGTAGTCTTCTTACCATCTCACCGCTACCCAATATTGCTTGCCGGGGTACTTGCTCATAACACTGATAGCCTGTGAAATAACCAGTCTAATCCAGACCATGGCATGCACTGATAACCGCATTCGAATAAGGCTCATGAGATATCCTGCTTTTCCTCATCTATTTTGGAACATGTCCTGAGGAAAACTTGAGGAGAGATGCATAGGGAACGCTCTCCAGCTTTACTTAGCCCATCACATACTTGATCAATACCTACACATAAGGTATTCTTCCTGTGATTACCAAAGCCTACTCCTCCTTCAGTCTCAACGCCAAGAACCATCCTTATAACCCCCTTATCCTTCATCCTGAATGTCCCACTTAACCGAGTCTTCAGTACACTGATTTCAAACATGTCATAATTAGCGATCTATATGTCATCAATTCCTGACTCATCATGAAGGAATCAAACCACTGCCTAGGCGACAGGTCGAACCACGACCTCCTGCAAAGTCCTTTCTCAGCCCCTTTAACTTCGAACAGCTCTGGTTGCTTCATGTAGATCTGCTCTTCACTTTCCCTTACAGAAGTGCAAACTCCAAATCCATCCTTCCAGTTCAAGATCACGTTGGCCAACCAGCACCAAACACGAATCTAATAGACACCTGTTATACCGTCGGCGTGAATATCTCTGAGAAACTGATCCCTTCTCTCTGAGCATAACCCTTCACTACCAACATCGCCCTGTATCTATGTTGTATCCTCCTAAAGATCCACCTGCATCCAACCGCTTTTCGGCCCACTAGAAGCTCCACCCACTCCCATATGTCGGTCTGGTACAACGAATCCATCACATCACCCATAGTCACCTTCCACTTTTCAGCACCAGGCTCACCTAGAGCCATCTGAATAGAAGATGAATCCCCTTCAATATTGGAGTCGTCCATGTACTTCGTCGATATCCTGCTATCATGTCATATGATTCTTCTCATAGGTGGCTACTCCACCTGATCTGTATCCCTGTCCGCACGTCTCAGCCTTCCTACCCTGCCCGCTCATGTAGCCATGCCCAACATGCCACACACGTGTAGAGGTGGAATCCACTACATCCACTGCAGCTCCACCGTTTGAAGTGCTCCCGATCAACTTGTACAAGTTACCAAGTCATTGCACTTTCATGATTACCCGTGCCCCCTTGGATACCATAAGAGCACCATCAATACCTGTGTACTTGCATCCTTTTGCCTCAAGCACACCAAGAAAAATCAGATTCTGCTTCAAATCAAGAACGTGCCTGACATCAGTCAAGGTATGCTCCACCCCATCAAACATCCTAATGTGCACAGAACCAACAGCCACAACATTACAGGCAATGTCATTGCCCATAAATACATGTCCACCATCGCACTCCCTGTAGCTGGTGAACCAACTCCGATAAGGAGTCATGTGAAAAGATGCCCCTGTGTCTAGCATCCACTCGTCCTTACGATCATCGTATGACCGTGTGAGTGTAGACACAGATAAAACATCACCATCACATCCATCTGACGTGGCAGCATTGGCCTCCCTGCATGAAGCCTCAGAATCTTCCCTCTTCGATTTAGGATTTTCGCAATCCCTCTTCACATGTCCTTTCTTCCCGCAATTCCAGCACTTTAACTTTCCTTTGCCCTTGCCCTTGGATTTGGATCTAGAACCTGAAGAACCTGTACCTTGTTCAGAATTTTTACCCACTATAAACAGTGCATCAGAAGATGTCCCAATGTCGCTGTTTAGTTGTCTCATAGCCTTCCCTTGAAGGGCTAAGATAACTGTATCGACACTCAAGGTTTTGTTCGTGCTGCACATAGTGTCCTTGAATGCCTCAAAAGACGTTGGGAGAGAATTTAGCAACATACATGCCTGTTCTTCATCTTTCATCACTTCCTCCATATCCAGCAATTTACAAACCAATTTATTAAAGTTGCTGATGTGAGCCTCTAGATCTCCACCCTCTGCCATCTTGAAGTTATACCACTGCCACTTCAAGTGCAGGCAATTTTTAGAGGACTTCTTCGCATAAACATCCTCTAACTTCGTCCATAACTTAGCTGCAGTTTTCTCCCTCATGACATTGTAGAGAACCTCATTCGTGAGATATAAACGGATCGATGATAAAGCCTTCTTATCAAGAGTATTCCAATCATCATTAGTCATAGTGGACTTTCGCTCCTCAAGAGCACCATCTTCGCCTTGCTTGATTAAGGAACTCATCATCTTGATCTTCCATAACTCAAAATTATTTTTCCCTAAGTACTTCTTAATATCATACCTAGCGCTTGCCATTATTACTAATCCCTCAGATTCAGATCTGTGCCCCAACCGATTGCTCTGATACCCCTTGTTGGGGATTTTGGCCTGCGGAATCACACAAATCTAGATCTAGGATAGCAATCCAATGGCACCAAGCATACAAGAGAATATACAGATTTAACGTGGAAAACCCTTGCGGGGAAAAAACCATGGCACAAAGCGACAGATCACCACTATGAAAGCATCAATTACAAAGAGAAAGGACTTACCCGACTCGAACAACCTCGAATCTCACCCTTGCTACACCCCTTAGAAACCCTGGAACCCCTTTAGAAAGCTTTTACATACATTACCATTCCCTAGGAAAACCCTAGGAACACCTATTTATAGTTTAGGAAACTTCCCTTCCGCATCCCAGTTGCGAAAGGACTCAAATCCGCAGTTCCGCGCAAAATCGCAGAATAAACTGCGTAACCTACGACTAGTCGTAGCGAGTCTTCGACTGGTCGTAGCCCACCTTCGACCAGTCATAGCTGACCCTCGACTAGTCGTAGCTATAATAAAAAAATAGCAAAAACTCGCTGGACTTTGAGTCGTGCCAGGGCTCGAACCTACGACCAGTCGAAGCTTCCTACGACCGATCGAACGACCTCAAAACCTTCCGATTTAAGACTTTTCTCAACACAAACAACTGATTAGATAGGCCAAAGATGTAAGAAATTAAGACCCTTTATAACAAGTTGTGGGTTAGTAGTCCTTATCAGACTTACAGCTTTTTCTCATGAATCTGACAATATGACCATGATGACCATTATGTTGATGATGCCAGTCGTCTATATTTGTTTTTTGTTTTTTTTTTGTTTTTTTTTTTTGTTTTTTTCATATCTAAGGCCAATCCGCATGGTGGGTCTATTAGATGCATGGCTTGGATGTTCTCTACACAAGTATGGCACTAGAACACCAGCACATGTGCCAGCATGGCATGGCAGAGAGGTATAATGTTCAAGCTGTTCACAAAGTGGCACCTCCGAAGATGTTTTTGTGGCCCATGATGTTAAAAACATGTGGATGGTTTAGAAAACTCCTGCCAAGTTTTTTTCTGTACTTTTATTTCACAAACTATGGCTACTCAATATGTGGACCAACCTGATTCTTGAACAAGGGCATTCGCATGGAAGGAACCATCTGATGGATAGGTGGTACCTGTAGCAATGTGTCATGCTAGCACTTGTGGTGGAATGTGCATGAACTGCCTTGCACCCATGGGTGGATGTAGCGAAGCTCCATTTGCAATTAGGGGAATTGTATGACCGCTGAGTTGGATGTTTGATACACAGACATTTGAAAATTGTACACATGTTAGATAATAGTTCGAATTAAACTAGACAATTTGTTGGTCCCACTGTGGATTGTGCATGATTCTACCGTAGCACATTAATTTGATGATGCTAAATCATCCAATCTATGGCTCATAAGAAATTTTCAATGATAGGATGATGAGTAGCATTTGAGTAATGTTAGGGCCTATTTGTTAAATCTAAATTCCAAAGTATGAATCTGAAGTTGGAAAACTAGTGGTGAATGGATGTTTGGTTTATCCAAAAGATATCCAGTTTGAAGCTGAAAGGCATAAAAAGTGCCTCTTCCAATCCGTTTTACTCCATCTTCCACTCAAAACAAAATGTTTACTATTGAACCTAGTATTATCTACTACATACTAGTAACATACAACCAATATTGGGGCATCATACCATAAGCTACAAAATTTCATGTCCCCCTAAACAAGGCATCCTCCATTGATAACATATATACATATATATATATATATGTTAAGATCTGGAGCCACATCTAGGACCGTCTTCGACCGATCGTAAGGTTCGGCTCGACCGATCGTGGACCAGCTCGACTCAAAGTCCAGCGAGCACTGTTTTTTGATCCCGAGGTGCTCGACCGGTCGTGGGGTCCACTCGATCGGTCATGTAGATTGCACGACCAGTCGAGGTTACGCAGACTCGTTCCACGATTTTGCGCGGATTTCGTGTCGCAAGTCCTTTCGCAACTGGGATGCGGAAAGGAGAGTTGCCTAAACTATATATAGGTGTTCCTAGGATTTTTCTAGGGATTTGGAATATTGAAAAAATAATTCTAAGGTGTGGGCAAAAGGTTTTCTATGCTCTTCTAAGGGAGAGGTTAGTATATTGCTATGTAATCTTTGTTCTTCATAGCGAAAGTTTGCATCTGTGGTTTTTTACCCTAGTTTGGGGTTTTTCCACATATATCTTGTCTTGTGGTTTGTTTTGATTGCTTTGATCTACTTCTAGTTTATATTTCTTCTTGTTTATCGTTTGTGGGTGAGGCTCGAGATCTGTAACATCTCGGATTTTTACTGTTTTGGATTTGCAAAAATCCTTGATTTTTAATTAACTTATACTATCACGTACTGACCATTAACACTCAACGTTAGCTTATACACGAGTTAATTAATCCAAGATTAGCCCAATTTAATAGACCAGACAGGTCGTGATAAGGCCTAGTGCGGGCCGCTAAGCCAGATGGCTATTTACACTTAAAGACGGCCCATGTGGGCCACCCAGCGACCGTGAAGGGTCAAAAAATTCTAAAATTTTAGGAAACTGAAGATCTCACTGGGCTTGTGGTCCATTGCGGACTACGAACCCAGTGGACACCCAAAACTGGGATCTGGCACTAGCCGAATACACCCCACCAATGCCGGAATTGGAATCTGGCACTTACAAATAAAACCGGGATACCAGGCGTTCCAGGCATCGGATTCCTTCTAAATTTATGGTGACGGTTTAATATATTTTTCTACACTCGTCCATCAAATCTGGGACCTGATCGTGAAACAGTGACCGTTGATTGTAAATCGGACCCGTACGACCAAACCCCGCATCCGCTCGTTCCCAAATTTTGTAAGGCCCCTCATGGGCCATGGACCGCTTATCCTATAAATTTCATGGCCAGAGGGCCATCAGAAATGCTCCAATCACCAAAATGGCCCCCACAGGACCATTTAAGGGTCGGAAACGCTTACTTAGATCATATATACGTTCATCCGTTCGTCCTCAATTTTTGCATTGGCCTTGGTCGGACCATAAGACACCTACACACCAAATTTGGTGGCCAGATGGGTGTTAGGGCCACCCCAACACCAATAGGGAGTCGCGTAAGTCTATTTTAGAAAATTGTGAAAGCTTGAGGCCTTTTGCACCAAATCTGGAATTATAAAAAGGGCCTCATTTGGGCACCCCTCTCCCCATACGAATTTTACCCTAGAAGAGAGAAAAGGGAGAAGAGAAAGAGGAGAAAGGAGAAGAAAGAGAGAGGGAAGAAGGCATGGTGGACTCTCAATCAAGGTGGGGCCCAAGAGGATCAAACTCATAACCTTCTACACCTTCTCCAAGAAGAAACCGTGCACCACAACCACCAAAATCGTCTATTGATTATCTAAGTAAGGCTTCTCATCCTTTGTCTTGAAAACCCTTTTGATGAAGGGGGATTTTACATGGATTTCTCATGTATGAACTTCCTTTAGGGATTCCGACCAACCGGCCCCAAATCGACGTTCCTAGGTCGTTTTTGAGTCTCCAACGAATCACAAGGTGTGGACTATTGATCTTAGGTGGCCTAGCACCATTTATAGTATGGGTCTAATGATTTTGGTTGCTTGGTTGTGGTATTGAAAAATCTAGAGGAATCTAGGAATGGGTGTTTGTTGAAACTACATGGATTTACATGCTTAACTCTTGTTGATGTTGATCTTGTCCCTCATATGTTATTTTGGCTTATGATGACTTCATGTTCTTGTTTGTGATTGTTTTCCACAATGAGTTACTTCATAGTGCATAGTAATCTTGACTCTTGTGTATGGTTGATCCCTTGAAATGTTGGAAGTGCCTAGCTTCCTCTCTAACCCACGGCACACACATACACTTGTTTATACTAATTTATCATGCTTGTTAGGTAAATAACTTGTATGGTAGAATGTATGCAACATGACACTGGAATGTTGGTTAATAAGCTTGATGTTGGTATGCTATATCTCATCGTCAAACCCTTGGATTGTCAGGAACTCGAGGTTAGACGGTAGTCCCATTGGTTGGACTACCCTAAGACTAACCACGCAAGTCGGACGAGTGTGTATGGATGGCAGCAGTTCGATTGCATGGGTCTAGTACCTGATGTCGTTCATCTCGTGCTCGCCTGACTCGTGCGGTTTAGTCTACTTATCGGCAAATCATGTTTGTTAACCCTGTGTGCTCACATATGTATGGAACCTGAACCACCCTGCAACCTTTGTAGCCCGTTGATAATCCACTTGTAACTGGTCCATAACCTCGTGAGCAGGGCATGGTGGAATGGGACACTGTGTCCGAGCTGTCGGCCTACGCTAGGGTACCGCGCCTCCCCGTAGTGACCGCGAGCGATCCCTCCTTTTGGCACTCCTCATGTGCTTAGAGTCGGGGATGAGGAACCCGACGGGATCACGGATCGCGGTGCCCTGGCCTCGCGCATTGAGGGGTCTCGGCACCGCAACTAGTTGAGGGCATTGATACGTGGGGTGAATCAGTTTCCCAAACCTATTTGGATGAACGGAATTAACTAAGAACTTGGCTAACATATCATTGCATCGCATTAGCTAGGGTGGCGACTCGGCAGTCGAGGTCGCTCTGAGGGAGTGTTGTCATATACGATCGTAAGATGGAGTCACCTGAGGGAGAGTTGTGGCGAGGGCATGCATCATTTCATCCATCATGCATGCACATTAATAAGATTAGTTTAGTGACTGTGAATGATTATTTTTCATTAAATCCGTAATATAACTGATGTTTGTGATAACTTGAGACTAATAGTTCACACTGAGTTGATCACTCACTCCCACTCTGGGACGGTGTTTTAAAACACCAACCAGATTCGCTCATAGATGCAGGTGATGCAGAATTGTGGAGCTGGGCAATGCGGACCTCGAGGAGGACGACGAGCGGACTCAGCTCTACTCTTGTAGACATGATGTTGTTGTAACTTTCTTGAGTAATGCCTTATGCGACCCATTTATTTTCCTTTGGACCTGTATATATTGATCTCTTCATTTCAGTAGACTGGTTGTGGTCGTGTTTCATGCTCCAAGAAATTCCAGGCTGCGCATTTAAACTAGATTAATCATAAAATTATAAAATTGATGATAAGTGACACTCGGGGACTCGGGAGTCGAGTCTATACACGACCCCCAATTTTTTGGGGCGTTATAGATGGTATCAGAGCAATAGTTTGGAATCTCTTGGGCCGTGGGTCATGAACTCACTAACGCGTCCGCTGACTTGAGAGGATACGTATTAGAAAACGTAACAGGGACTTAGAATGCTAGGAACCATCTTAGACCCTGAACCAACAATTGTAGACGGAAAGTAGGACTTGCAAGTAATCAGGAATGGGTAGCGAGAGAGGGAATAGTAACGCTATAGAGGAGGATCCGAGAGTCTCATGATGCCTCGGCCCATTTCCGGACAAGGGATTTGGGAACTTGATGACAAGATTCGATTTGACTAATTAGAAAATTTAGCTAGTCCGGTCCACCTAATCCCTAAGGGTCGTTTGGCTAACCGCGTTAGGTGGGATTAGGGTGAATAGAATTGTAAGAGTAGCAGTAAATATATGTGTAAGTTATTGTCCCTAGATTGTTTGTATCCCATGTTTTCCAATACCAGGTTTGGGATGCATGCAATTAAAGGTAAATCGCGGGATTTCCTTTTAAATTACACTTGGAAATCCACTTTCATGGGCCTTGGAAGTCCCATATCCCACCTTCCCACACATTCTACAAAGCCTATGAAATAAGTTTTAAATTCCGTCCCATACCCATTCCACACATGCCATTCCCAAATCTTGAGTTGGGAGTAGCATTGCAACCCATTTAGTATAACTAAATGCCCTTACCTAGATAGGCCTAAGTCAAAATCCCTCTTTCCAACATATCTCCTTAAATATTCACCTGACATCACCCTATTCTTGAACTTCCCCAGTACATTAGTAGGAGCGAGTCGGAAATCGAAAGATTTGACGGTCGAAAACATCATTCTAGACCAAATGAGCTAACACCAAACCAAATTTGATAGTTTCGACCCATTGGGGGGTAAGGACTTAAGGGAGAATGAAATTTCAATAAAAACAGTAGAAATGTAGAAAAATCTGGTTTTGACTTCTAACGGGGAGGAATCTCATGGAATGGATAGGTCTATTGCGTAGATCAGCTTGTTCTACCCCAAAATCATATATGGCATGTCCTGGGGGGCCTTACCGGTGCCCGGAAAAACACCCGACAAGTTGCCCCTGCCAACCGGCATTTTCACCCTGCCGTCGGTGTTTCCACCACGCCAGTGGTGTGCTCGCCCCGCCGCCCGCGTGCTCGCCCCGCCAAGGCTCCAGTGGACCGCGTTGCCCCCGCCACCGGCGTTGTCACCCCGCCGTAGTTTTTGTAATTTTTAGTCAACTTCAAAAATTCATATCTCCTTCGTTACAACTCCGATTTAGGTGATTCAAAAGCCAGATTAAAGCTTGATGAGTCTAGTTTTATATAAAAATAAGAAAAAAATAAAATAAAAATTATAATATATCTAAAATTAAGCTGTTCTGTCAACTGTCCAAATTTTTTTGATTTCGGGCAGCTGTTGCTCCTTGAATTTTAATAATTTATTTATAACTCCAAATGAGATGAAATTTGGTGGGATGACTTAAAACTTGATGATAAATCATCATAAAAATTTTAAAAATTAATCCAGTTACTAAAAGTATAAGAAACATTACAAGCAGATGGGTCCCCTCCTCCCTTTCAATGTTTACACGAGTGGGGCCCATTTCCCTTGCTATGTGGGACTATCGAGAGTCCATAAAACATCTCTACTATGCCCATTATCCTCCACCATCCCTTCTAAACCCTAGGAAGACCTCCCCTCTCCCATTCTCAAACAAATCCTCAAACCCACCTTCTCTTTCTTCCAACCACATATCACACTCCATTCATCCATTCTTCAAATCCTAAGCCCTTTATTCAAATCCTCCCATCCAACCAACTCCCACCAACATTCACACCCTTTCAACATTCTTCAAACCCTCTCCAAACTTTATTTCCAAGATCCACCAAGCCTAACCCATACTCATTCTAAAACCCAATTCTCCTTCAAATTTCCTACTCAAAATCCCATACTTCTAACCCATCTTCTCCTTCTTCTTCACATCCTCGTATCTCCATACTTCATTCCTCCATTCTCCCAACCCATCTCCAAACCCATTTCTTTTGGGCTTGTTTCCACCCTCTCGCCTCAAGCTCATTCCTCCAAATCCCTCTCATCACCCATATTTTCTTCTAGATCCATTCACCAAAACCCCACTCCTTTCACTCTCTTCTTCTCCATTTCCAAATTCCATTTCCTAAAATCCATCTCAAAACCCTTCTCGAATCTCATATCTTCAACTCATCTTCAAGTTCATTTCTTCAAACCCACACTCGACTCATTTTCCCCAAACCACATCCTTAAGGTCCATCTTCCTTAAGAAACCATCATTCTCCCATTTCACTTCCATCTCCCTAACCCATCTCCACCCTCTCATTTCCAAAAATCTCACATCACAAAACCCAACAACAACCATCCACATTCAAATCCATTCCTCCCCATTCCAAGACCATACTCAACTTCAAATTTCTAAAACCCATTCCATCCTCATTTCCCCAAACCCCCTTCAACAAATCCATTTCAAACCCATTTCCCTATTTGCACATTCTCAACAACTATCCATTTCCTTACCGAGGGGAATGACATTCCTAGCAACCGTTGCCTTCTTCTTCTCCATTCCGGTGATTCTTTCCCTCAAGGGGAAGAAGTACCCCCATCTTTGCCCGATCCAGAAGAGTAGTAGCGTAACCTTTTCGATAATTAGTAGTTTGCTTTAAGTCGATTAGGTCTACCTGCTTATGTTGAAGGATAGTTAGGACGTTTGCTTGACTAAGTTGTTTTTTTTCCTTATGTTTGGAATGTCTAGAGAACTATATAATCCATGTTGTATGATGTAACTAGCCATACTAATGGCACTTTGAATTTAATATGAATGTATGAATTGTTTTTGAATTTTCTTATCGCCTTATAAATGCTTATATGAATGATTGTCTTACTGCGTCCATCTTAACGTTATTAGCACTCTAAACCACCAGAATACCTTAAAACTTTCGATTATTCTTTCCCTGTTAAAATTTATGAAACCAGAGAGTGATTTACCCATAACCCACTAACCATAGGATTGAAATGGTAATTCATATAAAAAAAATGTGACTTTAAAAACTTTTTAGCATGATCGTTGTTCATAGGCATGTTGAGAGAATTATTAAACCCCAAATTAGATATAAATTAAAACGAGGACTCTCGTAGACAAAGACCCAAGAGACAACCTTATAAATAGGAGATGTAAACTTTCCAATGATGGCTAAACAATTAGATTGATCGGACTATGGAATTACGGAACCACACATCTGCAAAGTACTCGCGGCTTAACCCAATTTTCATTCCTGGATGAATACCAATGGACTTACTGCTTTGACCGAGCAAAAGACCAGGATCTACCAGGACTAAGAAGAAATGCAACGATCTTTCTGCCCTGGTCAGACAGATGATCGACATATGGGATCAAAGCCTACCACAACTGTCTTTCCGTTTTAGCCCAATCATAAAAGAGTAAAATATACCACCATTAGGTAAACTTTACCAACAACCACTTAATACAATAATAATGATTTTGACATTTGTTTTCAAACCTCAAGTGTGAAAACTTTTAAGGGGGGTAGAATATAATAAGGAAGACTAGTACAGTTAGTATATACCCTACCATGCATATAAACCTCAAATCAATAAAACTTAGGCAAATGAAATGATAATATCTTTATTTATTACCCTTAGGCAATTTCGGGGACAAAATTATTTTTAAGGGGGGTAAATTGTAACATCCCGGATTTTCACTGTTTTGGATTTCCAAAAATCCTTGATTTTTAATTAACTTATACTATCACGTACTGACCATTAGCACTCAACGTTAGCTTATACACGAGTTAATTAATCCAAGATTAGCCCAATTTAATAGACCAGACAGGTCGTGATAAGGCCTAGTGCAGGCCGCTAAGCCAGATGGCTATTTACACTTAAAGACGGCCCATGTGGGCCACCCAGCGACCGTGAAGGGTCAAAAAATTCTAAAAATTTAGGAAACTGAAGATCTCACTGGGCTTATGGTTCATTGCGGACTACAAACCCAGTGTACACCCAGAACTGGGATCTGGCACTAGCCGAATACACCCCACCAATGCCAGAATTGGAATCTGGCACTTATAAATAAAACCGGGATACCAGGCGTTCCAGCCATCGGATTCCTTCCAAATTTGTGGTGACAATTTAATATATTTTTCTACACTCGCCCATCAAATCTGGGACCTGATCGTGGAACGGTGACCGTTGATTGTAAATCGGACCCGTACGACCAAACCCCGCATCCGTTCATTCCCAAATTTTGTAAGGCCCCTCATCGGGCCATGGACTACTTATCCTATAAATTTCATGGCCAGAGGGCCATCAGAAATGCTCCAATCACCAAAATGGCCCCCATAGGACCATTTAAGGGTCGGAAACGCTTACTCAAATCATATATCCGTTCATCCGTTCGTCCTCAATTTTTGCATGAGCCCTGGTCGGACCATAAGACACCTACACACCGAATTTGGTGGCCAGAGGGGTGTTAGGGCCACCCCAACACCAATAGGGAGTCGCGTAAGTCTATTTTAGGAAATTGTGAAAGCTTGGGGCCTTTTGCACCAAATCTGGAATTATAAAAAGGGCCTCATTTGGGCACCCCTCTCCCCATACGAATTTTGACCTAGAAGAGAGAAAAGGGAGAAGAGAAAGAGGAGAAAGGAGAAGAAAGAGAGAGGGAAGAAGGCATGGTGGACTCTCAATCAAGGTGGGGCCCAAGAGGATCAAACCCACAACCTTCTACACCTTCTCTAAGAAGAAACCGTGCACCACAACTACCAAAATCGTCCATTGATTGTCTAGGTAAGGCTTCTCATCCTTTGTCTTGAAAACCCTTTTGATGAAGGGGGATTTTACATGGATTTCTCATGTATGAACTTGCTTTAGGGATTCCGACCAACCGGCCTCAAATCGACGTTCTTAGGTCATTTTTGAGTCTCCAACGAATCACAAGGTGCGGACTATTGATCTTAGGTGGCCTAGCACCATTTATAGTATGGGTCTAATGATTTTGGTTGCTTGGTTGTGGTATTGAAAAATCTAGAGGAATCTAGGAATGGGTGTTTGTTGAAACTACATGGATTTACATGCTTAACTCTTGTTGATGTTGATCTTGTCCCTCATATGTTATTTTGGCTTATGATGACTTCATGTTCTTGTTTGTGATTATTTTCCACAATGAGTTACTTCATAGTGCATAGTAATCTTGACTCTTGTGTATGGTTGATCCCTTGAAATGTTGGAAGTGCCTAGCTTCCTCTCTAACCCACAGCACACACATACACTTGTTTCTACTAATTTATCATGCTTGTTAGGTAAATAGACTTGTATGGTGGAATGTATGCAACATGACACTGGAATGTTGGTTGATAAGCTTGATGTTGGTATGCTATATCTCATCGTCAAACCCTTGGATTGTCGGGAACTCGAGGTTAGACGGTAGTCCCATTGGTTGGACTACCCTAAGACTAACCACGCAAGTCGGACGAGTGCGTATGGACGGCAGCAGTTCGACTGCATGGGTCTAGTACCCGATGTCGTTCATCTCGTGCTCGCCTGACTCGTGCGGTTTAGTCTACTTATCGGCAAATCATGTTTGTTAACCCTGTGTGCTCACATATGTATGGAACTTGAACCACCCTACAACATTTGTAGCCCGTTGATAATCCACTTGTAACTGGTCCATAGCCTCGTGAGCCGGGCATGGTGGAATGGGACACTGTGTCCGAGCTGTCGGCCTACGCTGGGGTACCGCGCCTCCCCGTAGTGACTGCGAGCGATCCCTCCTTTTGGCACTCCTCATGTGCTTAGAGTCGGGGATGAGGAACCCGACGAGATCACGGATTGCGGTGCCCTGGCCTAGCTCATTGAGGGGTCTCTGCACCGCAACTAGTTGAGGGCATTGATACGTGGGGTGAATCAGTTTCTCAAACCTGCTGGATGAACGAAATTAACTAAGAACTTGGCTAACATATCATTGCATCGCATTAGCTAAGGTGGCGACTCGGCAGTCGAGGTCGCTCTGAGGGAGTGTTGTCATATGCGATCGTAAGATGGAGTCGCTTGAGGGAGAGTTGTGGCGAGGGCATGCATCATTTCATCCATCATGCATGCACATTAATAAGATTAGTTTAGTGACTGTGAATGATTATTTTTCATTAAATCCGTAATATAACTGATGTTTGTGATAACTTGAGACTAATAGTTCACACTGAGTTGATCACTCACTCCCACTCTGGGACGGTGTTTTAAAACACCAACTAGATTCGCTCATAGATGCAGGTGATGCAGAATTGTGGAGCTGGGCAATGCGGGCCTCGAGGAGGACGACGAGCGGACTCAGCTCTACTCTTGTAGACATGATGTTGTTGTAACTTTCTTGAGTAAATCCTTATGCGACCCATTTATTTTCCTTTAGACCTGTATATATTGATCTCTTCATTTCAGTAGACTGGTTGTGGTCGTGTTTCATGCTCCAAGAAATTCCAGGCTACGCATTTAAACTGGATTAATCATAAAATTATAAAATTGATGATAAGTGACACTCGGGGACTCGGGAGTCGAGTCTATACACGACCCCCGATTTTCTGGGGCGTTACAAGATCGGATCTAGGCTCACTGCGTTGTTGGCGTGCTGCGCAACAACTTGTATCAGAGCTATTGGTTTAGTTCTATTAGGAGCGATGGCAGAAGGAAGGAAAACTAGAATTGAGAAGTTTGATGGTTCAAACTTTGCCTTCTGGAAGATGCAGATGGAGGATTATCTGTATCAGAAGGACATCTATATTTCTTTAGGAGGAAAAAAAAAGAAACTAGAAAAGATGACAGATGATGAATGGTTTTTACTGGATAGGAAGGCTTTAGGAACGATCCGACTCTCTTTGTCCAAGAGCGTCGCCTTCAATATATCCAAGGTAAAAACTACAAAAGAATTAATGGAAGCCCTAGCCACCATGTATGAAAAATCCTCAGTATCCAATAAGGTTCATCTCATGAAACAACTATTCAACATGAAGATGTCAGATGGTGGGAGCGTGGCTGAACATCTAAACGAGTTTAATACAGTCACGAGCCAGTTGGAATCCGTTGGCATTATTTTTTAGGATGAGGTCAGGGCGTTATTGATCTTATCCAGTTTACCAGACAGTTGGGATGGTTTGGTGATTGTTGTGAGCAATTCCTCAGGGTCGACAAAACTAAAATTTAATGATGTGGCCGGTCTAATTCTCAGTGAAGAATCTAGAAGGAAGGCATCAGGAGTTTCATGGGATTCAGGGAATGCTCTAAACGTTGAAGGAAGAGGAAGATCGCTGAACAAAGGAGGCAATAAACACGGGCGTTCTAAGTCGAGGAAGAAGTCCAAGGGACCGAAAGATAAAGACGGGTGTTGGTATTGTAGCAAGAAGAGGCACATGAAGCGTGATTGCAGAGCACTCAAGAAACAAGAAGGAAGCTCTCAAGGTGAAAGGATTCAGTGAATCTATTTAAGAAGAGTGACATAGAGGCGTTGATCTTGTCTCTTGATGCGAGGAATGAGTCTTAGGTTATAGACTCGGGTGCTTCGTTTCATGCCACTTCATGTAAGGAAGTTCTGCGTGATTATGTATCAGGTGACTTTGGGAGAGTCTACCTGGGTGATGATGAGTCGTGCAGTATTGTTGGAAAGGGAGACGTTCAGGTCAATCAGAAAGATGGAACAGTTTTGAAATTAAAGGATGTCAGACATGTGCCGAGTTTGATAAGGAATCTGATCTCAGTGGGACAATTGGCCGATATTGGTTATGTGACGACATTCACCAGTCGAGTGACTCCTGGAAGATCACAAAAGGTGTCTTGGTAATATCTCAAGGCAAAAAGAAAGGTACTTTATACGTAACTTCAGGATCGTATAGTTCACTCGCAGTCGCATCAACTGGAGTGAATGGGCAGTTATGGCATCAAAGGTTGGGACATATGAGTGAAAATGGGATAAAAGTGCTATTGTCTAAAGGGAAGCTACCAGGGCTAAAGTCTATTGACTTAGAATTCTGCGAGGACTACATGTATGGTAAGCAGGAAAAGAGTAAGCTTCAAGAAGATGGGACGCGCTCCAAAGATGCATCTGTTGGAGCTTATACACACTGATGTGTGGGGACCGACACATATATCATCTCTTGGTGGCTCACGTTATTTTGTTACTTTTATTGATGATGCTAGTAGAAAATTATGGGTCTATTTCTTAAAGTATAAATCTGATGTATTTCATATATTTAATAAGTGAAAAGTTATGGTAGAAAATGAGACAGGTAAAACAGTAAAGTGTCTCAGATCTAACAATGGGGGAGAGTATTGTGATAAGAGGTTTGAGGAGTATTGTGTAACAAATGGAATCAAACATCAAAAAATGATTCCAGGGACACCACAACATAATGATGCGGCTGAGCGCATTAACAGGACTATCCTTGAGCGCGCCAGGAGTATGAGGTTACATGCAAGGTTGCCCAAGACCTTTTGGGCAGATGCTGTGAATACTGCCATATATCTCATCAATAGAAGTCCCTCAGCACCATTGGATGGTGGGCTACCAGAAGAAACGTGAACTGGGAAAGAAGTGAACCTTGCACATCTCAAAGTGTTCGGTTGCACTTTATATGTTCACATTGATGCAGAGCACAGAAATAAGCTGGATGCGAAGTCCATGAGGTGCATGTTTATAGACTACGGGCAGCATGATTTTAGCTATAGGTTTTGAGATGCAGAAAACAGGAAAATCATTAGAAGCAAGGATGTAGTCTTCAATGAAAAAGTGATGCATAAGGACAGTGTGCAAGAAACTAAGACTAAGGAAAATGGATTCGTAGAGTTGGAAGAGTTACCGGACACGGGTATTACAGCGTCATAGGATGATCATGCACAGGAGCATTATGAGGCAGAGCCGCATACACCAGTTGTGAGGAGGTCTACTCGGGAGAGGAGACCTACCGTCCGATACTCACCTTCCTTATATTATCTACTACTGACAGATAATGGTGAGTTAGAGTGAGGTGTTACAGTCAGATACACGGGTTAAGTGGGAGCAGACCATGGATGAGGAGATAGACTCTCTTGAGTCTAATCGTACATGGGAGCTTGTCACTCTACCTAAGGGTAAGAAAGCTCTTCATAACAAGTGGGTTTACAGACTGAAGGAGGAGTATGATGGTTCGAAACAGTACAAGGCCAGATTAGTTGTGAAAGGTTTTCAACAAAAGGCAGGTATCGATTTTACTGAAATATTTTCACCTGTGGTGAAAATGTCTACGATTTGCATGGTCTTAAGTATAGTGGCTACAGAGGACTTACATCTAGAGCAGCTAGATGTTAAGATAGCCTTTCTTCATGGGGACCTTAAAGAATAAATATATATGCATCAGCCGATAGGATACGTGGCACCAAGAAAGGAAGACAAGGTATGCAGACTAAAGAAAAGTCTATATGGCCTGAAGCAAGCCCCGAGGCAGTGGTACAAGAAGTTCGATAGTTTCATGTCGAGAAACGGTTTTAGGAGATATCATGTAAATCACTGTTGTTATTTGAAGAAGTTTAATACGTCATACATCATCCTTCTTCTGTACGTTGATGACATGCTTATGGCTGGTTCAAGCATGAAGGACATCTCAGGTCTCAAAAGACAACTGTCTAGAGAATTTACCATGAAGGATTTAGGAGCTGCAAAACAAATCCTAGGCATGAGGATAAAGCGTAACAGTGAAAACAAGAAACTAATTTTGTCACAGGCAGAGTACATAGCCAAGGTACTTGATCGATTCAATATGGGAGGTGCTAAGCCGGTTAGTACTCCATTAGCCAACCACTTCAAGCTATCTAAGGAGCAAGGCACAAAGACCCAAGAGGAACAGGACTACATGGCTAAAGTCTCATACGCATCAGCCATTGGGAGTCTCATGTATGCTATGGTGAGCACGAGACCGGACATTTCTCAAGCAGTGAGAGTTGTTAACAAGTTCATGAATAACCTCGAGAAGGAACATTGGGAAGCTGTAAAGTGGATCCTTAGATACTTGGTAGGTACTAAGGATGTAGGGATGTGCTATGGTGGATCGAAAATCAAGTTACAAGGCTACGTGGATTCAGATTTTGCAGGAGATATCGACAGCAAAAGAAGCACTACAGGTTATGTTTTTACTCTTAGTAGTGCTGCAGTCAGTTGGGTCTCTCAGTTACAGAAGATAGTATCTATCAGTACGACAGAGGCAGAATATGTTGCGACTATAGAAGCGTGCAAGGAGATGGTATGGATGCAAGGTTTCATGGAAGAGTTGGTAAAGAAGCAAGCAGATTGCAAGCTATATAGTGAAAGTCAGAGTGCAATACACTTGACTAAGAATTCAGCCTTTCATTCAAGGACCAAGCATATTGCCATCAGATATCACTTCATACATTCGTTACTGGAAGATGGATCGATTGCTCTGGAGAAGATTCATACAAGTAAGAATCCTGCGGATATGTTGACCAAGGCGGCCACACGAGATAAGCTGAAGCTCTGTTCAGCTTTGATTGGTCTTCGGGCTTGAAGACTGAGAGGTGGTGTACTCCGGATGAAGAAGATGAAGGTTTAAGGCGATGTGTCTCCAAGTGGGAGATTGTTAAGATGTAGAGCCACATCTGGGACTGTCTTTGACCGGTCGTGAGCCATGCTCTACCGATCGTAGGGTCTGGCTCGACCGGTCGTAGATCGGCTCGACTCAAAGTCCAGTGAGTACTATTTTTTGATCCCGAGGTGCTCAACCGGTCGTGGCCCATTCACGACTGGTCGTGGGGTCCTCTTGACCGGTCGTGTAGACTGCATGACCAGTCAAGGTTACGCAGACTCGTTCCACGATTTTGCACGGATTTCGTGTCGCAAGTCCTTTCGCAACTGGGATGCGGAAAGGGGAGTTGCCTAAACTATATATAAGTGTTCCTAGGGTTTTTCTAGGAATTTGGAATATTAGGAAAATAATTATAAGGTGTGGGCAAAGGGTTTTCTATGTTCTTCTAAGGGAGAGGTTAGTATATTGCCTTGTAATCTTTGTTCTTCATAGTGGAAGTTTGCATCCGTGGTTTTTTACCCTAGTTTGGGATTTTTCCACGTATATCTTGTCTTGTGGTTTGTTTTGATTGCTTTGATCCACTTTTAGTTTATATTTCTTCTTGTTTATCGTTTATGGGTGAGGCTTGAGATCAGATCTAGGCTCACTGCGTTGTTGGCATGCTGCGCAACAATATATATATATATATATATATATATATATATATATATATATATATCATACGTTTTTTATTTTCATTTACATTCACAAATACAATCATCATCCATCCAACTATTAACAACATTTATAAAAAATAAATTATATCCAACCAACTCTTAATAATAATTTGCAACTTAACCTACTGGGAACCATTATGCACCGTAATGTCTTACGGCAGAGCGGGTTTTGAGGAGTTACAAGTTAACCCTGACGACAGCATATAAATGAAGCGATAAACATATAAATGATTCAAAATTAATTAAAGGTTTAGAGAACTTACATCCACCTCACTCTTATTGCCAAGTAGTCCTAATGAAAATGCATCCACACTACGAGAAGGGAAAAAAAAAATTGTAGCTGCACCGATACGGTTTAGTATGAACGGCTGCCTATGATTAACTACCAATGAGGTTAACATATAGATATTAGATGACAAATCTAGATCATCAGACAAGTGGGGCATATGGGCAATCCTCTAGGGGGTGAGCATTGCTTGATAAACCTCAGTAGACCATCTTTGACTAAAATAATGCAGAGTCGAAGATCAGAAGTCCATTTTCATGTGGGCAATACGTTCGCATTCAATATGAAACTGATTTGTTTAATAGGTGAAACTCACTATGATGATCGAATGATTCAAAAATCAATCCTGTTCAGTCATTTGATGGGACCAATATTGGAAACAATATATAAACACAACCTAAAATTCTCCCAAGTAATGTGTGTCCACCTTATAATAGGATCAGCTTGATTTTTGAGTTGTTTGATCATCATGGTGGGGTAGACCTATTGGATGGGTTAGATTTCATACAAACACTATGTAAACCCCACATTGCTTGACTCCACTCTTTTTAAAATAGAGCCAAAAGCAATCTACTTATTTTGCCTACAAAACAACTCTCAAAAATTAGTTTTTGGAGAGATGCAAAGTGCCTTTAATTTAGTTTCTTTAAGAAGTTGTTGATCTATGTATTATGGGCCCACCTGTTATATATGAAATCCAACCTCTTTAAGGGATAAACCCCACCATAATAATTAGAGAGTGCATAACCGCATGGATAAGCTCACACCAACCCGTCAATTTGGGATCCAATTCGGGATTTTATTTTCCTTGGGAGGTATCGGGAAGGAATTAGAATGTAATAATATCGATTCATACAGAAGAAATAATTAGAGAACCCAAAAATCAATCCCATCCGATTATTTCGTGGGCCACAACATAGAAAACAAATAACCACTTGCCTGAGCTTATGGTTGGGTAAAATATGGAGTGGTTGGTTCTTTAATCCATTAACTAATCTTCTCCAAGTATTCAAAATCACAAATGGTAACTTTCTTATCTTTATAAATTGAGGCCTTGTGATGCATGCAATCCAACTTGAGCACTTCTTCCTAGAGCACTGCTAATTCATCTCAGCCATTATGGCCACAGGCACATTCACACGATCAACCACGTTCGCCTTGCTATTGCTTGTAACATTGGTGGGCCTCTCCAATGCCGAACATTAGGCCACCAAGGAGACAAAGATGGTGTTCTACATGCATGATCAGCTGACGGGTGTAGAGCCGACGGCTTTGCCTGTTGCCATGCACAAGAATGCAACTGCGTTGGACTTCGGCACCATAACAGTTATCGATGACGATCGAAAGGGATTCAGAGCGAGTAGGCCGAGCACAAGGCATATATGCAAACTCTGCGTTTGGATGGGACCGACATCCACCTATTATTCTCGATCATCTTTACCAATAAGAAATACAATGGTAGCACATTAGAGATCCAAGGCGCGGAGAGGTGGACTTTGAAGCAAAGAGAGGTGTCAGTAGTGTCTGGGACAGGCGTGTTCCGGTTTGCTAGGGGCTATGCTAACTTAGAGACAGCATATTCTTCTGGATTGAATGCAGTTGGCAAGTTTAATGTTACTCTTCTCCTTTATTGAATGGATTTTATTGTGAAATTTGTTGTGGAATTGATTTTTTAGGCTGATTTTTGGTTGTACGGGAATTCTATGATATTTGGTACAAGCAAATGCAGTCTTATGGAGGGGATGTAATAAATACGATATTTTTTCAAGCTTTGATTCTTAGTTATGTGTACGTAGGTTATGTTGTAATAAGACGGTTATTTTATAGGGTCTTTGTATTCCTACCTTGTCTGCTGCCTTTTGGACTGATTCTCTATTTCAATTTTAACGGTTTATGTAGGGTAGTAGGGTTGTTAATAGATCCAGATGATGGTTCTGGCAAGTCCATTAGGCGAAATCCTAAAGACCCAAGATTGATTTGATTTTAGCCTGCTAACCTATTTCATACAAGATCTGGGTTATTCATTTGGTGTGCACGACCCCAAAATCAGGCCAATCCCATCAGAAGTACTTGTGGGTGAAGTTTGAGGACAGACCCTCTTTTGATCTGTCACTGGGACCAGCAATTAGAGAGTATAACTTCAACGGGTGGAGTTGAGGGAAGCACGCGAGGTCTATAGCTACAGGATATATCATGAAAATGGGACGTGGATTGCATGTGAAAGTCTTTGCAGGAACTGGAAGCTAGGTGGGGCCAACGTGATGTTTTTGAGAAATCCACCCTGTCCATCCGTTTTTTCAGATCATTTTACAACATGGACCCAAAAATGAGAGATATCCAAAACTCAAGGGGCCCACACGACAGGAAAAAGTAGGTAGGGAAATGCCTACTGTTGAAACCTCTCTAGGGTCCACCGTGATGTTTATATGCCATCCATACCATTCATAACTTCATTCCTACTGGGATGAACATATAAAACAAAAATATTAACCTGATCCAAAACTTTTGTTGCCTCATGGATGTTTCAACGGTAGATGTTCAATACTGATCACTGTTTCCTGTCATGTGGCCCACTTGAGTTTTGGATCTACCTCATTTTTTTTCACATGTCATGAAATGATCTATAAAAATGGATGAACAAGGTGGATTTCTCAAAAACATCATGGTGGGTCCCACCTAGCTTGCTGTCACAGGAAGTTGCTGCCAAAGCCTTTCCCGGGCGGATTAAGGGGGATTAGGAGGGATGGGATGGTCAAATCCCGGGATATGCCGACAGACCCAATAAACTTGTCCCGGGATGTAGCAAACCCATGGATCTTAAACCAATCCACTTACATCACCATCATTACCTTAAAATTGATCCCATCCCTCCTAATCCTGTTCAACCGTAGGTGGGGTGTGTTTGGTTGGACGGATTGGAAGGGATTGGAAGGTAAAATCCCGAGATATGCTGGGCGTGCCAAACAAACTAGGTGAACTTGTCCCGAGATATAGCAATCCCATGGATCTTAAACCAATCCACTGACACCACCATCGATACCTTAAAATCCATCCCATCCCTGGTAATCCCATGGGATCCGTCCGGCCAAACAGGCCCTAAATAGGTTGTGCCTGCATAGATGGTCTTAGAGAATCCAGATAAAGGTTGGGATGGACCAGTTAATATAAGGGCTTTTGTATTTTAGGCCCCGAACCAGCACTCCTTTATCTAGGCCCGATACGCAGCCCAAGCTGGGCCAAAGTGAGCTAGTCCCAAAACTCCAATGGGCGAGCCCGACCAAGTGACAACACTAAAAGGCAATGATTAATCCAGGGTTTTGGTTAGTGGACCACCAAACCTTAGGGCCTATTGATGGATGTTTCATGTTGGCTTAAACAGTAGTTGAGAAGCACTGATCTGTGTTTTATCTTTCTTTCATGCTTGCATAGTAGAGCCAAAAAGACCATGATGTATCCATGGGGCAGGGATTGACTGTTAGACCACCATGCTCTTTTCAGGCCCACCAAATAAACGGTCAACGGCTCGGCCCAGATTTGATGAAGATGTATCAAGACTTTGTTTCCTTTAGTATACCAAAATCTCTGGCCCATTGCAAGGACGTAGCCTAATGTTATTGCCCAAGAAATAAAATGTAGTAGGTTGGATCATTGCAAGATCCTGGACATCAATGACTATTCAATTCAATCTGAACCATTCTTGTATTTCATCCATCTGATGGTTAGATAATAAAATAAGCATATTTCATCCATCTGATTTCCATGTCATATATCTAAACCGTATTGCTCACCTGATGTAAAGTTCAGATCTCACACGTGTCGCATTATGAGCACATGGGCAGATGTGTGGATGTGTACGCTCCCACATGTGCATGCAAATAGCGAACCTTAAAGGAGGAGAATGTATTCTCGTAGAGAATGACTCAGCTGGATCGGACGGATGGTATTTCATCCGCATTTAGGATCGTCGGTGGTAGATGGGGAGACACGAACTGTAGAGCTGGGCATCGAGTCAAGTCGAACCGAGTTATGGCTGAACCGACTCGACCCGACTCCCTACCGAGACCAGCATGCCTGACCCGATCCAAGTCCGGGCAGGTATCCACGGGCTAAAATCACAGCTCAGAACCTAGGTGGACCTGGCGGAACTGCAGCTCTCCAACAGCCACACGGCATCTCATACATCCCATTATAGAGAATGCCTATCCACCAAAATTGCATTTCTCTGGACACAATCTCAATAGCAATTTTGGGACAGTTTTGATCAGAGAGGGCCACCACACCCAATACAGAATCCGCATTCTGTGACACCTTAACACATGAAAAAGATACCCACCCAATTTCCTCTAATATTGATCCTACCTTCCCATCTTGGGAGCCCCCATCATGGTTGGTCCATGATCTAGAAACTCCATTGCTTAGATGATTCTAATCACTATATTGGAGAACTTCTCTACGTAACCATCTTATCTGTCCATTTGCATATCACTATTGGCAGTGGGAGGAATGTAATGAGGTCAATCAACGTCTTCCGCGGGGAATAACTACTCTGAATCTACAGAGCTCTCTGAATTAGCCTAACCATGTTATTCTCCTAATTTTTGTAAGCCATTTTCATGTTGGGCACGACTTCTACTACTCAAAGATGAAAAGTTTTACTCAAGTTAAAACTTATTATTTATAGTAAAAACGAAACTAAACGGGACTTTTGACCATCGATCTGATGGAATCTCGTAAATCCGGCGTAGCGGGGTTGGTTGGCTTAAGTAGGTTCTCCTACCTAAAATCATATATAATATGTCGAAAAACTCATCCCAGTTTGTGAGATATGACTGATTTAGGATTTTGACGGTCCGGATCATTTCCACCTCCGATCGGGCCTTCTCCGGTCCATCTTTGCCATGAAAGTGTCTGCAACCTGATCTAAATCAACTATTCAGATGGTTAGGATTGCCAAATGATAGAGATTTTTGTTTCCCTATATGAGGCCAAACAAAACAGTTTGGTTCACCCAAAGATGGTGAGCTAGTGGTTGTTAAGAGTTAGGTTATCTGTATATTCAACATGGGAATCAACCAATAGAACCAGAAATTCCATTCTGCATTGGTTCAGACACCACAGCACAGTGCATTACACAATACTAGGTTTTCACCTCCTCAAACCTACAACAATTGAAGCAATCCAGCCTGTATCATAAGGTTGCCTCCAAATAAAATCCCTTAGTTACTAAACAGAAATGTCTGTCCACAATACTGACAAAAAAGAATATGGATGGAAGCGGTCTTACATTTCCTTCTTGATACCGGAATGCTCAATCAACTGTAAGTGGTTATGAACGTTTTTTTGTTATCCTCCAGTAAGTGATCGTATTCAAAAAGGAACCCTTCCGACTGCTTCAGCAGAGCCACCGCAACGGATTCGGTGGCCTAGACATCTCTCTTCTTCAACGTGGCTTCTGATTGGAGTTGCTTTACTTTCATCCTCAGAGTTTCAATTTCTTCCTCCAGTGCTTTTGACTCCTCCGAACTCCCACTTTTTCGATCTTCAAACCCTCTGTTCTGTTTCTTCATAGCCTCCATGCTCTTTCGCATTGTTCGCAGTTCTCTGATATAATGGTGTAACCGGTCGCTTATTAGTCCAAGAAATAGGGAGTAACCTGCAGGAAGTTCACCAAATTTGTATTCAGATTCATATGGGCTGCAACTAAATAGCTTTTTATTCTGACTTCAGTGACCCTTCCATGTGTGGGATTGAGAGGAGATGAATGGCTAGTTCGTATCTTACATTCAACTAACACTTAGGGACAGTTTGGATGCCACCAAATAAGTTACTTTTTCTACTTACAGCAGTAGATAAGTAACTCATTTCAGATAAGTTTGGTTTATGATTAGTTATAAGTAACTTTTTTACTTAAAAGTTCTTAATTACTACAGTTTTTTTAGCCTTTCTACTTTTCATAAGTTGCTGAAGAGAGGCATACAAAAGACCAAAGAGAAGAGAAGATGATAAGTAGGTTGTTTACCAAACATACTTATCTTCTTAATAAGTAGACACTAAGATAAGTTACTTGTAGCATAAGTAACTTATCTTAAGCAACTTAAGATCCAAACGGGCCCCTTTCATCACACCCTGAATCTTCTTAAATGTAGGTCTGTCTTTGTTTCGTGCATGTGCAATCTTTTTTTCATTTGTTTCTGTTATCATTAGCAGCCACTCTAAAAATGGTGTTTTTGTCAAACAGGGCAGGAACAAAAATCTCAATTACCTTATCATTATCATCATCATCATCATTGTCATCAAATCATCTTTTTCTTTTTAATCTTTATATTTTTTTTGTCGAATTGAGTATCTCTAAAATTTAGAGGCTGACTAACTATCCAACGTCTTCGAAATGGGAAAGGGTGTGCGCGATTTTAAGAAGACAACATGCATTTTGGTTGCTCCAAAGAAAGGAGCTGGCTATTTCTTTCAAACCATTGACCAGTTCATTGACATCGAGAGTCTCAAAACTCTTTTATGAAACATTGTAAGCCATCACATTGGCTTCACTGCAAATGTTTACCAACAACACCATTGCCAATAATGCCCAAAGAATCTCCGAAAGCTTTGGCTACCCCATCGACCGACTAGATACCGTTAAAATGGAATCTTTATATGGATAGAACAAGCACATAGAAGACCCTCTTATTAAGCTTATAGAAGACCCTACAGAAATATACTCATTAATTAGAAGGAATATGTAGAAACACAATCATCAAACCCTTGTTATTAAGCCAATTCCCTCCATACAACATTTGCCTAATACAAGATTTTTGTGGAAATGGAACCCAAATTAAGTCGAAATTTTCATTGAACATATGAGCGATTGGACGACGAGCGCAACAACAGAGACGTGACCTTTTGGTTCACCAGAAAGCAGTACTGCTCAAAATACAGGTGATTCTTCCCAATCCAACCCAACCCAAGGACCCTGCCGGAACCAAACCCAACGACCCTGACAACCTGACCCGCCGCAAAATACCCAAAAGCAACTCCAATCAATTGACTTGATTGAAGGACCAGTTGGGGGATTGGGTGGGAGGCCCAATTGATGGACGGTGATCGCAATGCTGAAATTTATAATATCAGAATTTCCCAAATTGAGTCTGTGTAAGATCAAATATCAAAATTGTTGTAGCAGACATACAGATATATATATATATATATAAAAAAAAAAAAAAAAAAAAAAAAAAGATTAACCAACACCGTCCAAATTCTACTCAATTCAATTCAAAGAAACAAGAGAATGGGAAAGAAATAAAGAAGAGGAGCTGAAAGGAAGAGAGGAGCAAGTACCCATGAGAGATGCTTCTAGAAGATGGCGGGCCATGAGAAGCTGATCGGTGGGGTTGACGGCACCGAATTCGGTGGACCGCTGTTGGATCTTCACCATGCTGTAAACCGTGGAAACCAAGATGATGAAGATGATCCCTCCCACAGTCTTCAAGATGAGTGGGGCTCTTCCTCTCTTGGCCCGATCGAGGCCCATCATCACCAGCTTACGCAGAGGCGTTTTAAATAAGAGTAGCAGAACCAGAGCCACTTCCGCAAATAGGAGCGAGAAAAGCAGCTGAATCATCTCTCTCTCTCTCTCTCTCTCTCTCTCTCTCTGCAACTTCTGAAGGGTTTGGTAGCTGAAGAGTAGTCGATGATTTTAAGTTTTAAGGGTCGGTAATGGGAAGTGGGTCCCACTTGAGCAATGGAAGGGAAAAGCGACGGAAGAGATTGATTGAGCAGGTAAGGATGGACGGTGCTCTTTCTTGATCGTTTGCAGCTGTTGGGTCGTTGCTGCTTTTTCTGGTGGATACTTTCGCGGGCCTTTTTCAATTTGTAGGTTCCAATCCAACCCGTCTTTACAAGTGAGTACTGTGATTCGTTCATCTGGGCCGTTGAACTTATGGAAACTGCTGCATGCTTATTAGGTGATACAGCTCTTCCAGATTTGAAGGGTGCCGAGCTAGGAGGGTGGGATCCCTGACCATGGGGCCCACCGTGATGTATGTGCCTTAGCCGTCCATCCGTTATGAAATTTAATTTTAGTGCAAGATTTCAAAAATGAAGCAGATCCAAATCTAAGGTGAACCAGGAAACAGTGTTAATTGACAATTAAAAACTTATTGTGGGCCACGAAAGTTTTCGATCAAGATGATATTTGTGTGGTCCCTTCATCCAGGTCTTTGTGACCTTATCAACAGGTTGGATGGAATATAAACATTTCGGTGGTCCCCATGAAGTTTTAATGGTGGGGATTCAATCATGACTATTTCCTGTGATGTGGTTCACCTAAATTTGAATCTACTTCATTTTTATGATCATGGCCTAAAATGATATGCAAAAATGTATGGACGGTGTGGATGTAAGACACATTACAGTGGGCCCCACAGTTTCTAATGTGAGAGGTTTTGGGGGGAAATATCGCAGGCACATAATCGTCAAACAGGTCAATGTTATGGATTGATCAGAGCTGGTGCATGGGGACCGTGTAAATAATTCCCCTCTTGCTTTAGGAATGTTACTTTGCGTGCTTGTGGCGGGCAATATGCCAAACAAAAGATGTCGCACACGTGGAGAGATGAGTGAGAGATGGAGATGAGGGTTGATGCTACATGCGATGGGGCTGAAAGTTGGGCGGTTGCAACCTGACCGACCTTACATTAGGTTGGGCTTGGGCAGAATATATATATATTGGGCCGGTTGAAGATTTGTGCTGTGGAATCACACATATCTAAATCTAGGATAGCAATTCAATAACAACAAGCAATCACAAGAGACAAAGATTTAATGTGGAAAACCTTTACTGGAAAAAATCCACTATGAAATAGAAATTATAAAGAGAGAGGGGACTTACCCAATTCGAACAATCTTAAATCTCACCCTTGCTACACCCTTTAGAAACTCTAAA
The DNA here is from genome assembly GCA_030180095.1 of Magnolia changhungtana. Classification (NCBI taxonomy): domain Eukaryota; kingdom Viridiplantae; phylum Streptophyta; class Magnoliopsida; order Magnoliales; family Magnoliaceae; genus Magnolia; species Magnolia changhungtana. The sequence continues at coordinate 8,066,650 of JASAUF010000411.1, read as the reverse complement.
AACCCTTTTAAGAACCCTTAGAAAATTTTTAGAAAGCCTTAGAATAACTCCACTTACGCACCTCCTTTGAAAAAGTTCGGAAACCGCATCAAATTTACGCAGTGATGGTTGAAAGCTGTTTTCTCCTTAGGGCCCACAGTGATGTTTATTTGTCATCCAACCCGTTAATAAAGTGGAAACAAAAATATCAGTTTGATCCAAAACTTCTGGGGTCTTCAACAAGCTTTCAATGAAGAGTTGAACACTACAAGAAAATATAATTTTATTTATTACAAATACTTGTACACAATAAGGGTATGCTTTACAACACTCACAAACTATCACTCTTAAATGACAACTCACACACATAAGGAAAAAACTCTTTCAAACTCTTAATACTTGAACACCTTGCTTTCACTCTTAAACTCACTCTTTTGTTGTTGATATTTTTGTGTGTTTTTATGTATGTACATAATGAGGCTCTCCTCATATTTATAGGAAGCTATGGAAGGTTCTAGAATCAATAAAACCCTAAAGAGTTCTAAAAGCTTCCAAATATCCTATAAATTTCTATTATATTCCGGAACATTCTAAGAGAATCCGGAAGGTTTTAGCATAGTCCGAAATGTTCTAGCATAATCCGGAACATTCCAGAAGAGTAAAGAAAACTCCATCAAACTCTAGAAGTTTCCGGAAGATTCTAGAGAATTCTAGAATTTTCCAGAAATGTCTGGAAGTTTCCGGAAGACTCCGGAATATTCAAGAGAGGTGGTGATGACATTTAAAACTCCCCCTCAGCACCAACTCTCACAATTCTGCCTTGGTCACCATGCCAAGTTGCTTTCTGAATCAGTGAACTTAGCATTGCTAAGTCCTTTCATGAGTATGTCTGCAACCTGGTTGTCGGTCTTCACATCCTTAGGTTTTAGAACTCGTTCCCAAGTCTAATTTTGGTTCAATGTCTTAATCTCTTCTTCCATCGCCTTCTGTCATTCTATGTCTCGGGATGCTTCTTCAAAAGTCGTTGGCTCCTTCACGGTCTCTTTTTCTACTAAGGCAGCATCCACGTATCTTGGGTTAGGCTTTCTCTGTCTAGTTGTCCTCCTAAGTGGTGAGTTGTCTACCACAACCTCCTGTTGACTTGGGCGAAGCTCTTCTGGACTACTTTGATGTACTCCAGTTTGCCATGAACTCATAGATTTCTATAGTGTTCCAGACAGATTAGGCACTTGCTCACCATCTCCTGCTGTAGGCGTCAACTCCTTAGTTGAACTAGGAGATTCTTCTCCTTCCCTTGTCTCTCCCATCTTCTCATACAGTTCATCTTCTAAGCCTTGAGAGTTTGGCAGCTCTTCCTTCAATGGTAACCACCATGATGAGGCTTCATCAAAGACAACATTCATCGATGTGTGGCACCGACCAGTTGCAGGGTTGCAACATTTCCACTCTTTCTTTTCACTATTATAGCCCAAAAAGATGCAACGAATTGCCTTCTTATCGAACTTGTTACGCAAGTGATCAGGCACAAACACATAACATACACTTCCGAAGACTCGGAAGTAACTCACCTTGGGCTTTATGTTTCATAGCTTCTCGAAGGGTGAGACAAAGCCTAGTTTTGCTTGTGGTAGCCTATTGATCACATGAGCTGCCGTTTGCATGCACTCTGCCCAGAATCGGCTGGGCACATTCTTAGCATGTAGCATGTTGTGACATATCTCTGCAAGATGACAATTTTTTCTTTCAGCAACGCCGTTTTGTTGTGGAGTGTCCGAACAAGTCAATTGTCATCGGATTCTACACTCCTTTAGATAATTTGAGAACTCTTTCGATGTATACTCTCCGCCATTATTCGTTCGCAAGCATCGGATCCTTTTATCGAACTCACTTTCGACCTTCTCCCGAAATTCTTTAAATTTTAATAAAGTTTCTGACTTCTCTTTCATAAAGTAAACTCAAACGTACCTTGAGAAGTCGTCAATGAAGGTCACCATGTAATGCATGCCATTAACCGATGCCTGTTTTACCCGTCCAAACACGTCTGAGTGGACAAGCTCCAAGCGTTCTTTAGATCTAAACTTTAATTCTTCATATGGCAATTGGTGTGCTTTGCCATATTGACACCCTACATGAGTTATCGGCAACCTTGAATTATTAACTGTTACCACCACCCGATCTCCTTTGTAGGCGGATAAACTTGACAGTTTCTTCTTATCACCTATCATGTGATTTGAGCACCCCGAATCAACGATCCAATCATCATTGTAGTTGATAGCTGCTTGATTGGAAACTACGGCAAGGGCTATTTCACCAGTCTCTGTCACTATTGAGGAAGCAGCTACTTCGTCAGTGACTGTGTTAGACTGTTTGAGTGGTTCATCAAAATCTATCTCCTTCTCTGAACAATCTCTTTTAATGGATTCAAACACTTCTAAGGATGCCTGAAAGTCTCAGTCATCTTCACTGTCTTCTTGGTGATTCCTACAAGTCACCAAGTTACCTTCGGCTGATTTTTTCTTGAACCAACAATTTTTTGTAAAGTGACATTTCTTGCCCCAATTGAAACACTCTATATCATACCTTCGAGATACGGAGGATCGTTGTTTATTGGTGTTGTTGTCGGATTGAACTCTCCCTGTCCAAGGACTTCTTCCTTGCTCTTCTTTCTTCTTGGACTTTCCAAAGTTCTGCTGACTTTGTTCACCCTTTCTGTTCTGCTGTCGATATCCGCCTTTTTTATTATTACAGTAGAGTGCTTCCTCTTCTTTGTTTATCGACACTCCAGCCATTTGTTTGCATAAACTTTCTTGATTGGCCAACAAATTCTCCAACTCTATGAGAGTAGGTTGAGTAGGCCAACTTCGTATTACCGTGATAAAAGCATTATACTCGAGCTTCAACCCGTGTATAATGATCCTCCTCATTTTTTACTCATGAATTTTTGCTTTAGGATCCAATTCTGAAATTTCACGGCATAAATCATTTACTCTTGTAAAGTACTTGCTTATAGACTTATCTCTTTAGGTGGTGGACATTAACTCATTCTCTAAATATTGAAGTCGAGTATCATTTGTTTTTGAAAACAATGATGCAGAGGTATCCCTTGCCATCTTGGGTGTGTCGTCATCCTTGATTCGCCCGAGCAACTCATCCTCAATAGTTGACTTGAGCACGTATATTGCCTCCCGACCTTAATCTTCCACTTTCGGAGTGCTTCAGCATTTTCCTTAGGAGGTAGGATAATCTCATCCCCATTAATAACCTCCCACAAGTCCTGCCCTTCAAGGTAGGACTTAATGCGACTCCTCCAACTTTAATAGTTGTGGTTGTTAAGCCTCGTAACTCCGCTCGTTGTGTTCACAAGATCCGCCATCGTGACTTGGTGTGATTATCACTCCCTTTACCAAGCAAGCCAACAAACTTCATAGTCTCCAAACTGTACATGATCTCCTTAGAAAACGGATCCCGACCAAACCTCGCTCTGATACCAGATTGAAGAGTTGAGCACTACAAGAAAATGTAATTTTATTTATTACAAATACTTGTACACAACAAGGGTATGCTTTACAACACTCACAAACTATCACTCTTAAATGACAACTCACACACACAAGGAAAAAAACTCTTTCGAACTCTTAATACTTGGACACCTTGCTTTCACTCTTAAACTCACTCTTTTATTGTTGATATTTTTGTGTGTTTTTGTGTACGTACATAATGAGGCTCTCATCATATTTATAGGGAGCTATGGAAGGTTCTAGAATCAATAAAACTCTAAAGAGTTCTAGAAGCTTCCAAATATCCTATAAAGTTCTATTATATTCCGGAACATTCTAAGAGAATCCAGAAGGTTCTAGCATAGTCCGGAATGTTCTAACATAATCCGGAACATTTCAGAAGAGTAAAGAAAACTCCATCAAACTCTAGAAGTTTTCGGAAGATTCTAGAGAATTCTAGAATTTTCCAGAAATGTCTAGAAGTTTCCAGAAGACTCCGGAATATTCAAGAGAGGTGGTGATGACATTTAACATTCAATGGTAGGAGTTCAATTTCCATTCTTTCCAGTAGTGTGGTCTACTTGATCTTTGGATCTGCCTCTTTTTTTGGCTCATGCCCTAAAATGAGTTGGCTAAAGGGATGGACGGTGTAGATAATATACAAACATCAAGGTGGGCCCCACAATTTAACGGTTTTCTCCTCGGGTGACGTGAGGAGCACTATAAATGAAAGGTGGCGGTCAAAACACCTTGGAAATCCAACTGGAAATACGGAGGTAAATAATTATTACCCATTTACCTTGAATTACAAAATCAAACAGGCTTAGCTTTCAAATAAGTACAATATTATATAAGTTGACCTATGATTCAAGTGACCCGTTGATATATTAAAAGAAAGGGAATTTTACCCACCTTTCAAATTTTGTATAAGGCCAACAGTGAGATCCACTCTAATCATTAGATGTGTAATCTCATGTTGCATGAAAGTTTTTTTTTTTTTTTTTCAAAAAAAAAAAAGGTTAGGCTGACCTATGATTCAAGTGGGCACGTCAAAAGAAACAGTTGGGAGAGACATCCACCTTAATTTTTTACTAAGGCCATCATGATGATTATACGAAATCCACTCCAACCATTAAATGCCACACCAAAATTTAGCCCTAGGGCCCCAAAACTAAGCCCATACATGATTTAAGTGGGCAACACTAAAGGGAAATAGTTTGGAGGGTTAATATTGCCATGCATACAATTTATTTCCAATCGCGTAGTCTAGTTGAATCATGGATGAAGCTAATTTTGGGCCCTAAACCTAACAGGGGGTGATGCACCTGTTGGTTGGGGTGGATCTCACAAAAACATCAAGGTGGGCCGCCAACCCCTTTGTTCGCATGGGCTGACCCAAGCCACCGTTAAGAAATCTAATTGAATGCACTCTAACATTAATTACTTAAATTAATGAGATAGATTGTTAAGTATGGCCCATAAATGAGACAGATCCAACACTCTAATGGACCACACCATATATGTTGCATTTAATACCTTGCGTAAATAATTCCCCTCTTGCTTTAAGAATATTATTACTTTGCGTGCTTGTGGTGGGCGCTATGCCAAACTAAAGATGTCGCACGTGCAATGCACGTGGAGAGACGATTAAGAGATGCAGACGAGGGGCAGAATGCAACTGCGTTGGACTTCGTCACCACAACGGTGGTTATCGATGACGTGGTGACAGAAGGTATCGAAAGGGATTCAGAGCCAGTAGGCCGAGCACAAGGCATATATGCAAACTCTGCGTTAGATGGGACCGACATCCACCTATTATTCTCAATCATCTTTACCAATAAGAAATACAACGGTAGCACATTAGAGATCCAAGGCGCAGATCGGTGGACTTTGAAGCAAAGAGAGGTGTCAGTAGTGTCCAGGACGGTTCAATTTTAACTGTCTATGTAGGGTGGTTAGGGTTGTTAATAGACCCATATGACGGTTCGGGCAATGTTATTAGGCCAAATCCTAAAGACACAAGAGGAGAATGTGCTCTCGTATTTATATCGGCTTGAGAATGACTCAGCTGGATCGGAAGGATGGTATTTCATCCGCATTTAGGATCGTCGGTGGTAGATGGGGAGACACGAAGTAGAGCTGGGCATCGAGTCAAGTTGAACCGAGTTAGGGCTGAACCAACTCGACCTGGTTTTGAAATAAACCTGACCCAAACTTGACCCGACTCGGTACCGAGTCCAGCATGCCTGACCCGATCCGAGTCCTGGTCTGGCCTGGACTAACCCAGATCGAGTCCGACCCAGTCACAGGTACTGAGTCGGGTCAAGTCAAGCACGGTCAGGTACAGCGGGTATCCACGGGCTAAAATCACAACTCAGAACCTAGGTGCACCTGGTGGCAAAACCGCAGCCTCTCCATCAGCTACACTGCATCTCATACATCCCATTACAGAGAATGCCCATCCACCCAAATTGCATTTCTCTGGACACAATCTCAATAGAAATTTGGGGACAGTTTTGCTCAGAGAGGGCCACCACACCCCATACAGAATCCGCATTCTGTGACACCTTAACACATGAAAAGATACCCACCCAATTTCCTCTAATATTGGTCCTAACTTCCCATCTTGGGAGCCCCCCATCATGGTTGGTCCATGATCTAGAAACTCCATTGCTTAGATGATTCTAATCACTATATTGGATAACTTCTCTATGTAACCATCTTATCTGTCCATTTGCATATCACTATTGGCACCGGGAGGAATGTAATGAGGTCAATCAACGTCTTCCTCAGGGAATAACTACTCTGAATCCACGGAGCTCTCTGAATTGGCCTAACCATGTTATTCTCCTAATTTTCGTAAGCCATTTTCATGTTGGGCACGACTTCTACAACTCAAAGATGAAAAGTTTTACTCAAGTTAAAACTTATTACTTATAGTAAAAACGAAACTAAACGGGATTTTTGACCATCGATCTGATGGAATCTCGTAAATCCAGCGTAGCGGGGTTGTTTGGCTTAAGTAGGTTCTCCTACCTAAAATCATATATAGTATGTTGAAAAACTCATCCCGGTTTGCGAGATATGACTGATTTAGGATTTTGACGGTCCGGATCATTTCCACCTCCGATCGGGCCTTCTCCAGTCCATCTTTGCCATGAAAGTGTCTGCGACCTGATCTACATCAACTATTCAGATGGTTAGGATTGCCAAATGATAGAGATTTTTGTTTCCCAATATGAGGCCAAACAAAACAGTTTGGTTCACCCAAAGATGGTGAGCTAGTGGTTGTTAAGAGTTAGGTTATCTGTATATTCAACATGGGAATCAACCAATAGAACCAGAAATTCCATTCTGCATTGGTTCAGACACCACAGCACAGTGCATTACACAATACTAGGTTTTCGCCTCCTCAAACCTACAACACAGTTAAATGGGCATTGAAGGATTGAAGCAATCCAGCCTGTATCACAAGGTTGCCTCCAAATAAAATCCCTTAGTTACTAAACAGAAATGTCTGTCCACAATACTGACAAAAAAGAATATGGATTGAAGCGGTCTTACATTTCCTTCTTGATACCGGAATGCTCAATCGACTGTAAGTGGTTATGAACGTTTTTTTGTTATCCTCCAGTAAGTGATCGTATTAAAAAAGGAACCCTTCCGACTGCTTCGGCAGAGCCACCGCAACAGATTCGGTGGCCTAGACATCTCTCTTCTTCAACGTGGCTTCTGATTGGAGTTGCTTTACTTTCATCCTCAGAGTTTCAATTTCTTCCTCCAGTGCTTTCGACTCCTCCGAACTCCCACTTTTTCGATCTTCAAACCCTCTGTTCTGCTTCTTCATAGCCTCCATGCTCTTTCGCATTGCTCGCAGTTCTCTGATATAATGGTGTAACCGGTCGCTTATTAGTCCAAGAAATAGGGAGTAACCTGCAGGAAGTTCACCAAATTTGTATTCAGATTCATATGGGCTGCAACTAAATAGCTTTTTATTCTGACTTCAGTGACCCTTCCATGTGTGGGATTGAGAGGAGATGAAGGGCTAGTTCGTATCTTACATTCAACTAACACTTAGGGACAGTTTGGATGCCACCAAATAAGTTACTTTTTCTACTCATAGCAGTAGATAAGTAACTCATTTCAGATAAGTTTGGTTTATGATTAGTTATAAGTAACTTTTTTACTTAAAAGTACTTAATCACTACAGTTTTTTTAGCCTTTCTACTTTTCATAAGTTGCTGAAGAGAGGCATACAAAAGACCAAAGAGAAGAGAAGATGATAACTTGGTGGTTACCAAACATACTTATCTTCTTAATAAGTAGACACTAAGATAAGTTACTTGTAGCATAAGTAACTTATCTTAAGCAACTTAAGATCCAAACGGGCCCTTTTCATCACACCCTGAATCTTCTTAAATGTGGGTCCGTCTTTGTTTCACGTATATGACAAGTCAGTACACATCTATTTTCATATACGGTAGAAGATAGGTGCATGTGCAATCTTTTTTTCCTTTGTTTCTGTTATCATTAGCAGCCACTCTAAAAAATGGTGTTTTTGTCAAACCGGGCAGGAACAAAAATCTCAATTACCTTATCATTATCATCATCATCATCATCATCATTGTCATCAAATCATCTTTTTCTTTTTAATCTTTATATTTTTTTGTCGAATTGAGTATCTCTAAAATTTGGAGACTGACTAACTATCCAACGTCTTCGAAATGGGAAAGGGTGTGCGCGATTTTAAGAAGACAACATGCATTTTGGTTGCTCCAAAGAAAGGAGCTGGCTATTTCTTTCAAACCATTGACCAGTTCATTTACATCAAGAGTCTCAAAACTCTTTTATGAAACATTGTAAGCCATCACATTGGCTTCACTGCAAATGTTTACCAACAACACAACTTCCAATAATGCCCAAAGAATCCCCGAAGGCTTTGGCTACCCCACCGACCGACTAGATACCGTTAAAATGGAATCCTCATCAATCAAAATGTATGGCCCTATATGGATAGAACAAGCACATAGAAGACTCTCATTAAGCTTATAGAAGACCCTACAGAAATATACTCATTAGTTAGAAGGAATATGTAGAAACACAATCATCAAACCCTTGTTATTAAGCCAATTCCCTCCATACAACATTTGCCTAATACGAGATTTTTGTGGAAATGGAAACCGAATTAAGTCGAAATTTTCATTGAATATATGAGCGATTGGACGACGAGCGCAACAACAGAGACGTGACCTTTTGGTTCACCAGAAATCAGTACTGCTCAAAATACAGATGATTCTTCCCAATCCAACCCAACCCAAGGACCCTGCCGGAACCGAACCTGACGACCCTGACAACCTGACCCGCCGCAAAATACCCAAAAGCAACTCCAATCAATTGACTTGATTGAGACATCTTAGGACCAGTTGGGGGATTGGGTGGGAGGCCCAATTGATGGACGGTGATCGCAATGCTGAAATTAATAATATCAGAATTTCCCAAGTTGAGTCTGTGTAAGATCATATATATATATATATATATATATATATATATATATATATATATATATAAGATTAACCAACACCGTCCAAATTCTACTCAATTCACTTCAAAGAAACAAGAGAATGGGAAAGAAATAAAGAAGAGTAGCTGAAAGGAAGAGAGGAGCAAGTACCCATGAGAGATGCTTCTAGAAGATGGCGGGCCATGAGAAGCTGATCGGTGGGGTTGACGGCACCGAATTCGGTGGACCGCTGTTGGATCTTCACCATGCTGTAAACAGTGGAAACCAAGATGATGAAGATGATCCCTCCCACAGTCTTCAAGATGAGTGGGGCTCTGCCTCTCTTGGCCCGATCGAGGCCCATCATCACCAGCTTACGCAGAGGCGTTTTTACTAAGAGTAGCAGAACAAGAGCCACTTCCGCAAATAGGAGCGAGAAAAGCAGCTGAATCATCTCTCTCTCTCTCTCTCTCTCTCTCTCTCTCTCTCTGCAACTTCTGAAGGGTTTGGTAGTAGTCGATGATTTTAAGGGTGGGTCATGGGAAGTGGGTCCCACTTGAGCAATGGAAGGGAAAAGCGACGGAAGAGATTGATTGAGCAGGTAAGGATGGACGTACGGTGCTCTTTCTTGTTCGTTTGCAGCTGTTGGGTCGTTGCTGCTTTTTCTGGTGGATACTTTCGCGGGCCTTTTTCAATTTGTAGATTCCAATCCAACCCATCTTTACAAGTGAGTACTGTGATTCGTTCATCTGGGCCGTCGAACTTATGGAAACTGCTGCATGCTTATTAGGTGATACAGCTCTTCCAGATTTGAAGGGTGCCGAGCGAGGTGGGGGGATCCCTGACCGTGGGGCCCACCGTGATGTATGTGCCTTATATTAGCCGTCCATCCGTTATGAAAATTAATTTTAGTGCAAGATTCCAAAAATGAAGCAGATCCAAATCTAAGGTGAACCAGGAAACAGTGTTAATTGACCATTAAAAACTTATTGTGGGCCACGAAAGTTTTGGATCAAGATGATATTTGTGTGGTCCCTTCATCCAGGTCTTTGTGACCTTATCAACAGGTTGGATGAAATATAAACATTTCGGTGGCCCCCATGAAGTTTTAATGGTGGGGATTCAATCATGACTATTTCCTGTGATGTGGTTCACCTAAATTTGAATCTACTTCATTTTTATGATCATGGCCTAAAATGATATGCAAAAATGTATGGACGGTGTGGATGTAAGACACATTACAGTGGGCCCCACAGTTTATAATGTGAGAGGTTTTGGGGGGAAATATCGCAGGCACATAATCGTCAAACAGGTCAATGTTATGGACTGGTCAGAGCTGGTGCACGGGGTCCGTGTAAATAATTCCCCTCTTGCTTTAGGAACGAGACCTTGCTTTACGAATGTTACTTTGCGTGCTTGTGGTGAGCACTATGCCAAACAAAAGATGTCGCACACGCGGAGAGATGAGTGAGAGATGGAGATGAGGGGTGATGCTACATGCGATGGGGCTGAAAGTTGGGCGGTTGCAACCTGACCAACCTTACATTAGGTTGGGCTTGGGCAGGATATATATATATATATTGGGTCGGTTGAAGATTTGTGCTGTGGAATCACACGTATTTAAATCTAGGATAGCAATTCAAGAACAACAAGCAATCACAAGAGACAAAGATTTAATGTGGAAAACCTTTACTGAAAAAAAATCCACTATGAAATAGAAATTATAAAGAGAGAGGGGACTTACTCAATTCGAACAATCTTAAATCTCACCCTTGCTACACCTTTTAGAAACCCTAAAAACTCTTTTAAGAACCCTTAGAAAATTTTTAGAAAACCTTAGAATAACTCCACTTACGCACCTCCTTTGAAAAAGTTCGGAAACCGCATCAAATTTACGCAGTGATGGTTGAAAGCTGTTTTCTCCTTAGGGCCCACAGTGATGTTTATTTGTCATCCAACCCGTTAATAAAGTGGAAACAAAAATATTAGTTTGATCCAAAACTTCTGGGGTCTTCAACAAGCTTTCAATGAAGAGTTGAACACTACAATAAAATATAATTTTATTTATTACAAATACTTGTACGCAACAAGGGTATGCTTTACAACACTCACAAACTATCACTCTTTAATGACAACTCACACACATAAGGAAAAAACCTTTTGAACTCTTAATACTTGAACACCTTGCTTTCACTCTTAAACTCACTCTTTTGTTGTTGATAATTTTATGTGTTTTTATGTATGTACATAATGAGGCTCTCCTCATATTTATAGGGAGCTATGGAAGGTTCTAGAATCAATAAAACTCTCAAGAGTTCTACAAGCTTCCAAATATCCTATAAAGTTCTATTATATTCCGGAACATTCTAAGAGAATCCGGAAGGTTCTAGCATAGTCTGGAATGTTCTAGCATAATCCGGAACATTCCAGAAGAGTAAAGAAAACTCCATCAAACTCTAGAAGTTTCCGGAAGATTCTAGAGAATTTTAAAATTTTCCAGAAATGTCTGGAAGTTTCCGGAAGACTCCGGAATATTCAAGAGAGGTGGTGATGACATTTAACACTCCCCTTCAGCACCAACTCTCACAATTCTACCTTGGTCACCATGCCAAGTTGCTTTCTGAATCAGTGAACTTAGCATTGCTAAGTCCTTTCGTGAGTATGTCTGCAACCTGGTTGTCGGTCTTCACATCCTTGGGTTTTAGAACTCGTTCCCAAGTCTGATTTTGGCTCAATGTCTTAATCTCTTCTTTCATCGCCTTCTGTCATTCTATGTCTCGGGATGCTTCTTCAAAAGTCGTTGGCTCCTTCACGGTCTCTTTTTCTACTAAGGCAGCATCTACGTATCTTAGGTTAGGCTTTCTCTGTCTAGTCGTCCTCCTAAGTGGTGGGTTGTCTAACACAACCTCCTGTTGACTTGGGCGAAGCTCTTCTGGACTACTTTGATGTACTCCAGTTTGCCATGAACTCATAGATTTCTATGGTGTTCCAGATAGATTAGGCACTTGCTCACCATCTCCTGCTGTAGGCGTCAACTCCTTAGTTAAACTAAGAGATTCTTCTCCTTCCCTTGTCTCCCCCATCTTCTCATGCAGTATATCTTCTAAGTCTTGAGAGTTTGGCAGCTCTTCCTTCAATGGTAACCACCATGATGAGGCTTCATCAAAGACAACATTCATCGATGTGTGGCACCGACCAGTTGCAGGGTTGCAACATTTCCACTCTTTCTTTTCACTATTATAGCCCAAAAAGATGCAACGAATTGCCTTCTTATCGAACTTGTTACGCAAGTGATCAGGCACAAACACATAGCATACACTTCCGAAGACTCGGAAGTAACTCACCTTGGGCTTTATGTTTCATAGCTTCTCTAAGGGTGAGACAAAGCCTAGTTTTGCTTGTGGTAGCCTATTAATCACATGAGTTGCCATTTGCATGCACTCTGCCCAGAATCGGCTGGGCACATTCTTTGCATGTAGCATGCTGCGACATATCTCTGCAAGATGACGATTTTTTCTTTCAGCAACGCCGTTTTATTGTGGAGTGCCCGAACAAGTCAATTGTCGTCGGATTCTACACTCCTTTAGATAATTTGAGAACTCTTTCGATGTATACTCTCCGCCATTATTCATTCGCAAGCATCGGATCCTTTTATCGAACTCAATTTCGACCTTCTCCCGAAATTCTTTAAATTTTAATAAAGTTTCTGACTTCTCTTTCATAAAGTAAACCCAAACGTACCTTGAGAAGTCGTCCATGAAGGTCACCATGTAATGCATGCCATTAACCGATGCCTGTTTTACCCGTCCAAACACGTCTGAGTTGACAAGCTCCAAGGGTTCTTTAGATCTAAACTTTGATTCTTCATATGGCAATTGGTGTGCTTTACCATATTGACACCCTACGTGAGTTATCGGCAACCTTGAATTATTAATTGTTACCACCACCCGATCTCCTTTGTAGGCGGATAAACTTGACAGTTTCTTCTTATCACCTATCATGTGATTTGAGCACCCTGAATCAACGATCCAATCATCATTGTAGTTGATAGCTGCTTGATTGGAAACTACGGCAAGGGCTATTTCACCAGTCTCTGTCACTATTGAGGAAGCAGCTACTTCGTCAGTGACTGTGTTAGACTGTTTGAGTGGTTCATCAAAATCTATCTCCTTCTCTGAACAATCTCTTTTGATGGATTCAAACACTTCTAAGGATGCCTGAAAGTCTCAGTCATCTTCACTGTCTTCTTGGTGATTCCTACAAGTCACCAAGTTACCTTCGGCTGATTTTTTCTTGAACCAACAATTTTTTGCAAAGTGACATTTCTTACCGCAATTAAAAAACTCTATATCATACCTTCGAGATACGGAGGATCGTCATTTATTGGTGTTGTTGTCGGATTGAACTCCCCCTGTCCGAGGACTTATTCCTTGCTCTTCTCTCTTCTTGGACTTTCCAAAGTTCTGCTGACTTTGTTCACCCTTTCTGTTCTGCTGTCGATGTCCACCTTTTTTATTATTGCAGTAGAGTGCTTCCTCTTCCTTGTTTATCGACACTCCAGCCATTTGTTTGCATAAACTTTCTTGATTGGTCAACAAATTCTCCAACTCTATGAGAGTAGGTTGAGTAGGTCAACCTCGTATTGCTGTGATAAAAGCATTATACTCGGGCTTCAACCCGTGTATAATGATCCTCCTCATTTTTTACTCATAAATTTTTGCTTTAGGATCCAATTCTGAAATTTCACGGCATAAATCTTTTACTCTTGTAAAGTACTCGCTTATAGACTTATCTCTTTGGGTGGTGGACATTAACTCATTCTCTAAATATTGAAGTCGAGCATCATTTATTTTTGAAAATAATGATGCAGAGGTATCCATTGCCATCTTGGGTGTGTCGCCATCCTTGATTCGCCCGAGCAACTCATCCTCAATGGTTGACTTGAGCACGTATATTGCCTCCCGACCTTAATCTTCCACTTTCGGAGTGCTTCAGCATTTTCCTTAGGAGGTGGGATAATCTCATCCCCATTAATAACCTCCCACAAGTCCTGCCCTTCAAGGTAGGACTTAATGCGACTCCTCCAACTTTAATAGTTGTGGTTGTTAAGCCTCGTAACTCCGCTCGTTGTATTCACAAGATCCGTCATCGTGACTTGGTGTGATTATCACTCCCTTTACCAAGCAAGCCAACAAACTTCACAGTCTCCAAACTGTACATGATCTCTTTAGAAAACGGATCCCGACCAAACCTCGCTCTGATACCAGATTGAAGAGTTGAACACTACAAGAAAATGTAATTTTATTTATTACAAATACTTGTACATAACAAGGGTATGCTTTACAACACTCACAAACTATCACTCTTAAATGACAACTCACACACACAAGGAAAAAACTCTTTCGAACTCTTAATACTTGGACACCTTGCTTTCACTCTTAAACTCTTAATACTTGTACATGATCTCCTTAGAAAACGGATCCCGACCAAACCTCGCTCTGATACCAGATTGAAGAGTTGAACACTACAAGAAAATGTAATTTTATTTATTACAAATACTTGTACACAACAAGGGTATGCTTTACAACACTCACAAACTATCACTCTTAAATGACAACTTACACACACAAGGAAAAAACTCTTTCGAACTCTTAATACTTGGACACCTTGCTTTCACTCTTAAACTCACTCTTTTATTATTGATATTTTTGTGTGTTTTTGTGTATGTACATAATGAGGCTCTCCTCATATTTATAGGGAGCTATGGAAGGTTCTAGAATCAATAAAACTCTAAAGAGTTCTACAAGCTTCCAAATATCCTATAAAGTTCTATTATATTCCGGAACATTCTAAGAGAATCCGGAAGGTTCTAGCATAGTCCGAAATGTTCTAACATAATCCGGAACATTCCAGAAGAGTAAAGAAAACTCCATCAAACTCTAGAAGTTTCCGAAAGATTCTAGAGAATTCTAGAATTTTTCAGAAATGTCTGGAAGTTTCCGGAAGACTCCGGAATATTCAAGAGAGGTGCTGATGACATTTAACATTCAATGGTAGGAGTTCAATTTCCATTCTTTCCAGTAGTGTGGTCCACTTGATCTTTGGATCTGCTTTTTTTTTTTGGCTCATGCCCTAAAATGAGTTGGCTAAAGGGATGGACGGTGTAGATAATACACAAACATCAAGGTGGGCCCCACAATTTAACGGTTTTCTCCTCGGGTGACGTGAGGAGCACTATAAATGAAAGGTAGCGGTCAAAACACCTTGGAAATCCAACTGAAAATACGGAGGTAAATAATTATTACCCATTTACCTTGAATTACAAAATCAAACAGGCTTAGCTTTCAAATAAGTACAATATTATATAAGTTGACCTATGATTCAAGTGACCCGTTGATATATTAAAAGAAAGGGAATTTTACCCACCTTTCAAATTTTGTATAAGGCCAACAGTGAGATCCACTCTAATCATTAGATGTGTAATCTCATGTTACATGAAAGTTTTTTTTTTTTTTTTTTTTTCAAAAAAAAAAAAGGTTAGGCTGACCTATGATTCAAGTGGGCACGTCAAAAGAAACAGTTGGGAGAGACATCCACCTTAATTTTTTACTAGGGCCATCATGATGATTATACGAAATCCACTCCAACCATTAAATGCCACACCAAAATTTATCCCTAGGGCCCCAAAACTATGCCCATACATGATTTAAGTGGGCAACACTAAAGGGAAATAGTTTGGAGGGTTAATATTGCCATGCATACAATTTATTTCCAATCGCGTAGTCTAGTTGAATCATGGATGAAGCTAATTTTGGGCCCTAAACCTAACAGGGGGTGATGCACCTGTTGGTTGGGGTGGATCTCACAAAAACATCAAGGTGGGCCGCCAACCCCTTTGTTCGCATGGGCTGACCCAAGCCACCGTTAAGAAATCTAATTGAATGCACTCTAACATTAATTACTTAAATTAATGAGATAGATTGTTAAGTATGGCCCATAAATGAGACAGATCCAACACTCTAATGGACCACACCATATATGTTGCATTTAATACCTTGCGTAAATAATTCCCCTCTTGCTTTAAGAATATTATTACTTTGCGTGCTTGTGGTGGGCGCTATGCCAAACTAAAGATGTCGCACGTGCAATGCACGTGGAGAGACGATTAAGAGATGCAGACGAGGGGCAGAATGCAACTGCGTTGGACTTCGTCACCACAACGGTGGTTATCGATGACGTGGTGACAGAAGGTATCGAAAGGGATTCAGAGCCAGTAGGCCGAGCACAAGGCATATATGCAAACTCTGCGTTAGATGGGACCGACATCCACCTATTATTCTCAATCATCTTTACCAATAAGAAATACAACGGTAGCACATTAGAGATCCAAGGCGTGGAGAGGTGGACTTTGAAGCAAAGAGAGGTGTCAGTAGTGTCCAGGACGGTTCAATTTTAACTGTCTATGTAGGGTGGTTAGGGTTGTTAATAGACCCATATGACGGTTCGGGCAATGTTATTAGGCCAAATCCTAAAGACCCAAGAGGAGAATGTGCTCTCGTATTTATATCGGCTTGAGAATGACTCAGCTGGATCGGACGGATGGTATTTCATCCGCATTTAGGATCGTCGGTGGTAGATGGGGAGACATGAAGTAGAGCTGGGCATCGAGTCAAGTTGAACCGAGTTAGGGCTGAACCAACTCGACCTGGTTTTGAAATAAACCTGACCCAACTCGACCCGACTCGGTACCGAGTCCAGCATGCCTGACCCGATCCGAGTCCTGGTCTGGCCTGGACTAACCCAGATCGAGTCCGACGCAGTCACAGGTACTGAGTCGGGTCAAGTCAAGCACAGTCAGGTACAGCGGGTATCCAGGGGCTAAAATCACAGCTCAGAACCTAGGTGCACCTGGTGGCAAAACCGCAGCCTCTCCGTCAGCTACAGGGCATCTCATACATCCCATTACAGAGAATGCCCATCCACCCAAATTGCCTTTCTCTGGACACAATCTCAATAGCAATTTGGGGACAGTTTTGATCAGAGAGGGCCACCACACCCAATACAGAATCCGCATTCTGTGACACCTTAACACATGAAAAGATACCCACCCAATTTCCACTAATATTGATCCTAACTTCCCATCTTGGGAGCCCCCATCATGGTTGGTCCATGATCTAGAAACTCCATTGCTTAGATGATTCTAATCACTATATTCGAGAACTTCTCTATGTAACCAGCTTATCTGTCCATTCGCATATCACTATTCGCGTAGGGAGGGATGTAATGAGGTCAATCAATGTCTTCCTAGGGAATAACTACTCCGAATCCACCAGCTCTCTGAATTGGCCTAACCATGTTATTCTCCTTTGTTTTTTTTAAAAAAAAAGCCATTTTCATGTTGGGCACGACTTCTACAACTCAAAGATGAAAAGTTTTACTCGAATTAAAATTTATTATTTATTGTAAAAACGAAACTAAACGGGATTTTTGACCATCCATCTGATGGAATCTCGTAAATTCGGCGTAGCGGGGTTGATGGCTTAAGTAAGTTCTCCTACCTAAAATCATATATAATATGTCAAAAAACTCATCCTGGTTTGTGAGATACGACTGATTTAAGGTTTTGACGGTCCAGATTATTTCCGCCTCCGATCGGGCCTTCTCTGGTCCATCTTTACCATGAAAGTGTCTGCAACCCGCTCTACATCAACTATTCAGATGGTTAGGATTGCCAAATGATAGAGATTTTTGTGTCCCAATATGAGGCCCAACAAAACAGTTTGGTTCACCCAAAGATGGTGAGCTAGTGGTTGTTAAGAGTTAGGTTATCTGTATATTCAACATGGGAATCAACCAATAGAACCAGAAATTCCATTCTGCATTGGTTCAGACACCACAGCACAGTGCATTACACAATACTAGGTTTTCACCTCCTCAAACCTACAACACAGTTAAATGGGCATTGAAGTATCGAAGCAATCCAGCCTGTATCACAAGGTTGCCTCCAAATAAAATCCCTTAGTTACTAAACAGAAATGTCTGTCCACAATACTGACAAAAAAGAACATGGATTGAAGCGGTCTTACATTTCCTTCTTGATACCGGAATGCATAAGTCCTGGCTCAATCGACTGTAAGTGGTTATGAACGTTTTTTGTTGTCCTCCAGCAAGTGATCGTATTCGAAAAGGAACCCTTCCGACTGCTTCTGTAGAGCCACCACAACAGATTCGGTGGCCTAGACATCCCTCTCCTTCAACACAGCTTCTGATTGGAGTTGCTTTACTTTCATCCTCAGAGTTTGAATTTCTTCCTCCAGTGCTTTTGACTCCTCCGAACTCCCACTTTTTCGATCTTCAAACCCTCTGTTCTGCTTCTTCATAGCCTCCATGCTCTTTCGCATCGTTCGCAGTTCCCTGATATAATGGTGTAACCGGTCGCTTATTAGTCCAAGAAATAGGGAGTAACCTGCAGGAAGTTCACCAAATTTGTATTCAGATTCATATGGGCTGCAACTAAATAGCTTTTTATTCTGACTTCAGTGACCCTTCCATGTGTGGGATTGAGAGGAGATGAATGGCTAGTTTGTATCTTACATTCAACTAACACTTAGGGACAGTTTGGATGCCCACCAAATAAGTTACTTTTTCTACTTTCAGCAGTAGATAAGTAACTCGTTTCAGATAAGTTTGGTTTATGATTAGTTATAAGTAACTTTTTTACTTAAAAGTACTTAATCACTTCAGTTTTTTTTTAGCTTTTCTACTTTTCGTAAGTTGCTGAAGAGAGGCATGCGGGAAACCAAAGAGGAGAAGCTGATACGTAGGTTGTTTACCAAACATAAGTAGTAACTAAGATAAGTTACTTGTGGCATAAGTAACTTATCTTAAGCAACTTACGATCCAAACATGCCCTTATTGTCACACCCTGAATCTTCTTAAATATGGGTCTATATTTGCTTCATGTATATGACAAGTCAGTACACATCTATTATCATAGACAGTAGAAGATAGGTGTATGTCCAATCTTTTTTCATTTATTTCTGTTATCATTAGCAGCCACTGTAAAAAATGGTGTTTTTGTCAAACAGGGCGGGAACAAAAATCTCAATTACCTTACCATCATCATCATCATCATCATCATCATTATTGTCATCAAATAATCTTTTTCTTTTTAATCTTTATAATTTTTTGTCAAATTGAGTATCTCTAAGTTTTAGAGGCTGACTAACTATCCAACGTCTTCGAAATGGGAAAGGGTCTGCACGATTTTAAGAAGACAACATGCATTTTGGTTGCTCCAAAGAAAGGAGCTAGCCATTTCTTTCAAACCATTGACCATTTCATGGACATCAAGAGTCTCAAAACTCTTTTCCGAAACATTGTAAAGCCATCACATTGGCTTCACTGCAAATGTTTACCAACAACACAACTTCCAATAATGCCCAAAGAATCTCTGAAAGCTTTGGCTACCCCACCGACCGACTAGATACCGTTAAAATGGAATCCTCATCAATCAAAATGTATGGCCCTATATGGATAGAACAAGCACATAGAAGACCCTCTTATTAAGCTTATAGAAGATCCTACAGAAATATACTCATTAATTAGAAGGAATATGTAGAAACACAATCATCAAACCCTTGTTATTAAGCCAATTCCCTCCATACAACATTTGCCTGATACGAGATTTTTGTGGAAATGGAACCCGAATTAAGTTGAAATTTTCATTGAATATATGAGCCATCGGACGAGCGCAACAACAGAGACGTGACCTTTTGGTTCACCAGAAAGCAGTACTGCTCAAAATACAGGTGCTTCCTCCCAATCCAACCCAACCCAAGGACCGAAACAATTAGAGGAACGGACATGTCCGTACAATGCCTTTTTGATTTTCGCTGGCCGGAAACTTAGTTCGCAAAAAGTGACTTTTTAGGGTTCGGCAGCTATTTTGACCAAAATACCACTGTCAGGGTAAGCAGCTGTAGAAGGGGTATTTTGGTCTTTTTAGGTTCATCCGTACAACCCTAGGTCTAGTTTCGCAATTAAGGTTTCTTTGCGGCGAATGAAATTGCTGGCTGAAACCTGAGGTCCATACGCCTCAAGAACCCACCAAGGACCCTGAGGACCAGACCCGCCGGAACCGATCCCGACGACCCTGACAACCTGACCCGCTGTAAAATACCCAAAAGCAACTCCAATCAATTGACTTGATTGAGCCATCTTAGGACCGGTTGGGGGATTGGGTGGGAGGCCCAATTGATGGACGGTGATCGCAATGCTGAAATTAATAATATCAGAATTTCCCAAATTGAGTCTGTGTAAGATCAAATATCAAAATTGTTGTAGCAGACAGATACAGATCAAAAAAAAAAAAAAAAGATTAACCGACACCGTCGAAATTCTACTCAATTCAATTCAAAGAAACAAGAGAATGGGAAAGAAATAGAGAAGAGGAGCTGAAAGGAAGAGAGGAGCAAGTACCCATAAGAGATGCTTCTAGAAGATGGCGGGCCATGAGAAGCTGATCGGTAGGGCTGACGGCACCGAATTCGCCGGACCGCTGTTGGATCTCCACCATGCTGTAAACAGTGGAAACTAAGATGACGACGATGGTCCCTCCCACAGTCTTCAAGATGAGTGGGGCTCTGCCTCTCTTGGCCCGATCGAGGCCCATCATCACCAGCTTACGCAGAG
The DNA here is from genome assembly GCA_030180095.1 of Magnolia changhungtana. NCBI lineage: Eukaryota > Viridiplantae > Streptophyta > Magnoliopsida > Magnoliales > Magnoliaceae > Magnolia > Magnolia changhungtana. The sequence continues at coordinate 8,045,980 of JASAUF010000411.1, read as the reverse complement.
GCGTTTTTACTAAGAGTAGCAGAACCAGAGCCACTTCCGCAAATAGGAGCGAGAAAAGCAGCTGAATCATCTCTCTCTCTCTCTCTCTCTCTCTCTCTCTGCAACTTCTGAAGGGTTTGGTAGTAGTCGATGATTTTAAGGGTGGGTCATGGGAAGTGGGTCCCACTTGAGCAATGGAAGGAAAAAAGCAACGGAAGAGATTGATTGAGCAGGTAAGGATGGACGGTGCTCTTTCTTGTTCGTTAGCAGCTGTTGGGTCGTTGCTGCTTTTTCTTGAACAAGTGATGGATACTTTCGCGGGCCTTTTTCAATTTGGAGGTCCCGATCCAACCCGTCTTTACAAGTGAGTACTATGATTCGTTCATCTGGGCCGTTGAACTTATGGAAACTGCTTCATATTAGCTGATACAGCTCTTCCAGATTTGAAGGGTGCCGATCGAGGTGGGTGGGATCACCGACCGTGGGGCCCACCGTGATGTATGTGCCTTATATCTAGGTGGTCCATCCGTTATGAAAATTAATTGTAGTGCAAGATTCCAAAAATGAAGCAGATCCAAATCTAAGGTGAACCAGGAAACAGTGTTAATTGACAATTAAAAACCTATTGTGGGTCGCGAAAGTTTTGGATCAAGATGATATTTGTGTGGTCTCTTCATCCAGGTCTTTGTGACCTTATCAACAGGTTGGATGGAATATAAACATTTCGGTGGCCCCCATGAAGTTTTAATGGTGGGGATTCAATCCTGACTGTTTCCTGTGATGTGGTTCACCTAAGATTTGAATCTACTTCATTTTTATGATCATGGCCTAAAATGATATGCAAAAATGTATGGACGGTGTGGATGTAAGACACATCACAGTGGGCCCACAGTTTCTAATGTGAGAGGTTTTGGGGGGAAATATCGCAGGCACATAATCGTCAAACAGGTCAATGGTATGGGTCGGTCAGAGCTGGCGCATGGGGACCGTGTAAATAATTCCCCTCTTGCTTTAGGAATGTTACTTTGCGTGCTTGTGGCGGGCTTGTGGAGGGGCGCTATGCCAAACTAAAGATTCGCAGGTGGAGAGACGAGTGAGCGATGGAGATGAGGAGACGGATTGGCTACTCCCCCTGACACCAGCCCCGTGGCTGTTGGTCGGTGCTCTGTGGGCCCACTATCATGTATTCGTTTCATCCATTCTATTCATACATTTTTACAGATCATTTTATGGATTAATGCAAAAAATGATAAGGATATAAATCTCAGGTGGACCACACCACTGGAAAACAATAATGATTGGATATCCACCATTAAAAATCCTCTTAAGGCCCACTGTACTGTTTATTTGACATCCAATCTGTTGATTGGGTCATAAAGACCCAGATGAAGGGAAAAAATAAATATCGGATTGATCCAAAACTTTTATAGCCCCAGCACTTACCAAAAGTTGGGCGGGTTCAACCCGACCGACCTGACATTGGGTTGAGCTCGGGGAGGATGTATGGTCCGGTCTTAGCTTGTGATATACCAACACTAACTCTATAAAATTTTAAGTTACTTATAAATTTTAATTAAGTGCGGATAGTATGCGTTAAAGGCACCGGAAATTCCAATGCCATCAAGTCTCATTGGTCCACGTCATTTCTAATGACTTAAGTTAACAAGATACACTGGATTTCTCGCTCTCAAGTAGATTGCGTGCTACACAACACGAACTTCTAAAGGAGTAGTTATTCTATATTTTAGCTTGTTTGTTTAGAAAAAAAAAAAAAAAAAGTGAAGTTCTTTACTATAAATAACTACATATATAATTAATAAAATTATAAATACAAAAAATAAGATGTGCATTAAAATATGATAGACTACTGTAATAACGAAAATATTAGTATGTATCCATATGATCAACCCGACCAAGCCCGCTTGGGTTGGGCTTGGGTTCAGAATTGGGTTGGGTTGGGTGTTAGGGTTGAGGTCAAGGAACCTTGGGTTGGGCTAGGGTTGAGCACCAACCTGACCCAACCCGCCCGACTTTTAGCCCTAACATGCAGAAGAAAATACAAGAATTTTATAAATTTGATGGTCCATCCCATATGTTTTCAATCATATGGCTTTCCACGTGTCCCTTCATTTTTATTTTTTTTGATGTGTTGATATGAGCTGTCACAATGGAACAGAAATTGCATAATAGCGCACTAAGTAAACTTTATGGGGCCCACCGGTGATGTATGTGCCATATCCACCCCCATCTGTTTTACCATATCATTTTAGGGGATGAGCCCAAAATTGAAGTATATACAAAGATCAAGTAGACCACACCACATGAAACACTAAGGGATAATGATGTCCCAGTTGAAACCTTCAAAAGGCTTAATGATGTTTATTTTCCATCCAACCTGTTCATAAGACTACATAGACATGAATGAAAGGAGAACACAAATATCAGCTTGATCAAAACTTGTGTAGCCTCAAACAACTTTTCAACAGTAGGCATTAAAATCCCATTGTTTTCTGTAGTGCGGTCCATTCGAGCTTTGGATATATTTTAATTTTGGGTTCATGCCCTAAAATCAAATGAAAAACGACAAGCCCCACAGTTTACTCAACACACAATCCAGGTCCCAACAGCATATGAGGAGAAAAGTGGGCACCAGTCACATAGAGGATAGAAGTGAAAGGACAAAAGCAAAATTCTCACCCCATGCATGTATGACTCAAAGGAGTACTTTCTCCAAAAGGGTGAAACCATATAACAAACATGAAATTCAACCTTCCATCCTTAATTGATCCCAAATATCCAGCTGATTTATCACTCAACGATATTAACTATACAAAAACCACTAAATTCTTATTGTCTCTTCCACCTGAGTTTTCAAATATTGGGAATTTGAGGTAATCTTTTCATCTTAATGAGGCATATGACATGAATCGATTGGATGCCACATAAACACTACCATAGGCCCTACGCAAAACTAACTTAGGAAATTCCATTCCAGCAATTTCCCATGGTAGATCTCATGAAAGTTCCGCTCTCACGTGGGGCACGGTTAGTGGTAGGTACTTGTGTGATGCACGCTAGATTAGGTAAAATTGTCCTTGGAGAATCCAAAATTGCAGTGCTAAAATTTTCTAAATGTCAAATGTAGAATATAAGCCGTTGTAGCCCATTTGCTTGTGAAATTAATGTACATCCAAAATAGATTATATTTTTGAATTCCTAAAATATTCATAACTTTATTTAAATTGTCCTACAATCCTTTGAATATTCAAAGTTAGGATCCCTAAAGAAAATACTTGTGAAGGTAGAAATGTCCAATAGCCGCTGGTGTATTATGTATAGTGAAATTGGCACACTGGTACCCATTGGAAAAAATGGCCTGAAAACCCATGTTGGTGGTAACCTTGACTGTTCTAGTTGGACCTGAAGCCTACGACTATTTTACGGAGCGCTTAAAAGGCGTAAGGTCTTTGACGGCCCGCCACGTTGTATTTATGAAATTCTCTCAATCTATTGGGTTATAACGTGATCATGTTATATTACGTATAAAAGATTAGCTCGACACAGGACCACATCAGCAAAAACATTGTAAATTTGCACCTAAAACCTTGGAAGTTCAAGCACCTAATGAATGGGTTTGATGGAAGATAACACACCACTGTCCCAACACACAAACCTATGGTCACATCTCATCCCCATTGTTCCCCATTAGTATTTATACATGTAGTCTGGCTTTTAACAAAATGATGGTCATTTATCTTGAATCCGGTGGCTATTTTGAGCTTTATAGAATGACCTTAACCTATAAATCTTTGTAGATAGAAATTCAAGCCTCAAGGCCGAGATCATTAATTTTATATATTACTGCATGTAGAAAGAATTTCATGGGTGGTTGGTTGTTGAATGAAAATTTGTCTACTTTGAAGAGAATCTTCCATGGACCGGTAAGTTGGATCGACGTCGTCATGGGCTGGTCAAAACCAACCACTTGTGAATTATCAAAGAGACTGAATATGTATGTTGTGGGCACATGAGCCATTCATCAAGTGGGCCAGCCGATAACATGCCGGAAGCTGGTCCACTCATCAGATGGCCCACTCTTGTATCAGAAACAAGGGTGGCGAGGAAAAAATATGTTCCATGGACATTCAGCATATACATGTAGCCGTCTGATGAGTAGATCAGCCTGATATTCAGACCAATTCCCCATATTTTAAGCAAGCGTGCACATGGCTGACGCAGGGGGAAAGACGTGATGAGGTAGATCACCGTCTTCCTAAGGGATAACTACTCTGAATTCACGGAGTTTCTCTAGACTCCTCACCGAGATTCCTCGAATCCACAAGAGAAGAAAATAGAAATAATTTCTAATAATTCGAAATAAGTTGATTAATGATAAAAAAAAAATGAAAATACAATCCTTTAATTAGTGAACTCAAACTTAGGACAGAGTTTGAGACTCAAACTCCCTAAAAACATGACTTACTGTAAATAGTAAACTCCCTATTTACTGACAGACATGATTCCTACTAGACTTCTTGGTTTTTGGCCAAAAATAGTTGAGTGTCCAATTTGGTGTAACCACATTATTCTCCTATTTTTTCTAAGCCATTTTCATGTTGAACACGACTTCTAAAACTCAAAGGAGGAAAAGTTATGATCAAATTAAAACTTAGTATTTATAGTAAAAACATAAATAAAATAGACTTTCGACCATCGATCTGATGGAATCCCACAATTCAGCATGGGCTGGGTCGGCATAGTAGGGTTGGTTGGCTAAAGACTAAAGTAGCTTCTCCTACCCCCAAAATCATATATGGTAAATCAAAAAACTCATTCCAGATTGCGAGGTACAACTGTTTTAAGGTTCCAATAGTCATAATCACTTCCGCCTCCAATCGAGCCTTCTCTAGTCCATCTTGGCCATGAAAGTGTCCGCGACCCGCTCTACATCAATGGCCGGGGCTCTCTTCCTCACTTAGATTTAAGCCCAACAATGGGTCACTGGCCTATTGGGCTTGCTGGCCTGGCCTGCTTCTAGCTAGGCTTGGGCTGAAAATTTAAGCTCATTTAATAATTGGACTGGACTTGGGCTTTGTTTAAGAGCCGATCAGCCCGGCTCAATTCTGGCGTGTTCAGGATTCCAAGTGCATTTTTGCCTTATATCATGCATGATGGGACACACTCAATGGGTGGCCATGCTTGAGATCGGGCCATGGAAAATCATCATGGCCCACACCGTGGCTGTGCTTGGACAGACCTTGGTCTTGCCCAAATGCTACCCATAGATGGTCAGCAATCCTGATACAAGACCACATGCTGCTTCCAGTTACAAAGCATGCAACCGCAGTGCTGGTTTTGGGCACGGCTTACTTCAAGCTTCAAGAATCAAGACTGCACCGCAGCTCCTCTTTTAAGACACGCATGTGGATCATGGGAGCCAAGGGAAGATATCTTCAGTAAGGCATTTCACCAAACATATCAGTGACAACACTGTTTATGACGGGACGGGATCAAATATATCTTTATCGACCATGGACAAATTGTGAGGAGATGCAATGGTATGTAAGACTGGTGTCAATATGACGTGAGCTTGAGAGTGGATTGGAATTACAGATCCTGAATAATGCAACTAAATGGCCACACCAGCCAATTAATCAAGATTCCAAGAATACACCTATTTAAAGTGGCTTACTGGTTGCCTTTAAATTAAAAATAATAATAATAAAAAAAACGTCTTAATTGATGATTTGGATCGAATTCATATAGTGTTCAATTTGATAAGATAAAGGGTTAGAATACATTATGAGATGAGAGAATCAATCAGATGGTCGTTATATTTGTAGGATTTATTTTTTGTAGTTAGTTATTAGAGTTTATTTAATTACTTTTTCTGTATTTTCATCACTTTTTTTTGGCTACTTTTGAGGAATCCAATGATGTGCGAATGATACAAGATTGGTTCCATTTGATAGTCTATTCAGTTAACTTTCAAATAAGTCAAAGATTATATAATTCCAAGTTCATTCGAATGAGTTATGGCTTATTTATACAAGGCATGTACAATAGTGACAAAATTTTGAGATAGTTTGGACATTTTCTATTAAGGAATTTTATAAATAAGTAAGCCTTCTAATTAATATAACAATTTATATCTCAGTACCTTTTTCAAAACAAAATAAATCTATAAGCTACTTTATTATTGTAATGATCATTACAGATTTCTTAACTGCAACTCAAGTTACTGTGCCAACAAAGCGGTGGGCAAATAGAGTTGGCCTCGTGAAATCTATCCTGACCACCAAGTGCATCATCCTTGTTAGGTCTAGTTGGCAAAACTCACCCCCATTCGTGATTTAAATAGACTACATGGTTATAAACAATGTATAGGATAATGCTCACCCTCCAAACTATTTCCTATGGTAAGGCCCACGTGAATCATGAATGGGCCTAGTTTTTGGGCCCCATGCCGAAATTTTGATGAGTTATCTAACAATTGAAGTGAATTTATATATTTATATATTCATCATAGTGGACTTTATAAAAATCAAGGGTGGGCATTTGTCTCCCAACTATATTTTCCCTTGATGTAATTCACCTGGATCACAAGTCTAACCTGTTTTTTGGCCTTTGACATAACATGGGATTGCACATCTAATAGTTAGAAAAAATTTCACATATGAATCACAGTGGTTCTGTCAAAAATCAAGGTTAGTGTCTCCTTTCTGAATTGTTATGAAAAAAATTTTAAAAAAACTTTTATTCGATTGATATATTAAAAGAAAGGGAATTTTACCTACCTTTGAATTTTTGTACAAGGCCCACCGTGAGATCCACTCTAATCATTAGATGTGTAATCTTATGTTACACACAAGTTTTTTTTAAGGTTAGGCTAACCTTTGATTCAAGTGGGTCACATAAAAAGAAACAGTTGGGAGAGTGACATCTAACTTTATTTTTTTACTAGGGCCACCTTGATGATTATACGAAATCCACTCCAACCATTAAATGCCATCAAAATTTAGCCCTAAAGCCCAAAAACTAAGCCCATACATGATTTAAGTGCGCGACACTAAAGGGAAATAGTTTGGAGGATTTTAATTGATTACTCGAGCCAAAAAAACAAGGGATCTAGTGGCCTGAGTCTCACAACACTCTACACAATGCAATCAAGAAGGTGAGGGGTCCATCGGGTTGGAGCTCCGAGGCCAAGGCTCACCAACAGGTCTCTAAGTGATCCGGGTTCATTTTGTTTGTACCCATCTTAACCGAATCATGTCAAGACCAACCAAAGGGAGTTACGTGTGATATGTTCGGATACACATGGTGTGTTCAGGGATATACAGATATGTACATAGGAGATTTCTTAGGAAATAGAACCACTACGTATCAGTCTGTGCCTTGTGACGTTAAAGTGGTCAAAAGAAGTACAATCGAGTTAGAATGATCAGGTAATGGATAACTTAAGCAGAGCGTTCGAGTTTGACCGACCATAGGACAGCTGGCGTGAAAGAAAAGGGAAATGAAGCAGAACATGAGAAGTGTCTAGAATCCCAGTAATGGATAATGATTACCATAACCGTCGGAATGTTTGAAGGATCCAGAACAGCTGAATCAAATCTATAAATAGCAAGGTAGATTAAGAAGAAAAATTCATCTCATACCAAAACAAATAAACCCAAATCCATCTTTCAATTACTAGTCAATTTACATTACATAGTGTAATCATTTACCTTTCTGTCAAGTAAATTACATTTCTTAGTGTAATCATTTACTTTTCAAGTCTTATGGTTTACATTTCATAATATAATTCGTAGCAGTAACCAAGTAGCCAAGGATTCTAGCTGTAATTCAAGTTTATGTTCATGCGTTGAACTCAATTCATCATTAGAAATGTATTTTTCAACAATTATTCGTGATCGATTGTAAGGATTTATTTCTCATTCCATTTCATCTATATTGAAAAGTCCTTTCATACGGAAAGCAAATGTGTAACCCATCATCAGAGGACGAACCCCACCATCTGACTATCACCTGATCTGATTTTACACATCGAACAAGTGGCTAAATAAGCGACCGATCTCCTTAGATCTCGGTCTTACACTACGTGCCTACCTACCTCGACGCTCAGGGTCATTGTTGTTCAGTTTGAATTGGAGCTACAAATCCAATTTTAACACGCCCGCATACCCAGTGCAGGAAAAACAAGTGAACACATTTACGCATAAAGTCGGATCACACCACAAGTTCCTAGAATGAGGATTCCGCTCCAAAAATCTAGGTTTCCAATGGAAGGACACTTGAGATCATGGGACAAACCAAAAATTTTCATAGTGATGCCCGAGGGCATCCAATACCTAAGTATTAGAGAGTTAGTGCATTACACATGATGAATGGCCCACATTAAAGTGTGGCTCCACACGATGGATGATCCACATCAAGTTGGCCCCACTTGATGGACGGGTCCACATAATTAGTGGGATCCACATGATGGATGGTGGACATTGAAGGTAGGCCAGTAGCAAAATGGAAAGTCGACATAAAAGGTGGGCCCATACGATGAATGACCCATATTGAATGTGAGTCCTCACATGATGAATGGTTGACATCAAGGTGGGCCCACATAATGCACAGTTCACATCCAAGGTGGCTCTACATTATGAATGCCCACATCAAAATGTGGCCTTACATGATGGATGATCCAGATCATGTGAGCCCCACCTGATGTACTGTGTACATCAAAGGTGGAGCCCACATGATAGACGATGGACATCAAAAGTAGGCCCCATATGATGGATGACCCAAATCAAAAGTGGGACCTATATGATGGAGGGCCCTCATCAAAGTGTGACCCCATATGATGGGTGACCCACATCATGTGGGCCCCACATGATGGAAAATCCACATCAAAAGGTGGCCTCCAACGATGAATAGCCCACAACTAAGATCAGCCCACATGATGAACAACCCACTTCAAAGGTGGGGCCCTCACCTTGGATACATCAAATGCGGGCTCCATATGATGTACAATGGAATTAAGGACCATACATGAAGGATAATTAACATTGATGGTAGGCCTAACATGATAGATGACCAACATAAATGGACCCTACATGAAAGATAATTAACATTGATGGTGGGCCTTACATGATAGATGACCAACATAAATGGACCCTACATGAAAGATAATTAACATTGATGGTGGGCCTTACATGATAGATGACCAACATCAAGGTGGTCCCCATGTGATGGATAGTCCATATCAAAGGTCGGACCCTAATGATGAATGGTCCATATCCAAGCCAAGCCATATGATGGATGGCTCAATTCAAAGGTTGGGCCCATAGAACGGTCCACGTCAAAGTGCTCTACATCCAGTGTTTGACATGATAGATGACCCACATCCAACGTGAGAGGCATGAAGGAGCCTGCGTGTTAGAGATAGACTTGTTGTAATCTTTAAAAATAACAAGTACTCTTAAAAATAGCTCTTATTTAAATGTTTTTCTAATATTTTTATTTTAAATAAGATAATTTTTTGTTACGAAAATGTGACTTTACCAAATGAACTTATTATAATATAAGAACTATCATCAAAACTCTCTAAATATTCCTAGAATAAGTGAGAGATGCCAGACAAGCTTTGTGTTGGGGGCCTTGCACAAAACCTTAAAATCTAGCCTCCCGAAACAAACTAAAATTATGGAATAATAATACAATGAAAAACAATCAAAGCATAAACCACACCACACAAGAGATTTTTACATGGAAAACTCTCAAAGAGGTAAAAACCATGGGACCTCGTCCAGATCAATAATCCATTATGAAGTAGAACGTTACAACCTTCTTCACTCACACGGGAGTTGATAAACAATAAGAGAAACAAAGAAAATTGGAGAGATCTAACTGATTACAAGGACATAGAATCGCTGCGATATAGATTGCGCAGTAGATAACCTCCACGAGCATAATCTCCCTTCTATAAGCTTTATCTCTCTTTCTTTTCCTCTCTCTCTCTTTCACCTTTGATAGCTTTAAACCCTTTAGCAAATCTCTTGTAAAGCTTTAGGAAAACATCTTGTCCTACCTAGAAAGCCCTAGGTACCTCCTATTTAAAGTTTTAGGAAACTCCTTTCCGCATCCCAGTTGCGAAAGGACTTGCGACACGAAATCCGCGCAAAATCGCAGAACGAATCTGCGTAACCTCGATTGGTCATACCGAGTCCACGACTGGTCGAGCGCCACTCACGGCCGGTTGAGATCCTCCTTCGACTAGTCGAGCACCCCGGAGAAAAATAGTATACAATCGTTGGACTTTGACTCATGCCACGACTTGACTCCATGACTGGTCGTGCACCAGCCCTCAACCGCTCAAGTAAGGCTCACGACCGATCGAGCACTGGACAAAAATCCTATCACTTTGGACAACCCTTCACCACATGACCTTTCTATCTTTTATCATGGGAGATTTTTAAGATATTTAAACGGTTACGTCGGGGCCACTAGATCAACATCCTGGTTTCTCAAACCATGGGCCTCACTTTTAATGGAAAGGGGGGCCCTTCACAAGCTTCAAGATAAAAATTAAAGGATTTACAATGTTCGTGTAAATATGGGTGGGTCATCTTGTGGCATGTATTGTAGATTGTGCATGTGGCACATGTGTATGATGATCCGAACTAAGGGTCTTGCAGGCTCTGCCATTGATTGACCATTGATTAATTACTTTGATCAAGTAATCATAGCCATTTAAGAACTAGGTCCTTTTCTCATTGAATGCCTTATTGACTTTCTTTTATTGTGCCCCTTTATATACTAACCATTAAAGAGTTGATATTATTTAATCAAAAGCGGATTGTGTCTGACGTAGTCTGACCATTAAGTCTGTGTGGAGGCCGACTGTGATGTATATATTTATACACGTTATCTATCTCTTTTTTCTCATATCATGTTAAGGTGTGGGCCCATAAATGAGGCAGATCCAACACTCTAATGGACCACACCAGATATATATGTTGCATTTAATGCAACCAAGTTTACTATTTGATGTGGTCCACTAGAGCTTTGGATCTGCCTCAATTTTGGGCTCATACCTTAACGTGATTTTAGAAAGGGGATGGAGGACGTGGATAAACAGATATATCAAGGTGGGCCCCCACACTGATCTTAGAGGTCTGACTGGGGGTTGGACACAATCTGCTTCCTATCCAATTCGTGTGATTTTTATACCATGGCACATTCCGTAATTTTGCCTATGAAATGAATTGTCAATAGTCCATGTATGCATATGTGAGGCAATTACACAAAGAACCTCCCATGACACCAAGACACGAGATCAAACTCCTTTCGTCAATATTAGATGCACTGATGAGGATTGTTGCTGCCAATTCAATCAAACAAGGCCGCACATGTGAGCAAGGACCTGGTTGGTTGTTCATGTGAGAGTAAAATGCATGTGTCAGAGTCTACTTGACTCAAAAGTTTTGATTGAATCACTGGTGTACCCCGCATTAAGATGGACTGACTGGAGACTGGACTGAGATCCGGTTATCCTCTCAACCACTAGTTTGTGTTCTGTTTAGGCAATTTGTGGAAGGATAGGGGTTAGCCTTTTCGAATGAATTTTTTTTGCCTTGTGGGACTTAAGGACTTTTTCCTTCATTAATCTTCAAGTTTATATGCCTCTCAAATGAACAAGAATGTACATATAAATAAAAAAGGCTAAACAATATCAAAATTTATTAATATTTAAATGTATGACCCATTACAATTGACAGAGTAACAATTCATTAAAGAAATAAATGAGAACGAGAAAGATGAATACCTGATGCGCTTATCGGAACGAACAATTGAGGTGAGTGATTAACAATGTATGATCGATTTAGCATGATCAACCAAATCAAAACCCATTGATCATGATCCGGCAACTTAAGGCTGAGGATATTTACTCTACTCCTAAGAAACTATAGCGAAAGCTACGATACAATAGCTATCTATGCTAGAATTAGGTGAGGTTAAACTAATGAAAGACAAACGAAAAGTAGATAGATGTGTTTGGCATGGGGCATCTAGCTCTTCTTCGGGTACTCTTTTATAGCTTGTTGAGGTAGTAAAATCCCTCATTGGATTTTCTTATTTCTTTTAAATCCTTTGCGTTCCCATCGCTGTTTTGGATATGAAAATCTCCTTGATTGATCCGGAACTGTTGGTTTGCATTGGGAAGAAATGACTCAAGTCAGATTCGTAGAGATATTCATCAAAGTTTCTTTGATGAAGATAACCAAACCAAGATCCACGAACCTCAAGGGATAGACCTGGACCAATCATGGCTAGTAAACATCTTTATTGATGGCCCACCTTATCAACTTCGAGGTGTTGGACACTCTAAATTAAACCACCTCCTGCATTTAACATCAATAAGGTGATGGTTTGGAGTGAGGTGGGATTGACACCTGATACCGATATGTTATCGAACTAGGTTGGATTTAATTCTCCCATTTTATTAATTCTGATTGATGTATGGAGAGGAGAACCTGATTTAACCAATGTGTTTATCTCTCCTGGCTCGGGTCTGAACCAAAGCCGGATTGACTTAGACAATGGTTTGATCTCCTGATGTTTAAAACATTATCAAACACCACTACTTCGCCGAACGTCTTTGGGAAGATCTTTCGTTTTAAAAGGACTATGAGAGATGACCTCACCAAGAGTATCATATCCAAATACGTGATTAGATTCATTCTCTCAATGGATGTTTTTATAGTCGTGCTAGGTACGCTACGTCATTAATTGGGCACCATAAATGGCATGCGACGACTCATCCCCTTAAAGGGATACATAAGGTTCTGCGCCATTGCATTGATAACGAAATGTATAATGCTGAAGGAAGATCAACTGAAGATATCTTTGGGTGCGAGTATGACTTCTGTGTATGTAGTATCATCATATGGTGATTTTCTATTGAACTACATCAGGGCATCGAAAATGGGTGTAAATAAAGATGTCCACAAATGCTAAAACAAGGCTAGTATATGTGATCAAAGTCGCTTATTAGGCTCTCTCACTTTGTGAAAGCCACTGCTAAAAAGCATGGTCCATCAGATCACTTGGTGGGTCATGGCCCCTACCATACACGTGTCGTATAGCTCAAGTTTGAACCACTCAAATAATGACATGACTATATATTTGTCATGCACTCAAAATCAGATCGAATTGGCCAATCTCGTCCTCTAATTAATGAACTCTCTTGTGTAATTTAGACCATTTACTACTTTTTTATTTTGTCGTCTATGAGATGTCCACCAATCGCGCAGTCATGATCATACCTCCAATGTATGGTTTGTTAGGTTAAAAGAGTTTTTTTTTTTTTTTTTTTTTTTTTTTTAATGACAGGTTTGAAAAATCTAGGAAATTTGGTATTTTTCCTTTGTTAACCAACTTATCTTAATTAGGTTTAGTTTTGTTCCATGTTAATAAGTTGTTAAGAAAACTAAGGCTTTATATTAAAACCTCTCACTAATATTTTATATTGGAAAATAAGAGTATACCATGGGAGCAACCTCGCATACACGTGCACGCGTAGGCCACAACGCGATGTGGTGTGGTGTGGTATGTCTTTGATCAGGCATTGTTAGATTTCTTGGCATATGTTTTGTACTCATGTAAATGAAGACAAAGAGCCATTGTACATATACTTTTCCTCTATAAAACTATCTCATCTCCACTACAAAATTAATTTGAAAAAAAAAAAAAAAACAAAAAACTTTCTTCTCTGGCTTTTCTATGTATTCTTTTTAGGTAATTCAGGCATTTTTGAGTTCATATGGTAGAGATCGGAAGTGCACTAGATTGATACCATTTATCTCAGAGGAGAGCTATTGTATTTTGGTAATAGATTAATTGGAACTTAGAACATATAGAATCTTAGGGCTTGTTTGATTTTTTTGACTCAAATGTAATTATCATGTAAATGGATAATAATTATTTACCTAGGTAATTACCACGTCTTTCCCAATGCAAAGGCGACAACTTACTTTTTTAACACTTTAATCGAGAAATTTACAAAATCAATGTAGAGCCCATCGTGATGTATATGACTTATCCACACCGCTCATTTGTTATGCTAGTTGAATTTAGGGCTTGAATACAAAAATGAGGCAGATCCAAAGTTCAAGTGGACCACACCACAGGAAACAACAAGAATCAGATGCCTACCATTAAAAATTCTTGAGGCTGTTAGAAGTTTAGAATCAAGCTGATATATATGTTTTCCCCTTATCCATATTTGTGTGACCCTATAAACGGGTTAGATAATGAAAAAACCTCAACGTGGCCCAGTGAAGGAAACAACTTTCAATGGTGGATGAGTTAAGGTCATCATTTCCTTTCTCCTTTCGTGTGGGCCATTTAAGTGTTGGATCTGCCTCATTTTTTAGCTCTTGCACCAAAATGTTCTAATAAAATAGATAGACATTACGAATATATCATATACATTACAGTGGGTCCACATATTTAAGTCAACACTTTTATATCCATTTTAGAGGCGGAATTACTCCGGTATTTTCAAATCACGGAAAAAGTAATAATTACTTATTTATCAGGGTTTATCTTTAGAGGGAAATATGTGAGTAATTAATCAGGGTTTATCTTTAGAGGGAAATATGTCTGGACAATAAATATAACATGCTTAGGCTCTCTAGATTTTTATTTTATCTTTCTACTTCTATTATTTTAAAATTTTTAGTTTATGTTACGATATTACAACCAACATAGCCGGGATTATAAGTCACTTTCAGTGATAATTATTAGTACTTTCTGCCTTTTCTTTTTCCTTTTTTTTCACACGCACACACACCACACGCAAGCCGTAGTGGAATTTCACCACCTACTGGTACTCGAGCCCTTGACCCGGTGGTGAGACTCCAGATTAAGAGTAAGATCCCATAATTATTAGTACTTAAGAGTATGATAAGTGAGGCACACGTCAGGCCACGCATATCGATAAGAGAGCTTCACGCGCACGCTGCTAGCTGCTGGCGTGTTCATGCTCTCGTCTCACATGATAAATGGACCATCTTAACATTTGAGCGAGTTCATCTACAAGGCGGTGGCCCATTTGGATCTACATCCGTCCACGTGTCTAGGGCGGCGAGGACTCGGCTTGGAAGTTCTTATGGTCGAAAGCTGTGTGGGTTCCACAGAGTTTCCCGTGGCAAATCCACTCCGTCCATCAGTTTTGAAAGACCACAATACGGTAGGATTCAAAGCACAGGCAGATAAAAATTTTATGTGAGCCACACCACACGGAAAGGTGGAAACGTAAACATCCACTGTTGAAACCTTTCTAGAGCCAACCATAATACCTGTATACTATCCAAACCGTTCATAGGGCCATTACCACTCGGATAAACTATAGTCAGAAATATCATCCTAATATAAAACTTCTGTGGCCCCACGAAGTTTCCAATGGTGGACGTTCAATCCCCACTTTTTCACGTGGTGTGGTCCATATGAGTTTTGGATCTGACTGTTTTTTAAATTTCCTGTCCTATTGTAATATTGAAAAACTGATGGACGGAGTGGATTTGTGACAGACATATCTATGTACCCAAACGGCTCCCGGCTACATGAACTTTATCCCAGTGCGAAGCGGACTGCGTACTGAGTAAACTCTGTGAGGGCACATCATGGATGTAAGTGTCTCATCCACACCGTATATCTGTTTTTCAGATCATTTTAAGACATACCCCTAAAATTGAATTACATTCAAAGCTAGAGTGGACCACACCACAAAAAACTATGGGAATAATAATGTCCACCGTTGAAATATTCCTAAGGCCTACAGCGATATTTATTCACTGTTTTCAACGGTTGGCATTCAATTTACACTGTTTCCTATGGTATTTTCCACTCGAGCTTTTGCATGTGTTTCAATTTTGGGCTCCTACACTAAAATGAGCTGGTATAACGGATGGACGGCGTGGATAAAAGACATAAATCACGGTGGGTCCCACATAGTTTACTCAGTACACTTATCTTGAGTCACTGAGTACGCAATCCACTTCCGTCTGGGTGGCGTCTGTTCGAGGAGCAGCTTACACGAAGCAACAGAAAGGGCAGAAGCAAAGGCTGGCGTGAGATCGTGGCAAGGAGTGGCAAAGCCTCGCAATAAAGAGGCACTACAATACCACCCTTTGCTAACACGTAATCCAAATCAGTTATAACTTAAATACAAAAATCCGGTGTCGTTTTCTCACACGAATCCCTCACCTTCTCTCCTTTTTCTCGTGAATCCATCTCCTCATCCAACGGCCACAATTCCCATACAACGTATAAGCCAACGGTTCAGATCAAAAGTCTAGCCTCTTCTCTGTCTGACACCGACCCAAAGACTGTTAGTTGAGCTGGGACCCTAATCTTCCACAACACTCGTTCTACGCAGCGCGTGAAATACTCCAACTCTTTGCGGCCCACCATGTTGTGCATGTGAAATCCGATCCGTCCATCTGCTGCATTCCTGGGACATTAGGCCCGGACAAGAATCGGCTAGTGTGTGGGGGAAACGGATTAGCTACTCTCCCTGGTGGTCGGTACTCTGTGGGCCCCACCATGATGTATATGTTTCATCCATGCTGTCCATATATTTTTATAGATCATTTTATGGTACGAGATGAAAAATGAGGTATATTCCAATCTCAAGTGGACCACATTACATGAAAGAGTGTTGAATAAACATCAACCATTAAAAACTTTTTGGGGGACATAACAGTTTTGGATCAACCTAATCTTTGTTTTTTACCTTCATCTGTATGAACTAATTAACAGATTGGATGTCAAATAAACAGTACAGTGGGCCTTAGGAGGATTTTAATGGTGGATATCGAATCACTATTGTTTTCCTGTGGTGTGGTCCACATGAGATTTATATCCCTCTCATTTTTGGTATTAAACCCTAAAATGATCCGTAAAAATGGATGAACGGCACAGATGAAACACATATATCATGGTGGGTCCCACAGAGCACCGACCACCAACCACGGGCTGGCAGGGGGAGTAGCCAATCCGTTTCCGTGTGTGGGGCCGCCGTGGTGTGTATCTTTAATCAAATCCGTTAATCAGGAGTGACTCAAATCAGCTGTTCCAAATCAGCGGTCCACAACGCTTGAACTTAAAATGTTTTAGGCGTCATTTTATAGTGTCCCACTCACGTTGTCCATTTGATTTTTTAATCCGGATGATATTTTGCATGTACGATGAACATAAGGTTTATCACCTGATGTACGGATTGGATTTCATGTATACAATCTGGTGGGCCCAAAGATCTTGGTTGTTTTACCCGCCGCGTAAAACAGGTGTTGCTGGGGATTCGGTTCGCTGGGCTGGACCCGCTGGGGGGCAGTTTCTCAAGGTCCATTTTAGGCTTCTGGACCCGAGGAAGTTAGTAGTATCCTGGGGCTCATATTTTGTCAATTTAGAGCCCGAATTTAATAATCCAGACCGTTAGTATGATGGGACCCACATTAGAAATATCACCCCCCAAGAATCTACTCCCCAGGACAATATTAACCCATTCTGATTGGGTCCATACAAACGACGGTTAAGAAACGAAATACAGAAAAGGTCTGTAGACTCGACGTAAAGAAAGACCAAAGATTTTCTGTGCATGGTCCTAAAATCTGGAAGTGCTACAAATCCATCCACGGTGAGGCTACTGAAAAATGGGCCCCACTAATAAGAATCAAGAGCCCGAGGATACTAATCATACCGTCCTCGGTTCTAGGATGATGAAGTTTTCTTATCAGCCCTTCCCACGCTTCTTTTATTCACGCTCTCTGCCTTTCCTCATTCACCACCTTCCTTCCCATCTTTCCTTCGCTTCTCCTCAGACTCACTCTCGATCGTCAGACGCGTCTGATGGGAACCCAAACCATCGCCCTTTCTCTCTTCCTCTCGTTCCTTCTCATCCAATCTCTCATTCCCATCTCTGCCGATGGCATTTTGAGAATCGGCCTGAAAAAGAAGGCTTTCACCCAAAACAGCAGGCTCGCGTCTCAGTTCGGCGCGAAGGAGAGCGAATCTCTGAGAGCAGCGATTCGAAAGTACGGCCTCGATGGAAATCTCAGAGAGAGCGGCGCCGGTGGTCCCAGCACCGACATTATCGCGTTGAAGAATTACATGGACGCTCAGTACTTCGGAGAAATCGGCATCGGCACTCCACCACAGAAGTTCACCGTCATCTTCGATACCGGGAGTTCTAATCTCTGGGTCCCTTCTTCCAAGTGCTATTTATCGGTGAGTGGCATTCTCGTAATTCTTTCGACGTCATTTCCTCCTTGTGTGTGTGTATCTTGGCGAGTTTTGAATTGCCATTGGATGTGATTTTGATGTCTCGTGTTTGGTTGCAGATTGCTTGCTATATACATGCTAGGTATAAGGCGGGATTGTCGAGTACTTACAAGAAGAACGGTTCGTCTCTTCTTCTTCTTCTTCTAGAAATCATTTTATGTGGCTCTTAAAATTTTCAGTATTGTTGATTTATACAATAGTTGAATTTTAGGCTATGTTTGGATGTCCCCCGAAATGCAAGGAATGCTACATTTCGCTGTCAATTTGTGTTTGGGGTGACTGTAAAACATAAGTATAAATGCTAGCAAAGCGGACCTTTGTTGATTTCGGCCAAAAATTGCAAGTGGGTGCATTTTGGATCGGCATGATATATTCCCCTTCTCTTTGTAGGCCATCCAAAAACACCATTGATTTTTCAGTTCTGCGTGCTTGGTATTGAATTATTTGGATACCAAGAAGATTGGAGTGTACAGGAGGTACTTGTCAATTTTACATGAGGATGTGAAAATACACTAGTGAAAAGCTTCTGTGGGTGAACCTTGATTTCACTGTTTGATTATTTGCTGATGGGAAATGGGCCCCTACTTGCTTTCATTTGTTAAGGTGGGGAACTTGAGTGGGGTTTGGTATTTTGAACTGTCTGTTTGTAGTTGACCTCTCAGATTGTTAGGATCATCCCATAAGCACAGTTTTTGCATGGCAGGCTGTTGACAGTCACAAGACAGAGGTCTGGATCAATCTTTTAAATTGTCCCAATATTGTAGATTGCAGGGAGCACTAGGAGATTAATAAAATATTCTAGCAACTCAGTGAAGCTTCATTAATCACCTAAGAAAAATAATGAAGTTACTAATGTATTCTTGTGGGGGGATTTTATTTTATTTTTTTTGGATAGGGGAAAATTTTGAATTCACTGGAATTTGTACATTCAGTAATTCTGTTCTGAAAAGTTTCTTATTAGTTCAAATTGTAAACAGGTCACAAGATGTGTTGTGTTATTTAGTTGGAATGTAAGTAAAGCTGACTAATAATCTTGTCACTGTTTCACACAACTGCTCTCCAGTTTGCCATTTGATTGACACATTGACTAATTCAATAACTGATCTTCTTTAACTAGAAACAACGTCTATTTTCAATCCTAAACAAACTCTTCATAATAACATACCCAACAACTTTCCAATTTTATACAGACATTAATGAAACTTCTTTGCTAACCAAACTCCTAATTTAACTTCAATTAGAAACTATCCAAAATTTATAAAAAAAAAAAACCTCTAAGCACCTAAAAGACCATCATTCATCCTACCAGTCACTGGACTTTACGCAACTCTTCTGTGCATGTGGTCCTCGTGGTTGATATCATTGTGATGTCATACTTTCATGACCTTTTCTGCCACTTTCGATTGGAATTCCTTCCTATGGAGCTTAGCTTGGCTTTGGATTTTAAGAATTTTTGGGAAAGGGAAGCTCTGACTGGGTTTATTTCCAAAGAATTGCAGAATTTAAAATAACTGTTCATGCAGGGACGTCTGCTGAAATTCAATACGGTACTGGAGCAATTTCTGGATTCTTGAGCCAAGACAATGTTCAAGTTGGTGACCTCGTCGTCAAGAATCAGGTCCAATTTTGTGCAATTGTTCATATGTCAGATTGATTATATGTGTGGATTTGCTCATACTCATGAAAAATATCTGTGCAGGTTTTTATTGAGGCAACTCGAGAACCGGGCATGACATTTGTGGCAGCCAAGTTTGATGGTATACTTGGGCTTGGATTTCAAGAAATCTCTGTTGGGAATGTTGTCCCTGTATGGTAAGCTGGTCCATCTTCGCTTCACTATTTTATTTTATTTTTTGTTAGGATTAGACCATTTTGCTTAGTTTGCAACTGAGACGGCCTGAACTAAGTTCCACCCCACTTTGCATCAGGTTCTGGCTGATCCTTAAGGCTCGGGGGTTGGGTGCCTAAAGGCCCAACAACTAGGACGGCATCCAGTCTGATTTATTTAACGTTGGTGGTCTGAGTAATTGGCTGATGGGCCTAGCCTGAGCCTGATCCCTTAGTTCACAGGCCAGGCTGGGCCTGGACTCAGGCATGGGCTGGATCGGGACATGCATTGGCCTTTCTTTGCCCATCTTAGTCACTATCCTATTGTTTTTCCTCCTTTTCTTTTTCTCCTCTTTCTTTTATTTTCCTTCATGCTTTTTTTTTTTTTTTTTTGAAATCGAGTCTTAACCCTAATTTGCCTCCTTTTGTTAACATACACATGGAATGGCAGTAGATAATTGGCTGTGAATTTTTGTTATTTACTTTTAGATGTTATCTTCAGGGTCAAGTCAGCTACACTGTAGCTTCAGGTTAAAAGCATTTTGGGTTGAATTATTGCCAATATTAATGCATGAACTTATACTTTTGACAGGGACAATATGGTCAACCAAGGGCTTGTTAAAAATCCAGTTTTCTCCTTTTGGTTTAACCGAAATGCCCAAGATGAAGAGGGTGGTGAGATTGTGTTTGGAGGGGTTGACCCCAACCATTATAAGGGCCAGCACACATATGTTCCTGTGACTCAGAAAGGCTACTGGCAGGTGAGTTCCCCGAAACCATGTTATCTGGGTGTCAATACTCACTGCATCGCATCACTACTCAATAGCGTTGGGGTGGCAATAGGCTGGTCCATCCTGTTTTCTGTCCAGGACTGATACTGGTCAGCCTCTTTTCTATTCAAAGTCTATGGGCCAGCTAGAGGCAGATTTTGAAGCCTGATTGATTAACCGGTTGGGCTTGAGCATACAAGTTTTTGCAAAATTTTAAATTGAGGCCCAACCCAACCTGAAAAAGGACCATTTATGATGTTCATGGTTGGGCTTGGGCCTGAAATCAAAGGCTGGATTACTAACTAGGCTGGCCCAGGTTTGACTTTTAGCGCTGAGTAATAATCAGATCGGGCTTGGACTCGAGCTGACCCCGCATGTTGCCATTCCCACATATCATGTTACCAACAATCTTACATCTATTTATTTTCATTTCAGTTTGATATGGGCGATGTGCATATTGGTGGCGAAACAACCGGTATGTATTGCATCTTGCTTTGTTGTGGCAGAAAGTGTTTTCACTTTATGTTTTATTTCCTTATAAGCTCCTATGATCTGAAATGATCATGTATATTTTCAGGAATCTGTTCAGATGGCTGTTCAGCAATTGCCGATTCCGGAACTTCTTTAATTGCTGGTCCAACAGTATGTATTAATATTTCAAATTTGATTTAACCGTTGGAGATAGTTCTTTACTTGCATAGGCATAGCATGTCTATAAGCTTGATCTATATTTTTATTCGTGTTTTCTCCATTCATAGACATAATTTAATAAAATTTTGAATATCTTAGATGCATTTTTTTCTGTTTGCCATCTGCTTAACTCTTGAGCGCATTCAATTGTATTTTTAGCATAACTAGGAATTGTAATATTTTCCGTTTCTTTCTTCTTCTTCTTCTTCTTCTTTTTTTAAATGGTCTGTCTGTTGATATATTGTGTGCCCAATGTTTTCTTTTGTGATAAAAGGCTATGGGGTTTTGCCTCTCAATCATTTACACTTTGCTTTATTTTATTTTGCTTTTTTTGTTGTTGTTGTTGTATCTTTACCTTTTCAATCATGGTTGGTAAACCATCTTTTGATTGATGATCCTTTGGTTACTTATTTGCAGGCTACTATTACTGAAATCAATCAAGCCATTGGTGCTGCTGGTGTTGTTAGCCAGGAGTGCAAAGCAATTGTTGCACAATATGGGGAACTCATAATTGAAATGTTGTTATCTGAGGTATGCCTCATCTCCACCATCCTTTTCTTTTTTCTAATATGGTAGCATATTAGAGATCTTCCGCTCCACCCCGACATACTTCCTCGTAACTACTGATTTTCCAAGAAGGGTTGCTGATTCCTGATTTTTTAATCTGTGATTTTACAGGCACAACCCAAGAAAATCTGCTCACAGATTGGTTTGTGTGCTTTTGATGGAACACGAGGTGTTAGGTATGCTCTTTTTTTCTGGCTCGAAATATTTTGAAATGCTGTTTTTGATTATCAAATTTGGTGGGGTGCCTATTGAGACACCAGCAATGTCCATGTCATTTTGCTGGTTTCTCCCTGCAAAATGCGTAATTTGGAACTACTGATGAGACCCCAGCCTTTTTTTCTCTTGGAAAACAGCATTTGAGAAGATCTCCCTAGTTTGTGAAGAGTTGTATAATTGGGAGTGCGGTATGTCTATTTTGCAGCATTGGTATTGAGAGTGTTGTGAATGAGGACAAATCATCTCTTGGTCGGAATGATGCTATGTGTTCCGCTTGCGAGATGGCAGTTGTATGGATGCAAAATCAGCTTAGGAAGAATCAAACAGAGGACCGCATACTGAGCTATGTTAATCAGGTGATGTAACTTGAAATTATATCAAATGTTCCATGATAAGTTTGTATATTAGCTCATGCTCAGTTATATTGCAGCTTTGCGATCGACTCCCGAGTCCCATGGGAGAATCAGCTGTCGACTGCAATAGTCTTTCTTCAATGCCTGCTGTTTCTTTCAACATTGGGGGCAAAACATTCTCTCTCACTCCAGAGCAGGTATGATACGATCCTTCATTTATCTCAGAATAAAATGTATCTGTTGTTTTATTTGGGTTGAATGGATATTCCCGAGGTTTTTTGTTTGTTATCACACTTGGCTCTTCTCGTGAGTATCATAATAGGTCTTTCCACAATGAGATTTATTCATACAGTGACGGCATTTAATTATGAAAGTTGCCTAGGTAGCTGACCCTGTTAGTCCATTCTAACTATTGATTGTGAATTGATGAAACAATTCTTGGATTTGGATCTCCTTGTTTTCCCTAATGGCCTAAAAAAATCAAATTGATACATTTCTAATCAGTATGAATTCTTCTCTCTTTTCAATAATCAATCCTTTTTAATTTTAATTATAACAACAATTATGTGTATATGTAAACCCCATAGCTGAAATCCTAAATTATAACAACAATTACATGTATATGTAAACCCCATAGCTGAAATCTTAGTATCTGTTGATACAAAGTATTCCAGTGATCCCTACAATCTGAGTCTGTTGGAATTGGAATAGGTTTGGCAGTGGATCATGAAATCTTGGTGATCTTCTCTATCTAATGAATGAGGAGTGTCACCTCTGCCATACATTCCATATATCACACTAGGTAGATATTATATTCATGGAATATGATTTACTGTCAAGATGCCTTGATGGTGAAATGGTAGACACGCGAGACTCAAAATACTCTCTCTATGTTTTGTATTCAACCTCCCTTTACCAATCAAACCATGCAGGATGCTATGCCCTACCTCGAATTCGTTTTGATTGACTTTGATGCTTTAAAAAAGAACATATTCTTTTTTCCCACTTGCCAACCCTCGTTATGCATCTCCAGTTGTCAAACTTATTCGCCCTATATCTGCCAATGTGGCATAGGTGTCTGAGATTTGAGTCATTCATCAACTTCCCCAATAGTCAATGTGCCCTAATCAGGTCAGGGTACCCACTCACCAGGTGGGCCATGTGTACAGAGAATGGACAGTGAAAATTTGTGACTGGCTTTTGCTTCTTTTCTTCTTTTTTTTTTTCTTTTTTTTTTTTTTATCATAAACATGAGACCCACCTAATGATTGGGTGGGCCTGATTTTTGGGCAAGGGCTTATCCACTCTGGGACCACCTGGTGAATTGCCACATTGGCATGTTGGGAGTAACTGAGACTGGATTTGGTGATTGGGATGGATGATTGATTACATGGTGTTCATAGAATTGATACTTTTAACGTGTGTTTACTGACGGTTATCTGGTGGGTGACTGAGCAGTACATACTGAAGGTTGGGGAAGGTACTGCAGCTCAGTGCATAAGTGGGTTCACTGCTTTGGATGTGCCTCCTCCTCGTGGCCCTCTGTGGTATATGCTCTTTTAACTCTCCCAAGTTTTGTTTTTTTTTTTTTTTTTTTTTTTTTTTTTTTTGTCTTGCTCAATCTGATAAAATGAGATTACATACGCAGTTGAATGGTGCACACACACTCTCCTGAGAACTGCTCAGAGTAGACCTTACATGGGAGCAAAGTCGGGTTGGGCCCCATCATGATGTTTATGTAAAATCCCCTCCAACCAACAGATATGTCAACTCATGTTAGGTTCAAGGCTCAAAAATCAGGCTGTTCCTTGATTCAGGTGGGCCATACCAAAGGAAACAGTTGGGAGAGGGATGCCCGCCCTTTGTTTAGGACCATTGTGATGTGTATGTGAAATCCATTCCGAAAGTTGAATGCATCATCACACTTCAGGCCCTGGGTTCAAAAATTAGGTTGGTTTGTTATTCAGGCAAGCCACAACAAGGGAAACAATTTGGAGGGACGCCCACCCTTGATTTTTAACAGGGCCCATCCTGATATGCATGTGAAATCCACTCCAGCCATTAGGTGCGTAGTCAGATATTAGGCCCTGAACCCAAAATCAGCTTGGCCTGTAATTCAGTTGGCCACACCAGAGGAAGCAGTATAAAGGATGGGAATCACCCTGTGCACTGTCTCAGCTCATGTGGCTCACATGAATCACGTCTCTCTCTCTCTCTCTCTCTCTCTCTCTCTCTCTCTCTCTCTCTCTCTGTTTATGTATATATAAATCATGTGCCTGTAATAATAATAATAATATGTGGGGGTCCATCCATTGCAGGATATTGGGAGATGTATTCATGGGAGTCTACCACACCGTGTTCGACTATGGCAAGTTAAGGGTTGGATTTGCCAAAGCTGCTTAAACCTTTTATAATCCGTGAACAGTATCACATCTTTTTCTCTTTCCTTGGCTTTTAAGGACTTGGGCATGTACATAACACGCTTCAAATATATGCCTTATAGAGCATTATCTAGGTAGCATATTACATAAATTATCAGTGCTGTCTGTGGGTTGATCATATGGAAATTAGTATACCACATGAGTCGTATTTGTTTGTTTAAGTGCATTGATTGGCTTAAAATGGATGGTTTGGAACTGAAAAGTATTCAATATTTGGACATTCTACATTAGGAAAAATCAGGTGGCTAGGATTGTCCGGCCCAAACCAAAGTGTCTACTATTGTACCATCAATCTGCTATCAACAAAGTCCGATTTACAACTGCTGATTCATGGCAAAAGAACACCTTAAAACTCATCACAGATCGTGCCATGGAATGTGAACTGATGGCCTTTTTGTTTCCTGTTTGGAGGATACTCAGGATTGTTGGGATCTCCCATCTTAGTAGATCCAATCCAGTACGTGGCCCAACCCACTCCCATCTCATCGTAGATGCAGACAGCCCTATATCCACTCATGGGCCGAACCTCAAATGGCAAGTTGAATTATAATTTTTATTGTTCAGTCCTCTTAAAATAAGGCTGGAGCTGGGTCCATAGGTTTAGAGGAGAAGCGCAGGTTGGGACCATTGCAGGGCCGACGGCTTAGCCCTGCCCTCTTGACATCCCTGTTCACATGGGTGCTCTGTACAAGGCCTATGTTCAAGAAGCATGCATGAGAAAGGCGTTGGAACCAACTTTTGGAAGGGCTTGAGAAAATTGGCAAATGTGTTCATGTTCTCTAAATTGCTACATCAGATATCTTAGTTTAAGATTGTTTGGATGGTGCTGGGAGTTTTAGTGCCTGCTAACTAATAGGCCTGTGTTCGCACTTGAGCCAGGACAATTACCTTACAGGATGGACCGTCTCCAACGAGCCATTTATACTAGTAATTTCATGGGTCGTCGTCTTGGTTAGCCTAGGCATGGCCCATTAAATAGGCCAGGAAATGAAACCAAGCTCAACCCATTAACTAAACTGATGAATTGCCTACTCAACCTATAAGCCATGAACCGCAACCTGAGTTAAGACTCATATACAATGCTCGGGGCCAAGAGATTGCACGGCTCATGCTTATAGGATTGGAAATGCCGAACTAATTGTTTGGTCCAAATCCCACTCAATGCCATTCATGCCCATTTTCGAACCCATCATCAGTACTAGTACTATTTTAAAGGGATCATACAATGCTCGGGGCCAAGAGATTGCACGGCTCATGCTTTTATATTGTACCAGTAGGACCTATGGGTAGCTTATCCAATATGTTAGTACGATTCCACTCTTCTTAGATGGACCATGTGCTAAGAATGCCACTTAGGGGGAAGATCCTAGCTGCAGGATAGTGGGAACTGTTGCTATATTTTATTATTTTTGGTCGTTTCTTCTACTAGGATTTTGCAGTATGGAATGTTCCCAGTGTTGGCCCATATTAGTTTGGATCAATGAATCATGGGCCTCATTTTCTGTGAAGCTGGTTTGCCTCGTTGGCCCAAACCCATGAAACTCCCAAGAGAAAACTGATCATGGCCTAAAGGTACCACAATTTGTGGTATTGGACCATCTTCCCTATCCAGATGTAGCTTGTTCAGGACATCACTACCATCGATATAGCAGGCCCCACCATGAAGATCACTGGCCACACCTTTGGAATCAATGAACCACAGCTACTCTAACTTAACATACAAGCGCGGCCCACCGAGTAAGTGGATCGGCTTAATCTTTAAGAAGGGTGATCTTCGTAGTACTGAAAGTGATCTTCATTTTTGAGGCGAGTCAAAAGAAAATTCACTCATCACACTGTTTGGGTGCAAATGGGTTTGGCTAACCTGTTAGGTCATTAGAGATGACCCAACAACCAGAGGTCTAGCTCCAAAATTTAGACCCATGGGGCGGGTATAGGTTCAAAAGTTTGAGCCATATTACTAAATTGGAGTCTCCGTCCTCTCAAATCAACCCAACTCACCTAAACCCAGTTTTTAAATGGCTCCGAGCAACATCATATACTATAATGAATTCAACCAAGACTCAACCTGAGTAAATGTAGTTACTTAAAAATGTCAGGTATTTTTATTCACCATCTTTTTTCTAAAACGTAGTCTATCTAAGCACTCAATAGGGACAGTCTAGGTTGTTTTAAATGGTGGAATTTTTTAATTTAGACTACTAACCATTTTATTCTTTACTAATAAAATTGATAACCACTATGAATTGTTTGATTTAAAGCATTACTAGTGTGAAAATTCAATTGCAATTTTATATTTAGCTCGGACCTAGCCCAAACCGAACCATTAATCAAATGGGCTGGGTTTGGATCTTCCTACCATGCTTGACCTAGTAATAAATAGGTAAATCTATTTAGACTAGGACTTGACCTGAATGTTAATGACTTGGGTCTAGGTCTAACTTGCACCCAATTTTTATTATTATTATTTTTTTTAATACACAATCACATACCCACCCACACTACATGAGCATTAGATCCCGTCATCTCAGTGTTGAAACAGATACAATCTACCATTGGGGAGTGGATTAAGTGAAACCTGGCTTCACCCAAGACAATGTGGCCATTACCGTGGGGGCCCACCTTGATATATGTATCTTATATCCGTGCTGTCCATCCGTTTGTTTTCCAGATCATTTTAGGGCATTATCCCAAGAACAAAGCATATCTAATAATCAGCTAGACAGTGGTGAGTGAACGTCCTATCATTAAAAACTTCTTAAGGCACACATTAATAATTCTGCAGTGTTTATTTTCCATCCATGACCTTAGGTCTGGATAAAGGGTAAAAACAAATATCAGCTTAATCCAAAACTTTTACAGCTCATTAATAGCCAATCACCATTGTTTCCTATGTTATGAACGACCTGATGATGGGATATTCTTCATTCTTAGGATAATGCCCTAAAATGACCTAGAAAAAACGAATGGACGGCATAGATACATGATACATACATCAAGGTGGGCCCCACAGTAAGGGCCGCACCATCTTTGGTGAGTCCAGGTCTCACCTAATCCGCTCCCCTACCACTGAGCCTTGGAGCCGGTTGTGAATAACACTGCGTTTTAAATGTTGTATTCTTTTACAAAAATTAAAATTTAAATGTAAATATTTTATTTTCAAAAGTAAGTAAATCTATTATATACAAAAGTTTTTTCAAAAATTACTTTTTATGCAAGTTCTGTCATTATGATAATGTTGCAATAATGGTTTGGATCATTTAGATAACATTCATGCCAGGTTATACGAACCGTCCATCTAGTGGACCACGACATAATACAAAAAACCGCATCGATCAGAAGATCTAACCATCCGACCAGTGGCATCTAAGATTTTAAAAATAAGCCACCGACCACATTCAACGAGCGAAATGTCCAGTTTACTGACAGTGGGATGTAGCGAATCCACGGTGGGCCCGCACATCATGTAATTCTGGGCTGGACCACACCATTTCCGCGGTGCATTTACAGCGATCCAAGCCGTTCAAATAACAGGATCTGCCATGGATGCACGATAGACTGAAAGGAACACTGATTGGGCAATCCCAACCATCAATTTTTCTCATTGAGGATCGACTAGTAACCATTTTGCATTGAACATCGCATATCGTACAGTTCAGCCGGTGTGAATTTCCAGTTGTTCCATCCGCGAAAGGCGCCACGATTTCGGCGGCAATCAGATGGTTGTTTATGCCACGTGTACGGTGGATGAGAATTTTATTTAGAAATCGGATTGGGTAGTGAGTAAACTACGTTGGGTCCACCGTGAACGTATGTGGTTTATCCACACCGTTCATCCATTTTTACAGATCATTTTAGGGGTTGATCCCAAAATTGAAGCATATCAAAAGCTCAAGTGTACCATACCACAGGAAACAGTGGAAATAATGACTTCCACCGTTGAAACCTTTTTAAGGCACTCAGTGATGTTTATTTGTCATCCAACCTGTTCATAAGATCAAAAATACATGGATGAAGTGAAAAAAAAAAAAAATCAGCATGATCTAAAACTTATGTGGCCCCAAGAACGTTTCAACGGTAGACGTTAAATTCACACCGTTTCCGGTGGTGTGGTATACTTGAGCTTTGGATATGCTTCGTTTCTTTGCTAAAGCCCTAAAAGTATCTGGTAAAATGGATAGATGGATGGAATGGATAAAATTCATGAATGACGGTGGGCCCCACAGAGTTTACTCAGTACGCAGTCCGCTTCCTTTTATTTAAAAGAGCGTTGAACGCCCGCCGGCAGCCTTTTCTTATAATTCCTCGCGACGAACTCGGATAAGGTAGCGACCCTCTCCACTACTGACGTCGGTAGTGTCGGTGCTGTGTGCCCCACCATAGTATATGTGTTTTATCCACGCCGTTTATGCATTTTTCCATCTCATTTAAGGGTCTAGTTAAAAAAAAAGGAGGTAGATTCAAATCTCAGGTGGACCACACTACAGAAAACCGTGGTGATCAAACGTTCACCGTTAAAAAATTTCTACGGCCCACTGGAATGTTTACTTGCCATCCAACCTGTTGATTACTTCAAAAATTCCTAGACGAAGTGAAAACACAAATCTCAGCTCGATCCAAAACTTTTAAGTTCTCTGAGAAGTTTTTAATGGCAAGCGTTCAATCACCACTCTTTCCTGTGGTGTGGTCCATTTGAGATTTAAATGTACCTCAAATTTGGTTTTATGTCCTTAAATGAGGTGGAATAATGGATTAACGGAATGGATGAAACACATACATCATGTGGAGCTCAAGGAGCACCGACCATTAGTGATGTCGGTAGTTGCAGAGTCCGTATACAATCCGCGTATCCGTGACAATACACAAACGTGTGGGACATGGGACTTTTTGACTGTGGATTCGGGAAGTCTTGTTTCACATGTTTCACGTATGTCGGGTCCAAGTTGTTGTGGAAACGTGGAAAATTCAAAACAACGTGCCTGAGACTTGGGGCTTTTCTTCTCTCTGCATGAGAAAGAAAGACGTCTAATACCAACCATCCGTATTGGAATAATTAATTAGGTGGGCCATACATGAGCGAATCTTGTCCCTTGATTTGGACCTGTGGTGAAGGAAAGTGGGTCACACTTGCTTTGACTTAACTACTAGGTGGTGGTCGATCACAGGGGTGGCCCACTTTCTCATTACCATCAGATTTTGATCAAAAGGAAAATCAATGGTTAAGATCATCTAATCAGTTTGATATTTTGCCTGAGATCCATCCCGAATGGGGCCAGCTATTTGTATGGCCTGGATTGATACGCATATATGCCACGTGTCCTATGGATTCACATTTGCTCGATGACCAGTTACAGTACGTTCAAGACATCTTACACTAATCCAAACCGCTTATATGATGTCCCTTACCATAGATAGCTCATAAACAAAAATCCTTCAGATTTGAAGATCCTATCCCTATAATAGTTGTCTACGTCTTAGTTGAATGTGAACATTTGTATTCACTATCTCAAACATCCATTAAAAATTTTCCGTTGGGTGAATTTTTAATTAGTGCGTGGGCCATCGACAGTGGATCCCATTATATCAACGGTTCGGATCACTGAACCATTGGCCCCACTTGTAGAAATTTAACCCAAACTGTACTGTACACAGTAACAACCATCTTTAAAAATTCTCTCTACAGAGAGAGAGAGAGAGAGAGAGAGAGTTATTAAAGACAGTCGACTAAAAGAGGGGCGGGCGGCATTTCTCACATGCCCATTCCAACGGATGCGGATTGCATGTGTACCAAGTTCCTGTAGTCGGAAGCTGTGTGGGGCCCACATATAATCTCGTGAAAAATCCAATCCGTCCATCAGTTTTTTAAGACTACAGTATTATGTTATTAGAAGAATTAAAAGATACAAGACTCATGTTGGCCACACCACATGAAACAATGGGAGCAGAAATTTCCACCGTTGAAATATTCTTGGAGCCAGCCAAGATGTTTGAATGCTACCCAAATCGTTCATACGGTTATCACAACTAAGATTAACTATAAGAACAAATGTGAGCATGATTTAAAAAGAAAAAAAAAATTCTGTGGCCCTAACAAAGTTTCCAATGGTGGGTATTCAATCCCCATAATTTCAAGTAATATGGCCGACAGGAGTTTTGGATTTGTCTGAGTTTTCGACTAAAGTCCTATTATGTCGTTGAAACACTGATGGACGGAGTGGATTTGTACTGGAATCTCTTTGGACCCCACACAGCTTCTGAATACAGGAACTTCCTGTGCCTCTGCGTACTTCCAACGGGAGAAAATGCTAAAGACAGCTTTTGGGAGATTTTGGTGAGACAGTTGAAAAAATGATTTTCCAAAAGCTGTCTTTAACATTTTCTCTCTCTCTCTCTCTCTCTCTCAGGTGAGGTAAGATGCATTAAAAAGAGTAGACAAAAAAGGGTTCGTGGGGTCGTGGGTGATGGTGATGGTGGGCCTTTGATTGTTGGAAGGTTGAAAAATGTACTGAAAGCCTTTTAGATAGAGAAATAGATGAATGGAAATGACATAAGAATGGTTGTACACATGCACTCAGAAATTGTGGACGTGGCATGTATCTAACTTAATCAAAACCGTCCAAATCGTGAAACCCACTTACGTTTAGTCATTAAAATTTAAAAAAAAAAAAAAAACCTCTACTGAACGCATGTCGATGTAGTAGGAAAGCAATGTACGGTTAAAACGAAAAGAATTCAATCGTCTGAGTGATCATTCAATCAAATTTGATATTTGGACTATCTACAGTGTGTCCCATCACTCAGGATGGTTTATTTTAATTTAATCGAATGCCACGTGTAAATTTCCTGAGTGAACGCGTATGAATCATTACACACTCGCAGAGTATTAAATAATTCCAAACTGAAAAGAAAGGAATACCTATCGTGTTTGGTGAGACCTCATATCCATCTCCCCTTGGCTCCAAAGTCCACACCTTTTCTTTATGTTTTTGACCGTCCCTTCAGCAGTCTTAAAGTACCCTGCCTCCATCGAGTTCTTGGACATTGCCAATCCTGGACATTTTACAGGTAGGCCCACAGATTGGTAATCCAGATCGTTGATCTGTTTGGCTCAAATGAATGGAAGTTTCTCAAAAATATCTCAGATTAGAAGATCCTGGACAGTTTATCTTAACAAATACATTGTAGCCATCAATCAAAGCGTTTGATTGTAGAAGACTTTTCAAGAAATGCAATCCACAGTGGGGACCATGAGATGAATGGACTAGATCATCGAACCTTTTCCCTCCCCCTAAGAAATTGGACGCCTGAGGATATTACACGTCCTTAGTCTCAACTCAAGGCCGAAACTTCCTCAGTCAGACTTTGCCACGTGGCGTTAATTTGTCAACAAAATCTCAGACGAAGTGTAATTTGTAGTCGTCCATGATACCTTTTCATGTTTTTGGTTTCATACCTGCCGACCATTTTGAATGACCAAGTAACGTGATCCGAATCATTTATTTGGAGAGCTGATTAGGTGTGTCCCTTACCGTGGGGCCCACCTTGATGTATTTACTCTACATCCACGCCGTCCATCCGTTTTTCCACATCATTTTAGGGCATGAGCCTCCAAAAGAAGAATATCCAAATCTCAATTGGACCACACTTACAGGAAACAGTGGTGATGAACGTCCTACCTTTAAAAACTTCATAGGGCCCACCGTAATGTTTATTTTCCATCCAAGCTGTTGATAAGGTCACATAAACCCTGGATGTAAGGAAAAAACAAATATTAACTTGATCCAAAACTTTTGTGGCCCATTAATGGTCAATCACCACTGTTTCATATGGTATGGTCCACCTGAAAACTAGATCTGTTTATTCTTTTAGTTCATGCCCTAAAATTATCTTTAAAAAACAATGGACAGTGTGGATATAGAATACATACATCAAGGTGGGACCCAGGGTAAGAGCCGCACCTAACCCTCTCTCATTTAATTATTTGGTGGGTCCCACTGTAGATGGTCACGGCCGAAAAATTGGACGGATCAACATATAATTAATACTATTAATGTTGACCACTGCCAGTAATAAATTCAACCTCCAGCTCTCCTCGCAAGTACTACAATGTCCAGGTGCTCCATAAACAGCAGGGCCCACAAGACCAGATCTAGACCATACACGTGGCCGTAGATACCACTGAAATATTTCTACCTTTTATTATACAAAGGTTAAGAAGAACATTCCATAGCCAACTAGTTACAGACCACGAAATAGTGAAGCTAGATGCGTGTAGGTCTCACCGTCGTGTGTGTGCATGGCATCCAACTGGTCCAGGAGGGTGTATATTCTCACCGTGAACAAGGGATGCCCTAAGAACCATGCCAATCCATCAATGAGGGTCGCTACAATTTAAGTTAGGTTTTAGGTGTTTGTTAATTATTTTCTATAATGTGGTCCACTTTATCATGATTGGATCAACCTAATTTTTTAGACATCTCATTCTCATTCTCATTCTCATTCTGGTTGACCCTGTGATTGGGCTGCATACCATGTGCACATGACCTAAAGTAAGTCCAAGGAAAGTGCACGGTTGGCCAAAAAATGGAAAGAAATTAGGTCTAAATTGCACCGTTGGCCAAAAAAATGGAAAGAAATTAGGTCTGATATGCCCACATGAAAAAAAAAAAAAAAAACAGTCATATACCATCAATCCAGCTGTCATATTTTTTATAATCAGTTATCCATTTTATACTTATATTGTGTCATTGGAAAGTTTTTTTTTTTTTCGACATAAGCTTTTATTTCTAGTTTTTATATATTTTTCTCCATGTACATTCCATTGAGAAGATAACCATGAAGGAGATTGAAATAAAATAAAATAAAAGATCAAATCAAGAACAAGCTCGAAACAAATAAATATACTTTATGTAAAGTGTTATTTGCCTCTTTCATTGATATGAGATCATTGTTGGATTTCTAGCTAATCGCTTCCAAGATATGGCAAGCCTTGGTAGATCAGCGAGCAGCAATCACAAAGATTTCCCGATAAAAACTCATTACACAATTTTCTATTCTAACTGTGTGTTGTGAAAAGCAGAAAACCCACCTTAGGTGCCTGCTGAGAGGAAATGAGAGAATAAATGTGTTGTTTTTAAATTATTGATTTACGGGAGAGTTTTAAATAATGAATGGTCATGTGTTTTCGCAAATAGATATTTCTTAAAGATGAATCTGAAACCGTTCACAGCAATTAAGCCTTTTAATAAGAGACACAACTTAATTAAAAAAAGTGGAAGTTATAATTTATTTATTTTTTCTAATAATGGATGAATTCTGACAGCACCTGCTAGCGCTAGCCAAAAGAGAACTGATACCGCTCGATAGAGGAAGCCGACACTTATGGTTTTCCTTCCTTCCTGAACGTCGACTTTCACTTTAACTAGCGCTTTTCCCTTGAACTTGACTTGATTCCGAACTGTCACAACGGTTAAAATCCATCAACCAATCAAGCGACGATTGGAATCCACCAACCGTTCGGCACAGCGGAACGTTCAGCCAACTGAAATATAGTAACAGCAGAGATCCGTCGGCCGATTTGCAATATAGTAGATAATAATTAGCGGATCGATACAATAGTCAAAATCTACTGGCCATTTGGTGACCAATATTTTTGCCGACCAATTGGTGGAACGACTTTATCTATGGGGTGATAGGTAAAATGACCACTCTTTTTTGGCCAATTGGGATAATGGTTGACCGATATCCACAACTGCTATTCTCTTCTGGTATTCCATGCCCTTGCTTATGATTGCGCGTGTGCATGTGCTTGCATGCGTTCACAAGCCAACTTTCTTATCTCAACATTTTCCAAGTAAGAATACTAGAGAACTCAAACTTATAAACTTTTTTATTTCTCTCTCTAAGTAAGGTGAGACTAAAGATTTTTAAAAAATCACTTTTAAATAAATTTTTGGAGGAGAAACAAAATTTAAATTTCTTTTGAATTTTAGCAAAAATATAAGTATAAAACTCTATAACTTCTATTAATTTATTTAACCAGCCCAAGTGAGATAAAATCTCAAAAGATTCAAATGATGCGATCTCTTCACATCATTTGATATCGAAGAAATGTTTTCCCTTAAGTCAGTAGTTTCAATAGTAGATCAAGTTACGACAATCTTATGGACAATCTGTTCCATAAAATTGACTAATAAGTAGGGTAGAGTTCATAACCTTGCAGTGATCAATGCAGGATGTATAAGCAACAATTGTTCGGTTGATTAAGGCTATTGATCACAAATATAACCACGTTAATAAATGACTTGTGATCATCTAAGGGGCTGCTATCATTCTAAACCCAAGGGATGAGTTTAGTTTTTTAAGTCAAGGAAAATTGCACATATGATAGAAAATGAAAAAATTAGGTCCCACAGGTGATGTAAAAAAAGAATATAACACACTCTAGCGTCTTACTATCATAACTTTGTAATTGGTTATTCACTTTCTATTTATAATATGCTATTAGAAAACTATTGAGGAACTCTATATGAACGGGCCCATAGGTTTTTTTAAAAACAAGGTCATTTTAAACATTATAGGTTTTTTAAAGTTAAAATTTACATTTTTTTTTTTTTTTTGTAAATTTTTCTTTTTGTAAATTTAGAGTTTTAGGAGTCCATTTGTGATTTGTAACCTTATTTTGATAATCTATTTACAAGCTTTAGTAGGACTAGGATGCTTTTTTACTATTTTTATTAATTTTAATATTATTAGAAAAGTGTTCGATTTCAAATTAAATTAGGAATCTAAGACTTCTTTTACTTATATAAACACATCAATTCACAGTAATAAGCAATTTTCACCAATAATAGCACTTTTATGATCTCCTGTTCTTATGAATCTCTCCTTCTTTATTGATTTAAGGGCTTATTATTATTATTATATTTATTATTAGAACAAACAGGCTTTGTAAGACCTGAGGCCCCGAAATCTGCTTCATATACTGGATAGTTGTTGGCTGTATGTCCATTAGCCCCGAGAATGTTTTGACTTGATCGTAATGTTGTTCTGTTATCAATTCGCAAGCTGTATATTGTGGACTCATGCATACATGAGGAGATCACATGAGGAAGGTCATCCTTTACTTGTCTTGAAAAACATGATATACTATGCTTGCATGTGGACTCATGCATACATGCATACGGTGATTGTAAATGTGGTGAAATATACTTTGTTATGACACGAGTTGGACACCACACTGAAAATGTGTAATTCAACAGGACATGATTAGAGGGTCCGTAGGTGAAAGTCCCTAAACCCCGATTGGTACCATTGGGAGCAACCAATGCCTAGACCGGGTGGAAGAACAGAGCGTTGGAATACCGAAATACCAAAGTAGGCAGCGACTCCCACCGACGCGTGTCGATTGGTTGAGAGGTATGACCCAACCTGCTTATGGGCAAGCAAAGATAGGTTGTGTGTGACGAGCTCATAAATTGTCCGCTATCATTTTGCTAGGTGACTTATGACTTCTCGTTGTTAGGCAGATAGTGAGGTTCAACACAAGTGGGTTAGACTAGTTTGGCCCGTGAACTATGT
Source organism: Magnolia changhungtana (assembly GCA_030180095.1). Lineage (NCBI taxonomy): Eukaryota > Viridiplantae > Streptophyta > Magnoliopsida > Magnoliales > Magnoliaceae > Magnolia > Magnolia changhungtana. The sequence goes on along the minus strand of JASAUF010000411.1, from coordinate 8,009,215 downwards.
GGATGAAAAAGTCTATACAAGTGGGTAACGATCATATGCGAGTCACATTTGTGTTTCAGACTTTGGTGATCCAATTGGAAAATGTGAAAAGTTGTGGAAACGTTGAAAGAGTACGTATGTTACAAGCGGGTAGAAGTCCCACCTCTATATATAAAAATGATTTAGAACATAAAAAGTGGCATAATACATTGTCTCTTTATTTTATTGTTATCGATCCAGCAGAAAGCCTGTGCATTCTTGTGCATTATATTATCATGACATGAAACATGCATTTTCACTGCACACACAGGCACTCACTAGGCTTAGTAGCTCAAGCTTCCCTTTCTATTTTTTTTTAGGTGAGAGTAGGGAGCTGCAAGAGTAGAGGCTATAGACTCCAGTTGTCCTTTTTGTTTTATACATATCAGTGTATATATTTTTTTGTAATACCCTGAATATGTACATCAGGTATAGTAAATATAACATGGTTTATGTTTTAGTTTTGCCTTGATGTGCTCAGTTGTACAAGTAATATATGTTGAATATGATGAAATTTTGAGAAATGATACGTGTTTGTCGTCTTTACTTTTAGAAATTCTCCTTATGGAGCCCCGCTTATGGGACTTAGTATGTGATAGTTGGAAGTCCTGAAATCAGAGTTCTACGGAGGCTGTCAACCAAAATTTCGCATATATAGTAATCATGGATTACCAACACTAGATTTAAGGTCGTGACAGACTTCTTTTGTAATTAGCTTGCACTTTTGATCTCTTATCTTTTATCCACACACTCGCTGTGTTAGCCTATCACGGTAGGCTACATAAACCTTTAGATCTTCTACCTAAAAAAATCAGACAATTTCACTTTTAAGTGAGCCGAGATGGATAAAAGGAAAATGTATTGCTCAACCATTTATTTGTTTTGATGTGATTTGGCCCACCAGAGGTGTGAAATGACCTGTTTTTCATACTAGAAGATCTAAGCAGTGTAGCTCCTCTGATGGAAAGTTTAGATCTCACACACACATTGTGTCCCACGCACCTGTGGAATTAGCAACCCTCCAGTTCTATCCTTTGAAAAAGAATGACAATTGCACCCCCTCAAGTGCAGTTTTGCAACTGCACTTACGTTGCACGTGTAAACCAGTCACCTCTATGTAAGATCATGCTGGACCACCATGCATATTTGATGTACAGCAAGTTGTGGACAATTTCATGGCCAAGATGGACAAGTAAAGATCAGATCGGAGGCGGATCAAGTGATCCGAACTAACCATTGAGACCTTAAAATGAGCGTATCTCGCAAACCAGAATGAGTTATCCTACCTGCCATATATGATTTTGGGGCAAAACGAGCTACTTTAGCCATATGCGACCAGGTTGCGAGATTCTATCAGATCGACGGTTCGGGGCTTTCACATCCAACATGTAAATTGGCCAAAAATCATGCGTAGTAGAAATCATGACCGTTTATAAATAAGAAGTTTACTATTTATAGTAAGTCATGATTTTTAGGAGTTTTAGTTGTAGTTTAATTCTGAAACTTCTTCCAGGTTTATTATCTCTATTAAGCTCCTTTATTCGATTCATCAATCAAATTACGAATTTTCTAGAATTTGTTTCTATTTCCTTATTTTCCTCGTGAATTCGAGGAATCTCTATGAAGAATACAAAGAAGCTCCATGAATTTGACATCACGCTCATCCCTGCGTCAATATTGCATACATCTAAAATGAGAAAGACATGATCATCAAGTGGGCTGCGAGTGTACAGAGAATCTGGACCATTGGTTATTAATTCCTCTCAACAGTCAATTTGCTTTGTACAGTTACAGCCCACCGGATGGTCATATAGATTTGAGTTTAATTTAAGAGTGCATCTAAGTTTCTTGAATTGTTTGCTCAATGGCTCTGATTATCTCATGCAAAGTAAGAAAGAAAGTCTTTGTCCATCTTTCTAAGTATCGGCCGCAAGCAAGATTAATTGAACCTAGCTACAATATTTTTAAGCTTGAATTGATTTTTTATTTCTTTTTCAAAAATAAAAAATAAAAAGTCAGATATTGACATTAGTGATTTGGATATCAGTGACTTCTATAGAAAGAGAATTTTCATAGAAGAAAAATCCAACAACCCATTTGGAAATTTTCTTAGATTTGAATGGTTTTGGTGTTCATCTTTTCTTTTGGTTCGCAGTGAGGAAATAAAATAAAATTAGTCAATTGTGATTATCATCTAGCACAGGCAAGATTGCCCACTGTTTCCTAGCTTTAGATATTTGTGAAATTTTAACGGACATGATCTCGATCGATGGCCACTTGAAATTGCTAAGGCCGGGGGATCCACAACCTTGAAAATGGCGGTCCACCATTGCTCAAGATTGGATGGTCAATATGTTCTCTTACAATGAAAATTTGGTTAGACTGAATTTGGAGTGTGTTCAAACATTCGACTTCAGTGAACCCCAATCTAAATTCAACTCTACATTAATTGCAAAGAAATGAGGAACCAAATTAACAATGAAAAGCTTTGTGGGGCCCACCAAGATGTCTTTGTGACTTTCACTCCATTCATCTGTTGCTCCAGCTCGATGGAGCCCATGAATCAAAAAGATTTAAAATTTAAATAAGCCACACCACAGGAAAAAGTGGAATGAGAATACTCACACAATTGACACCTTGTTGGGACCCAGGGAAGTTTTAAAATGGCTGACATTTGTGTTTTCCTTTCATCCTCTTTAGAACTCACCTTATAAACAGGCTGGATGGCATATTAACATCACGGTACCCACCAAAGTTTCAATGAGGGGCATCCCCCTTCCATTGTTCTTGTGGTGTGGCCTACTTGAGTTTTAGATCTGCCTGATTTCATGGCTACCTTCTTAACATGAGATGTAACATCTGATGGAAGGAGTGGATGTCACACACGCATCATGGGTTCCATATAGCTTGATTTTGCATGGGCTCCCTACAACTAGTGGGACGCAGATTGCATGAGACACCCTGTACCATGACTTTCCTGCACTCAGAAGGTAGGTGGGGCCCACTGTGATGTTAATGAGAAATTCACTTCATCTATTTATTATTTTTTGGGACCATGCATGTTAAAATATGAGCCTAAAAATGAGACATATTGAAAACTCAAGTAAGCCACACGATAGGAAAATGCGAGACCATTAAAACATTCACAGGGGCATGAAAGTTTTGGATCGGGCTAATATTTTTGTGATTTCAGCTCATCCCCGTAGCAATGACCTTATGTCAGGTGGATGGCATAGGTAGACCAAGAAAAGTTTCAACAATAAGCATTTCTCTACCAACTTTTTTTCAGCCACGGCTCTTCTTGAGTTTGGGATCTGCCTCATTTTTGGAGTCATGTCCTAATATGGGCGGGCAAAATGGATGGATGGAATATGAGTAGTCAGGCCAATCGTGTTCGGTTCAACTCGAGTCAAGTATGACTTTAACACACCTCGCACATATATATATATATATATACTTACATATGTATAGACATTCACTGCACATGTCGTCATGTGTCCAAATTGAAGCACAAAAGAATTAGTGTGTGATCCATTATTAAAAACATGTAGATGGGTTAGAAAACTTCATTCAAGTTTTTTTCCATTTTGTGTCTAACCATAGGATCAACTTGATTCTTAGTCTAGGGGATCAATATAGTGGTGTTGTTGGATGGAATGATTTTAGTCCCATCATACAATGCAGGCACATGTGTGGTGTGTACATGAGCTTTATTGCACGAACTTGTAAGGATAGTAAGGGTACAGAAAACAAAGTTTTCAAATGAGTAATGGTCTGGTGGGCTAAGTGCATGGGCGCACACCTTTAAATGGACATAGTTTCGTATGGACTTGGTGGCATCCACATAACCTATCCTGATAATCCATTAGGTCCGCTTTGATTTTCACAGGCTGTCCTGAAAAATACATATTATATTGATCAGCTGATCCAAACCATCCAGTTAGGCAGCACATGCTCGGATGTTTAGAATCATCTAATAGCTGTGATTTTACCCAGTAATAGAAGAAGAGGGAAGGTTTACATGCACTTAAGCCAATAAATCATCACTCTTAGCTTATTTACCAAAAAACCCATGTCGTTTTGAAACCCCATTCCACACCCAATATGATAATATTCTATGGATGGATGGTACAATGTCAAATAGAAAAAGAATCTATTACGAATATAATGGTTTGTAATTTCCAACTTTGAAATGAAAATGTCAGCCAACTAATTAATATAACTTAAAACTCACGAGTCTCCATTTCCTACTCAAATTCAACGAATGCAGAGCTGGAAAACGTGACAGCATCTCATGCCATGATGTGACCTTGTCTTCAAAGTTCAAATCATGTGGTTTTACCTTTTACTTTTTAGACGCCGTTGTTATCCATGCATGGAAGAACGCTATCTCCAGACGCAAGGACGAAAAGCTCCGCTGCGGCATATGCCAAGTGGGCTTCACACGAACGCACGTGAAGAAATGGTGACTACTAATAGAGAATATCTACACACGTCTATGGTTCCCTGATAGCTAGGGATGGTCTACATTCAACGACACCATACGTTGCTCCCCTTGAAGAGTGAGAAGACAATATAGACTGAGCTCACTTTCTAATGAATATGGGTGGCAAAGGCGGTGTAGGCTGATGGGTATTTGAGCCTAGTCAGGCAAAGGCCGCGCGTGAGTGTGGATGCAGACCTGAGTATTTATTTGAACCTGATTGATAACCGGGCCAGGTGCATTAGAGTACCCTATCTACATTTGTTCCGGCCGAGACCCGATTTTACGTATACACGTATACATATAAAGAATGTTCACCTGCCACTGGTTCTCACCTGAAGTCGTAAGAACTTTTTAAGAACTCATCACACATGATGCGGACCCAAATCTGAACCGTTCATGTGATGCAACACCCTATGAAACTCCCAAGGCCCAACTTTCACTCTAATCCAAAACTTAGGTGGGCCATGGAAGAAGGAAACAGTTTCTTTTCTTGATTTGCCTCTCTTTTGTCATGTCCCACCAAAGTTTTGGATAAGGGTAAGGGGTTTTATAGGGTGCTACATTACATGGACGGTCCAAATTTTGGGCCCACATCATATGTGAGAACTGGTGCACAGGTGTACATTCCTATATATATATATATATATATATATATATATATATATATATATATATATATATATATATATATATATATATATATATATATAGTTGTACACGAGTCGAGTCAAGCCGAGCCGAATATCGCCCTAATCGTACTCGGCTCTTAGTGCCCGAGTCCTACTCGTACTCGACTCTACTCGGCCATCGAGCATGGATTCTCTTCTCATACTCCACTCGCCCGAGTACGAGCCAAGAACGAGCAAAAAACGAGTTGAGGCCGAGCATTGTATAGTGAGAAAGCAGTGTATCATATGTACTATGGACTAGTAGCATCATTTATTAAGCAAGAGTATACTGAGGTGGAAATCTTATCCATTCCATTAGGAAAAACAATCACATTCGCACAAGGTACCACAACTTTTGGTACGACACCATATTTTCTGCCAATATGGATGCTTTTCAGGTAATCTTCACCATGAAAATAGTAGGCCCCACAAAGTAGATAACTTGGAAGAAAAATCAAGTTAGTATGCTTATCATGTGAGCCACGCCAATAGAATCAATTGACCATGGACGATCTGACTCAACATGCAGGTATGGTCCACCTAGTTATCAGATTGCAGTGATTTTCTATAATAATTACATTTATGTTGACGTCTGTTGATTTCATGGAACTGATCTCGTATGTAAGTGCCACATCAGCGAAAAAGATGGTAAGGTACCACAAGCTGTGGTGCCGTTACTTATAGTTGTCATTTCATTGAAGTCAGAGGACTTTATTTCATACCTTGAACTGAACATGCAGGACTAAATCTTCAAATGAAATTCCAGGTCATACATGCTATATTAGATCACATGTGAAAGATCCAACTTGATCATCATGTATTTCGTACTACTTAAATGCCTTGACCTAAAAATCAGATCAATCCACTCATCATAACGGAGACAAACCAACGTAAAATATCAACCTTCAAAAAGGAATGCCTAATTTTCATTATCCTCTGTACACGTGTATCTCGCTTTATAAGCACAAAACTCATATATTTGGTTGAGGGCATTCATTCGGTGGGAGCACGTGTTTTTAACGAGTCGAGTATCGAGTATTGAGTCGAGTACCGCCTTACTCGTACTCTACTCGAAATTAAAACGAGTCTTAAAAAACTGACTGTACTCGGCTCTAACTCATGACAAGTCGAGTCGAGTAATTTCGAGTCGAGTCAAGCGAGTAACTGAGCATACTCTACTCGTGTACAACTCTCTCTCTCTCTCTCTCTCTCTCTCTCTCTCTCTATATATATATATATATATATATATATATATATATATATACACACACACACATATATATATAGAGAGAGGCATTCTCACCTACGCACGTGCTCACCTTTGCACACGTGTCATGGGTGTCGAATCCGAACGATCCATAAGATGTGAAATCCCATGAAATGTTAGGGGGTGAATTTTCACCCTGATCTAAGACTCTGGTGGGCCATAGTAAAGAGAAATTCAAATCAAGGGAAGAAACTGTTTGCATTTTTCATGGCCCATCGAAGTTTTGGATCAAAGTAAAAATTCGTACTAGGAGGTTTTATGAGGTTCTGCTTCATG